>JACMZG010001870.1:46679808-46809808 GCA_018340805.1 Microvelia longipes | reverse complement strand
TTAGAAATATGGTAAGGTTAACAGTTGCTTACAGTTCAATAGAATGTAAAGAAGACTGAAACAAAACAATTCCGTGTTCCAGATAATACAATGCCTAAGAAACGTCATGACTACAGCTGTCTGTATCATCTTGTTGACAGTATAGAATAAACTCTTATGAGTGTTACTCTAGTGAATATTGTACTGCACGGCAGTATTCTTACGTCTGACGTCACACAAGCAGTCGAGGCCGTTTTCCCGCCGAAACAACACGTTTAAACATATTTTTCGTTTTTTTGCAGTATCATCAAAAGTATAAGTTTTTTCATTCTAATATTTTACTGGGTGTTGTTTTAAATGACGTACTTAAAGATAATGCAATAAAAATAATTGTGCAAATACTCTATTGCTTCTTTAGTTTGCGGTAAATATATCTTCTTGATTCAAAATATTGGAATATTTCGAATCAAGACGAAAATTAATAATGAAGAACTATTAAATGAAAAAAAAAATAATTAAGTACCTTCTTGTAGTGGCGACATCGCCTCTCTCGACGGCCAGGAGAAATTTCTTCTCGTCCAGGGTAAGCTGCCCCATCTCCTGGTGAGGTCTCATCTCGTTCTCTCCTTCCGTCATGCCGTGTATGCTATGCCTCTGTAACAGTTTAGTGTTCCTATTAAAATCATTGTTATAAAGCACAATAACAGTTAAAAGTTTCAACTTTCTAGCCTTAGAATAATACTAATCCAGAAGGACCATAGGACCGTAAACACTATGTACCACTGTTATCACGAAAGTCTGTTTACTTGTGGTCTTAAGTAAAGGTACCACCCAAACAACAAAATATTATTTTATAAATGTGTTATAAATATCCACCAATAAAAAAAGACCTTTAGTAACAAATAAAATAACTTCAAAACCTTGCTAAGTACTGAATAAAATCGGTCTTAGATAGCAAAAGGGTAGGGGAATACGAGAATCTACATTTAGCTGTCGAGGACTACTTTTAGCATAATTTTAATTAAAACGTTAAAATACAATATAAATATATTTAATTCATAATATACAAATGAAAAATGTTTATGTATACATTTTTTATTTTAAATACATTTAAAAATTATTTAAAATACATTTTATTTAAGAAGTCGATAAATTTATTTAAAAAACACTAGTAACAAGAAAATTTCTATTAAGTTTAATATTAAGTTCAATAATCATCCCTGCTTACCTCTGGCTCCTGGGCCATCACGAGTAGGGTATGTTTATATATGTATGATTTATGAATTAATTTTGAATGTAACCGCCGCAAAGTGGTCACAGTGGGGCGCGTAGACTACGAAATAGCCCTTTGGCGCCAACGCCGCGTAGCGGGCAATAGTCCGCCTTTTTTTTTTCTTGCGATTAATATAACCTTATAAATTTACATTTATTGTGTTATCGATCTCCTAATAATTATATTCGAATTTTTAAAATAAAAGTTATTAAACTTCTTTGTATAAAAAAATGTTGATTAAAAAGAAATGGGTTGTGAAAATAAAGACACCGAGATTAAATAGATATCTAAACGCGATATCTCTCCACCCTGGAGTCACTACTCTTCATGAATATGCAGATATCATCCCCAGGATATCACGGGATATCCAACCCTCATCAAATTACATCTCAAACCGATCTCACTTCTCTTCAAACAAATAGATTTCTGTACAATTTATTTTAAAAAATCAGGTACGGGGCAACTCAGGACTATTTCTAATTATATCGTATTCTCTAAGCTTATCTAGTCTCTAGCGAGTCCTATCTCGGACTCGATTTGCTCGTCCTCAGGTTAAAAAAAAACTAAACAACAAAACCAAATTCACCAAACAATCACCAAATTCTCACTGTCACAAATCTTCGGAATCACCTCCCTCGTCTTCGGATAGTAAATACATTCATTTTAATCCCAGCAGTTACCAAACCAGGCACTGACCACCCTCGTTGCTGTTTCACTTTTAAGCTCTAACAAAATTCATAGCTATACTTGTCGTATTGACACGAAACTTTGGTGAATTCGAAACTTAGTAATTAAGTAAATATTTAAACTTGTACCAAATTTAAACTTAATTGAAATTTTCGCTGAGCTCTTATAATTTTATAATTTTTTTTTTTAACTAATACTGATAATAAGATGATGCATGACACATATGTTAGTTTATACAGGGCTATATGGCTCAATGCGTGGAAAAGGAAATGCGCATAATTATCCGGTTCGTTATAACTATGCCTCTAAAATTAGAAGTACGCACTATTATTTGCACTAGTTTAAAGCTTAGTTACTTATCTTTAAGCTTAGTCAGTTATCTTTAAAGGTTTTAGCGCATTCCCTTTGAAAAATAGAGACAAAATGAGTTAAAAGCAGTGCTTGACAATTGAGTACCTACTTAGGTTGTAGGGCTTAAAGGTTACTACCGGAACCTTAAGCAAGAAATGGGTTGTTAAGCACGGAAACAAGCATTCTAAATGAAATTCGCCCGACAGCGGACCACCGCGCCGGAATTATTTATTTAGTAGTTGTAAACTTATACATATAATGTAAAAAACTATAAAAATTATCTTTCCAACCAGCATTGTTGTTCAGGACGGAAACGCGCATCCATGGAAATTCGCCCGACATGCGGACCACCGCGCCAGAATTATTTTGTAGTTGTAAACTTATATTATGAAAAAACTATAAAAAAATGATCGTCCCTACCAGGATTTAAACCCAGGTACCCTGAGTTTGAGTGTTGTATTGACTCCGGACCACTGCCATTCAACTTAGAGGCCTAAAAACATGGAAAACGACATCCTACTCGAAATTTAATATTGATTGACCGTAATTTTGGTTTTTGATGTTTTTCTTGTGTTTTTTTTCGACTTTTTGGTCACTAAGGGTGGTCGTATTGACTTCGGACCGATTTCATTCGATCCAGCGTTAAAAAATACATAGAAAACGACACCCTACTCAACATTTATTTTGTATCGACCTAAATTTTGGTTTTACGAATTATTCAGGTAAAATGTTGGTTTCGAATTTTCAGTGCAAACTCAATACTTTCCATACATACCAGAGGTTTTAACGAGGAAAAGTAAAAAAAGAAAAGTCAGACGTCATGTTCGCCAAGACAATACAGATTGAACGACCATAAATGTTGAACATTTGGGTCACACCAATCAGTGCTTAAATTAGCTCAAAAATTTGAACCACAAATTTTATATTTCCTCCAATCAAGTAGAAAAGTTCGTATTTAAGAATATAGACAACAAAATGGTCTAGAAGTAGGAACAGTTCTTGCACACTGAATGTATTACATCTATACTTGTCAAAAGCCTCATTTAATAATGGGACATAATGGTACATAATATAAATATAATTATCTTACAAATTCCTAATTAAAAAGAATAGGCCCCAGCGTGTTCCTAATACCCTTGCTTTGCCAGTCTCTTTATCAGTTATTCTTTAGATACGTTACTTTGACTTGAGGTGTTAGAACCTACTTTCGTGAGCGGGAGTTTTGTCAAATAAATTGCTCGCTAATTAATTCGCTTTTGTTGACTTAATTCATCTAATTGTCTTAGTGACCGTATGGTGAAGGCATGGCAGACATTGTCATTTTGCCTTCTAACATATATCTTTAATACGCGTGTATCCGGTGTTCCCTCGTGTATCTGTTGTACTCATTAATCATCGGCATTATGTGGTTCGCGTACCCGCCTGCCCTTCTTCGCCTCCTTTATCTCTCAAACCATGTATGCCACAAATTTGGTGTTACTTCCACTACTTATTTCTAGGTCGGATCTCACCTACACAGACTTACGGGATGAGCTTCCGCGTTTTCGCGTGCACATCTACTCATCTATGAATATACTTTGTATATATAAGCCCATCTGTATGGCGGCCTCAAGAGAGACACGGATAAACGGTCTGCCCGCGTCGCTACACGTTACGTCTGTCTCTGATGGTACTTTGAAAACACACAGAACATACTCTTATACCTCTACCGTACCCCCCACTGACGGAGGAGCATAATTATGCAATTATATTGTAAGAAAGATAGATTATAGTCATTTCTCGCGTGCGTGTGTTGCCTCTGTTTTAGGCGCGTCTAATGTTGAATACATATGAGGATTCCGGCAGTCAGTATCTACATATCAATGGACCATCCTTCACCCTCACTATCAGTGACTGCGGTCCTGGACTTACGGAAGACCTAAAATATCCGAGGGTGACATAATGAAGACGCGCGGAAGCTCTATCGCAGTTCTTATTAGAAATTAAGATATATTCTATTCTTACTATATTAAGGTAGAGAAGCAAAATTTACTTTAATATTCCTTTTCCATTTACTTTAATTATTCCTCTTCATTTCTTACTAGCGTTTATCAGTCTCGCTTCCATTTTACTTTAATTATTCCCTTCTCATTGTGTTTACTTACCTAATTATTCCTTTCATTTTTACTTTAATTCATTCCCTTCAGTTTACTTTATTATCTTTCATTTTACTTTAATTATCCTTTTCATTTTTTACTTATTTATTCCTTCATTTTACTTTAATTTATTCCTTCATTTTACTTTAAGTATTCCTTTCATTTTGACTTGTATTTATCCTTCAGTTTAACTTTTAATTATTCGCTTCTATTTTTACTTTTATTTATTCCTTTCATTTTACTTAATTATTCCTTTCATTTTACTTTAATTATTCCTTTCATTTTACTTTAATTATTCCTTTCATTTTACTCTTTAGGATTATCTTTCATTTTATCTTAAATTTAGGTCCTTTCATTTTTACTTTTATTAATGTCTTTCATTGGTACTCTTCTTATTGCTTTATTTTGTTACTTTAATTTCTTTCTATCTTACTTTCAGGATACTTCCTTTCATTGTGTACTTTAATTTATTCCTTTCATTTGTTACTTTATTATTCGTGGTCATTTTTAACTTAATTGCCTTTCATTTTACCTTTAATTATGTCCTTTCATATTTACTTTCATTTATTCTTTATTTTACTTTATATTATTCCCTTCATTTTACGTTTTATTTATTCCTTCAATTTACTTTCCATTATTATTCCGCTTTCATTTCTGTACACGTTTCCAAATTATTCTCTTTCAATGTTACTTGTGATAATTATGCCTTTTCTATTTTTACTTCTATTCTATTCTTCTGTTCAGCTCCATTTCACACCATTTTAATTTTTAGTCTCGTTGTCATTATTTTACTTTATTTACCATGTTCATTTTTACTTTAATGTAGTTACCTGTGGTAACATTGTTTTGACTTTATAGGTTATTTGCTGTTCATTTTACGTTTGTTGTATCCTGTCTATTTTACCTTCTGAGATTGATTCTTGTGCCAGTTGGTCACTTTAATTATCTCGTTTCATTTGTTGTTACTTGTATTTGTGATTACCTTTCAATGTGTTTGTATTACTTGTAATATGTCCGTTCATTTTTCCTTTAATTTTGTCTTTCTGGATTTTTTTGTAACTTTTAATTTCCTTCATGAGTATATTGTATGGTTAATCTCTTTGCATTGCATGTACTTTAATTAAGTTCTGTTCATTTCTCTAGCTATTTATTATTTCTTTTCATTCTACTTTATTTATCTCTTGTTCTAGTTTACGTTTAATTTATTCTCTTTCATTCTTTCAATTCTTAAGTTGTTATTCGCTTTCTATTTTACACCCTCTTGACACTTGTGACTCTGCGCGTGTGTTTCATTTTACTTATTTCATATTTGTCCTTTTTCATGGTTGGATACTTTAATTCATGTCTTTTATTGTGTGCTTTTTAATCTATTCCTTTATTGGTTAGCTTTATTATGTCCGCTTTCGCATGTGTTTCTTTCTTATTCTTCCATTTTTACTTTTGAGATTATTCTTTCATTTTAACTTTATATTTATTCCTTCATTTACTTTTAATTATTGCGCTTTCATGTTACTTTATATCTTTGCATTCTTACTTTATTGTATGTCCCTTTCATTTTTAAACTTAATTTATTTCTTTTCATTTTACTTATTTATACCTTTCATTTTACTTTATGTTGAGTTCCTTTGCGATTTTTTTAATTATTCCGTTTCGGATTTGTACTGTTATGTGTATGTCCTTCCATTTGACTTTATTAGTTTCCTTGTGCGTTTTACTTAATTATTCGCTTGCGAGTTGAGCGTTTAATTTTACTTCTTCATTTACTTTAATTATCTCCTTTCACTTTTACTTCTTGAATTATCGCTTGGTGCGATTTGTACTGTCGCGGGCTTGCATTTATTCCCATTTTGATCTTTAAATTATTTTCTTTCATGTATTTCTTACTCTGTGATGTTATTGTCCTTCAATTTTAGGCTTGTTATTATTCCTTTATTTTACTTTATAT
Source organism: Microvelia longipes (assembly GCA_018340805.1). Taxonomy (NCBI): domain Eukaryota; kingdom Metazoa; phylum Arthropoda; class Insecta; order Hemiptera; family Veliidae; genus Microvelia; species Microvelia longipes. The sequence continues at coordinate 46,803,438 of JACMZG010001870.1, read as the reverse complement.
TTTTCGCTTTCATTCCTTACTTTAATAATTCCTTTTCTAATTTTACTTTTAGTATTTGATATCCTTTTCTCATTTTACATTTTTTATTATTTTGAGTTCCTTTGTCATTTTTACTTTTATTTTATTTCTCTTTCTATTTTACCTTTAATAGTTATCTCCATTTCAAGGTGTTTACTTTAGTTATTCGTCTGTCAGTTTTCAGCTTTGGGTTTATTTATGTCCTTTCATTTGTACTTGTAATTATTTCGCGTGTTCATTTTACTTGAATTGATTCTTTTTATTTTAGCGTTTAATAGTAGTGTCCTTTTTCATGTTTAGCTTTAGTTATCCTTTCATGTTGATTCTTTAATTATTCCTTTCATTTGTACTTTATATTATTCCCTTTCATATTTTACTTTTATTTATTTTCCTTGTTCTATTGGGTTGTTACTTTTTAATTATTCCTTTCCATTTTGACTTTGAATAATTCTTCTTTCATGTGTGTGAGGCTTTGGATTACTTCTTTGCTATGTACTTTTATATGCCTCTTTCTGTAATATTCCATTTACTGTCATTGTATTCATATTTATTTTTTATTATACCTTTTTTTTTTATATTCATTGTTCTGACGCTTTAATATTACCCTACTGTACAACTGTTCAACTGGGATAGTCCTGGTTATTAATCCTTATACTATCGCTTAACGTTGTAATTATTCTGCCGTGTTCATTATATACTTGGTGTTGATTGTATTCTGTGTATTAATTGCGTTTTGATATTTGCTCTTTCTATTTGTACTGTTTAATTATGTCCTTCTCGATTTTACTTTATATTATTCTCTTTCATTTGTATCTTGTGGATTATTGCCTTTTCATCTTAATACGTGTTGAATTTCGTGCTGTCCTTTCATTTTGTGCCTTTACTTTGAGGTCTGTTCATTTTGAGCCTTAACTTATTCCTTTTTCTCTATCTGTTTAGCTCTTATTATTATTCCCTTTCATTTTACTTTATTTTTTACTTTCATTGTTACTTTACATTATTTTCCTTTTGCACTGTATTACTTTATTTATTCCATATTCATGTCTTCACACTTTATTTATTGATTCATTGTTGTTTCCGATTGTTGACTATTAATTATGTCCTTCTGCTCTTGTTGTTCACTAGTTTAGATTATTCCTTCGATTTTGCGTTGCTGAATTTAATTGTCTTTTCTGTTGTCTTTTATTTACTTCCTTCCAGTTTTACTTTTATATTATTCTTGTATTTTATGCTTTATATTGATTCTTCTAACTTCATTTTTAGCTTATTGTGATCTCCGCTTTTCTATTTTACGTTTCAAGTGTAGTTGCTTGTTCATTGTATTCTGTTTAGGCTTGTATCTTTCTTGTTACTTTGAGAGTTATGTCTTCGTTTCTATTTTACCTTTATTTATTCCTCTTCGATTTTCTTGAGATATATTCTCTTGCGACATTTACTGTTATTTTATTCCTTTCCTTTTCCTTTAATTATTTTCCTTTCATGTTCTAGTGCTTTTAGTTTATTTGCCTTCATTTGTTAGCGTCTTAATTTCATTTGCACTTTTCATTTTTTAGTCTTTTAAATTCCTTTATCCTTTACTTAGTAATTATATTTCCTTTGATTTACTATTAATGTTGATTTCCTTTCTATTTAGCTGTAATTTATGTCCTTGGTCAGTGTTTACTATATTTATTCCTTTCATTATTTTATTCTTCTATTCATTCCTTTATTACTTTAATTATTGTTCCTTTTCTTATTACTTTTATATATTTCTATTCAGTCTTGTAGCTTAACATTAGTGTGGTCTTCGTCGTTATTGCTTTCAGTGTGTGAATTTCACATTGTGTCTATGTTCATGTTTTTCTGTAATTTAATTTTATATCCTTTCAATTTTACTTTAATTATCATTTCCTTTCTATTTTACTTTATTTAGTGTTAACAACTTTCATTTTACTTTAACTACCATACTATTTTTCCTTCATATTTTAACTTTCATTTTTAGTTCCGCTCTTTCTAAGTTTTAGCGTGTATTTATTCCTGTTCGATGTTTATCTGTTAATTGCATCTTCTGTTGAGTTTTAGCTTTATAATTGTTCCTTTTCAGTGTGTTACCTGTGTAATTATTGCCTGTTCATTTGTTACTTTAGTGTGTATTCGCGTTTCATTACTTGTAATTATTCCTTTTTGCCGCATGGTTCGTTTATTTATTTCCGTTTCTTATATTTTACCTTTGTAAGTTGGTATCTCTTTGATTTCTATTATTTACCCATCTCTTATTCTCACCTTGCCTTTGCAATTTGTATTGCGTGTTACTTTCTTAATGTTAGTATCCCTCTCTATTTCTACACTTAATTATTCGTGTGGTCCACACTCTTATTACTAAGTTCTTTAACATCTTTTCTAATTTTTTACTTCTACATGTGTGTTCAGTTTGTCGCGCTTTATCATGTTTGTCATCTCTTCATCATTTATTTGTATCGCATTTCATTGTTTTAACTTTTATTCTAATTAACAGTTTCTACTACCGTTTTTGCTTTAATCTGTCTTTATATTTATTCTTCATTTTTACTTTTTTAACCACTTACTTAAAAGCCCTTTCAATATTTACTTATTGAGACTTAATTGAATTATCAGTAGTGTTCTAAATTATAATTACTTTAATATATCCGAATGGTATCCTTTCCATTTTATATCTTTTTTTTGCACGTTTTTTGCGCGTTATCTTGTGTGAGCGTTTCGAGATCTACGTTCTCTTCACTATTGTTTACTGTTATTAATTCATTCTCACTATTGCCTTTTTAATGGTACTCTATTTAGTCTCGCTTGTCTAGGTATCCTTATCACACTAATATTGTATATTTCTATATAGTTTACACATTTGATGATCATTTTCTACTTACACTTCTAAGGAGTGAGTGGTACTTCTCCTTTCTATTTTATACTTCTTGATTATGTGAATATAGTTCAACTCTGACCATACACTTCGCTTATTATAACTTATATAAACATAATTTGATTACTAATAACTCTCTATATAATCATTTTTATACTATTTATTTATTCTTCTTACCGATATATATACACTACATAACTTATTCTCACATATTCAATTTTTACGCGTAGATTAGATAACTCATATATTTCAATTATATATTACTTTTTAATTTATTCCCTCTTATATTCATATTTTCATATTAGAGGTATTTCCTATATCAAAGTTTAATCTTTCAATTACTCGTGAGTCTGCGTATGCACGCATCATATAAAGATGTTAATTTATCTATGGCTTCTCTATTCATATGTATATAAACTTTGTCTAACATTGCCCTCATTCATCAGTGTGATTTAACTTTATTTATCTCTCCTTCAAGTTTTACTATCAAATAGCATGAGTTATCTTGTCATTCAACTTATCTGTAGATATACTAGTTGACACTTGTCCATTTTAACTGTTTTGTTAATTATTTTCATTTTATATTTTGACTATTATATTATTCTTCTCATTTTCATATACACACTATATAGAGTTTATTTCTTTTATATACATTTTATCTTTCACTTCTAATATCGTATTCATTTACTACTTATTAAAGATATGGCCCAATGTTTTCAATTTTACTTATGAGATATACTTCATTTCACATATTATTACTTTTTACAATCCTTATTATTACTTAGCACTTTGTAGACTTTATTCCTTCATTTTACTTTTTTATTCCTTTCGAATTATTTACTATAAACTATATTTCCATTTCATTTTATCATATTCAACTTATTCCTTCGATAATTCTGAGCATTAATGTATTCACGTTTCGAGAGTCTGTACCTCTAATTAGTTTATCCTTCTATTTTTGCACTTTAATTAATATCTTTTCAGGTGTGTGAGACTCTGTTATATATTATTCTCACTATTGCATATTGAGCGAAGTACGAGTCACTTTATAATGCCTATTCGGAGGTTTACATTAATTATGTCCTTTCATTGTTACTTTAATGTATTCTTATCATTATTATTACTACATTACTCTATCTTTCATTTTACTTAATTATTCTTCATTTTACTTTTTATTTATTCCTTTCATTTTACTTTATTTATTCTTTCATTTTACTTTAATTATTCTTTCATTTTACTTTAATTATTCCTTTCATTTTACTTTATTTATTCCTTTCATTTTACTTTAATTATTCCTTTCATTTTACTTTAATTATTCCTTTCATTTACTTTAATTATTTCTTTCATTTTACTTTAATTATTCCTTTCATTTTTCTTTAATTATTCCTTTCATTTTACTTATTTATTCCTTTCATTTTACTTTAATTATTCCTTTCATTTTACTCTTTAATTATTCTTTCATTTTACTTTAATTATTCTTTCATTTACTTTAATTATTCCATTTTACTTTATTATTTACTTTAATTTAACTTAATTATTCCTTTCATTTTACTTTAATTATTCCTTTCATTTTACTTTTATTTCACCTTCTAAGTGGGTTTTACTAAGTTAGCAACTCTGGTTGGTTTTTGAAAAACGTTTTCGAACTCTCTCCACTCGTCTTCAGATAGTAAATATATTTTTCATTCACAGCGATTACCCATCCAGGCACTGACCCCATTGCTTTACATTCGTGATTAAAAAACCCGAAGATCTATTTGCCTATTGAAACGAAACAATGTATACTTAATCGAAGAATCAGCTACCGTCGATACTTGCTGTTGCAAGTACATACAACAGCAAGTATCGACGGTAGCTGATTCTTCGATTGCTTCTTCAACTTGCGGTAAATACAACTTTTTAATTTCAATATATACTTATTTATTACATAAAGAGATAAACATGTATCAAAATTCAACTTAAATTGATTATTTAACGTTATTTAAAGTTCAAACTTCTCAATACCTCAGAGGACGGTATTATGACCATTTTACTTTTTAATCCAAACACTGGACTTGTTTAAGCTTAACCTGAATGGTAGAATCATTGGTATTTGCGATGATTTTACAATACTGGGGACTGAGTTAACTTGGGAGCAATCCATACAACAACAAGAGAGTAATTTGATAAGTGTGAAGCATTGGCTAAATAAAAACCTACTAACACTAAACATAAACAAAACGAAATGCATTACGTTTTCTCTTGTTGTCAGAGAACAAGCTGATGTCAAGTAATATTTTTCCGAACATTTTTAATATTGGAACATTTTTGTCCCAAAATAGAACGAGTTGAAACAACAAAGTATTTAGGAATTCATATTGATACTTTTCTCAAGTGGAAACAACATATACATGAATTACAAAAACGATTAAGACAAGCAATAAACATAATGCTTAGAGCTAGAGGTTTTCTTGCTGTGAATCAGAGGCGCACTTTGTACTATGCTATAGCGGATCCAATTTTAAGATACGGTTTAATTGGTTGAGGTTCGGCTCCATCCACAGTTAGAAAACCTATATATTACAGAAAGCCCTGATAAGAGTTATAAAATTTAAAGATAGAGAGGAAGAATCAGGCCCTCTATTTAATGAACTATATATTCTAAAAATAGATTATATGTATCAAATGGTTTCTCTTAATCAATTCCACAATCATAATCTAGAAATGCCTAGAATTGTAGATAAACACAAGATCAGCTAATAAAAAACGTTGATTGAGGCATTTATGAAAACCACCATGGGACAATGGCAATCCATCCGTACAAAACAGTACAATAATTTACCTAAATCCATTAATTTATAGTAACAGTCTTTACTATAAAAATAAAATGTATTCTTATTAATAAACAAGAAAAAGATAATAAAATAAACATATAACCTAATCTAGTGCAGGTGTGTTAAAAATCCATGGTCTAAGGCAGAGACTATAGATACTTAAACAGTATAAGACTGTCGACTTAATGGTGGAAAAATTTGGATTCCGGTCGACACTAGCACTGCGGGGTACCTACCTTTCAATTGAGTGGGCGTGTCTTGATTTCCCGCTTTTTGCCCACAGTCAGTTTGAAATTTAATTTTTATTCTTTGTATAGTTATACTTATAACTAACCCTACCACTTTAATCTTACACGGAACGCTTCTGATTATTTTTAAGTTTTTCATTCAAGTAATTTATTAATTTAATTGATTCAATCAGGTAATAATGAAATAGTGGCTAAAGTTTACAAGTGGTAGAAGATAGATTTTGGCATTTAATGCAGCCTGTATTTTAATTACATCAGCAAGATGCGCCCATGTGATTAAATGTAATGTACCTGATAAAATCGACTAAATCAATAAATTAATTAAATGAAATTTACTTATCTGCCATCAGTAGCGTTATTAGGAAGTCTTAAAAAGGTTTCTATTTACTTTTAGTTTCTGAATTTTTTAAACACAGAACATGCAACGGCGAACCGTTTTTGTGAAAAAAATACAGAAAATAATAATTTTATAATAATAATAAATGTAGCTGTCATAACCAAGAATTGTCATGGTATTCATAAATTTAAATATAAAAATATAGTCAGTCATGTTTGGAAAGCTATTGGGGTTAGTTCATGAGTTGTCCGCACCGGTCCTCCGCAGCGCTATTTTAGTAGCTTGCGATAATCGAATCCAAACTTTTCCTCATTTAAGTTAACCCCCCCTGGTCTAAGGTCTTTTTATTATATAAAATAATAAAGCTATAAACAGTAATTTTTATTTAGTACGCACGTATAAATCATATGACAATAAAATGCAAGGTATATAGATTTGTATTCATGGTTTGAATAGATGTTTTGTAAAATAAAATAATAACACAGATAATCATTCCACAACACAGGGCTCTCTGTCTTAAAAATGGAAAGATCCCTGTAATTTATCTCAGCAGCAGAAATCACAGAATGGTCACCAGTTTTGATTAATGATGAAGTCAATGGTTCACAAATATTTAATCTCAAGTTGTTTATTTAATTAACCGTTATGTTTAATACTAATATTAGGTTCATGTTGCATCAATAAATTTAATGTAAATATGGAAAATAAAAAAAGCGATTTTTACTTTTCCTCACCTTCTTATACAGAAGGTATATAGAGGAAAGTATTGGCTTCACCCAAAAAAATTTAACCCGAGATTTCACTTTAATTATCCATTTTAGGTGTTTTTAGGACCATCTGAACCTATTTCAGCTTGATGTCTGTGTGTGTCTGTGTCACGCATAACTCCCACTGTGTTTATGCTAGATAGTTGAAACTTGGTACAAAAATTAGTCTTTGGGTCTAGTTGTGCTCCCCGGAATATCAAAATTTTATGTCACCACTAACCCTATTTGCTTAGTCAGCAAAAATTTAAAAAATCGAAAAATGACCCAATGAACTTGAAATTTGGCAGGAATATACCTCTCAATATGACAAACAAATCTTTCGAATTTCGTTTAGATATTGGCCGCCATTTTGAAATTATTTACTTTTGAAATTTAAAATTTTGACGCTTAATAATACCAAAAGTATACACGTGTTTTTGACCCATAACACGTCGTTGGAACCGCAAAAAAATAGGAACAAATATAAAAACTCCAATCAAAATCTACTAATTAGGTAAAAAGTTATAAGCGAACTTAATTATTAATTAGTGCGACACTTTTGTTAAACGTTAGTTTAACAAACGTTAGTAAACGCGTTTGTTTACATTTGTCAAGGTTACAAATTTGAGAATAACCGCTGAGAATAACACTGATATTTTTGTCTGAAGGTGAGTGCAATATAATTTTGGTAATTTTACATTCTGAAGACAAGGAAAGCGAGCCCAATGCAATGTTGATTAGTAACAAATCTAATATGATGAGGAAATTCCGAGGTACTGCGTACCCGACTTTTTCAATATGTTTGGTATTTTAAGAGCATCTTTATAAGAGCAAAGAAACATTTGTGTCAAATTTTATTTTTTCTTTCATAAAATGAAATTTATAATTTTTAATAACACAACAATGTGTGTTCTGTTAGATACAACCACATAAAAAGTCCAAGCGAAGCGCCTTCAAAGTTACGACCATCAGGAAATCTAAATATTCGTTTTCCATGCAGTACATCTTAACAGAAATATTGATTTAAACTCTTTAATATGTTTTAAAGCAGCAGTTATGCGTGACACACATCGGCGGACAGATAGCATGATAAAATAACTCAAGAACTCCTTAAATGCTTCAAACTAAAAATTCAAATCTCGCTTCGGATTTTAAGGGCGAATTTTATACTTTTCATTTATCTTTATTTGTTGATGAGGAAAAATAAAAGCCTAGAGTAATAATAATAATAATGCCGGTTTTAGGGCCTTTTTACAACAAATTCTATTCATAAAAAAACTGAGAGCATAGCCCGGGCTGTGAACCCCGGACCCTCGGTGCTGAAGTCCAGTACTATACGACCACAGCTAAGGAGGCAGATAAATATAAAGATACCTAGAGTACTTTATCCAAAACAAATACGTACATAAAGCAGCTTTTATATATAAAGCTAAAGAAACGCGTCACAGAGGAAATCATCTTAGCGGTTTAAATTCAAAATATATTTAAATATTCCCCCGAAACAAAGAGGATTCTTTTTAGTTTCCCTAAATTTTCCTAAAATTTTCTTTCGTGTACGTCCTGTATAAAATCGGGTTTTCACAGGAGCCACATAACCGGTTGACAACGTCGATATAAATTGCTTAGTTGTTTGAATGGCTTAGTTGTTCTAGCTCGTTGTAAAAGTCAGACCGGCTCATTATATTACTGCCAAGGGTTGAAAGCTGCCGTGCATGACCTTTAAGAGCTCCTATTGACCGCAACGCCCTTCTATAAAACTGAAAACTTGGAAAACTATAACAACCTAAACTAAATATTTTCTATTTGAATAATCCAATTTTCTTTTTCGAGTTTTTAATGATTTTAACCATTTAGAATGGTTGATTAATTGTATATAAGTTAGGGACCTTTATAAAACAGCTTAATTTATTAAGGGCTTTAAAGCTACTGCATTGAAGCTTTCAGTTTAATACATGAAGCTTCGTTAAAAAATACTGCTTTAAAATGAACACATCTATTTTGGAGGATTACGTGAAACATCTTTACAAATCATACTAAGAGCTTTACTAAACACTAATTTTTTAAAAGATTATTGTAAAGCTTCTGTCATTTAAATCTTTAGCTAGTCGTTCTTTTTTTATTGGTATCAGTTTGAGCAGCATTACAACTTTTTACTTAATTTTTATGGATGTTCAAACCAAATTATTTCATCTCATTGCTTATACAATATAATTGTGCGAGAGACAATTTATAAAATCATAAAAAGGCAACACTGGTTGTAAACATTTGTAACCTCGCGTCGCTTTAATTGCCCTCATTGTTTATAGGGCATTGTTTATATTGTTGTATCTCTTAAATTTACCAACTAAGTGTTGCTTTAAATTTGTTCGGTAGCATGAATTAAGTGGAGTTAAAGTTGTTAATTTCGTAATGCAATGGATCATAATAGTTTTATGATAAAAGATTACTTAAATCGACAGCTATAATTTTTTCCAAAACCAACTGCTTTTTTGTGTCAATTTTGTATAATTGAATGCGTATTGTTTCATATAATAGAAATAATATGACACAATATGCATTCATGACTTAAAAAAAGTCAAGACTATTATCTATTAAAAGACATGGCATATTAAAAAAAAATGCTGTCTCTTGGTTGACAGACCACAGACCCTGTGCTGTAGTCAAAGACCAAGAATGGCTTGAAGAATACGTCAATGTTTATGCATCAAATATAGGCACTCAGATCATATAACAATTCTGCAATGATTGGATGAATTGAACAGATTCAAATTAAACAAAACGAACTCAAAAAGATCAAAATGCACAATGAGGGAAATAAAAGGGACGCGAGGTTACAACCAGTGTTGCCTTTTTTAATGATTTTATTTACGAAAATTGTATTTTTTGTACCGAGGTTGGCATGAGGTGAATTCTTACCCACCCACATTTTTTGGTGCGCTGTTAACTGACTTTAGCCGTGTGTTACATTATAGGATTTTAATAGACAGTTTTTTTAGCTTACCAATTTAGTTAAAATGCCAAACAAACGAAATTGCAGTGATTGGCTGTATAATAATTTAATTTAAAACCCTAAAGGCTTATCACAATAGAATACCAAACATCCATGACATCCAATTTAACCCAATATATTTTTATAGTTTTCAACTCAACGACTATAATCTAAACCCCAGTTATAAGTTTATTTCTTGACTATAACAAAATTTTTATAACTTGTGAATAAAACAGCACTAGTGGTATCGTAGGGTAAGCAACGAGGGTGCTTATTAAATGCTTAAACTGCGATAAAATATTTTATTAGGAGATTTCTTATTTTCTTTAGCATGCTATCTACTTGACATTTGAGTTGACGCTCATAAAACCTATCAGCAATCCCTTGCTTAGGTTTAATAATTTTGATGCAGTTGTAAATCAATGTTATAAAACTGTCAGTATGAAATAAGCAAAATAAAACGTCATTGCTATAAAATAACTTACAGTCTATCGTTTAGTTTAAAATTCTTAACAGGTCAGTTTAGAAACCACTGATTCTTAAGAAAAAAAAATCCCTAGAAGAAGGAAGCGAGAAAAAATCTATGTAAACAAATCAGGTTATTTTACCCGTATTATCTTGGCGATGTTTTTTTTTACATTTCATTTGTGTAGTTTTATATTAAAATATAATTTTTAAGATAATTTGAAAGTATTTTTTCAAACGATGTAATCAAAAGAAGAACCACAAACAAAGTAAACGATTGCCGGGAAGAAGGTTTTTTCCCTAAAGCGATAATTGTGGTAGGGATTTTTTTCTATTTTTAAGTGAGAGTTTGGCAGCGGCTTCTCTGATTGGTCAATCCCCAAAATACTTATGACCTTGGGGATTTTTAAACTAAATGATAAGCTGTAGGCATGGTACTTTGAATTCATTTTCGACACAGAGACTTAACCACATTGATTGTCATCGAAAATATAATATGACGTTTTTCTTAGAAGCATTTAAAGTTAATCGGTGAGGTTGGTTTAGTATCCTTAAAATCATTCATTTTTATAGTATGCCAAATTACCCTCCAAAATTGTTTAATAAAATGCACTTTATATAATCAAATAAATGAAACATTTATAAATAAATATTTATCTCAGGGAGATAACAATAACAAACTTGTAAATCATTTAACAATTGAAGAAAAAGAACAAATAAAGGCTATTCATGTATACTTAGTAAACGCCCTAAAGCAAAAATATGCTAATATTAATTTGAATTAAAAAACCTATTATTTTATTATTTTTTATTTATTAAATAGTTTTTTACTTGTCAAAATAAATAAAACTAAATTTACTGATTATTTTAGTAGCTAAATTAATGGAGAAAAAATTAAACCATATTTGTACTAAATACACTGAAAATCAAATAAAATTATTTTCCAGAAAATCACAGAAACAAAAAGTATTGCTATCCACCCAAGCCAGTTGGTTCGAAATACTTCTAGAAAACAACACAGTAAAATAGTTTAATGTACATAAACAAATATTAAAATAAAATATGCTTGTAAATAGGATATATAATGATAATCTCAATTAAGTTATTAATAAGATTATAGTTTAGGTAATTAAGTGGTTAATAAGGTTATAGTTTATGTAATTAAGTGGTTAATAAAATTATAGTTTTAGGTAATTAAATGGTTAATAAGGTTACATTTTTAGGTAATTAAGTGTAGGTATATTTCATCTAATCTAGACAGAAAAGCCGTGGATTTCTATGGTTCCTCTCATGCATCTTTAAGCAACTAGACATATTTTTACTGACGCTAATAGTCTATTGAAAACTAGGAATAACATGTGCCCTCGCTGTTAAACCAAACCTCCATACACTTTAAACTACAAGGCAGACACACTAGAGTATTATAATGAATCTTCTATGAGGGTCCTAAATTTTGCCTATACCCAGTTTCATTTAAGGTAAGGGATCTTTAACGAGTACCTGACAACGCACAGGCTCGAGACCACCGGCTTTACGTCCCTTCTAAAGGACGGGGTACGCAGAATTTGTATCCCTCTCATAAAATCCCCAGAGGCCCGTGCTGGGATTGAACCGATGACTAAATAAACTCGGAATTTTAAAGTCAATTCATTCTGTGTATTGGCCGCGTACCTTAACCACTACACCACGGTGACTCAGTCTATAGGTGTAGTTGTGCTATTCGAAAATTATTTTTTATGATGTCATTATCCTGCAATAGTATATACGCAAAAAATTTCGAATAATCATTAAATGGGGGAAAATATGTTGCGATTGAATTGAGGTTTAGTCCACATCCAGTCATGTATAAAAATAACGTATATGTCTCAAGTTTCATAATCAGCATTAGTTCAATTATTATTAAATGATTTGTGTGCGTTTTATTGTAGCGTGGTCAGTCCCTGGATGTCAACTAAAATGACCTAAAGTTCGGTAACTATAAAATTTTGGTCTTGCATTCGAGTAAGAAACGTCTTTTGTCAAAATAAGAGTCTATTCTTATTTAAGTTATAGACTTATATAAGTCGGCAACAGAGCAGAAAATGAGGAAACTATTTGTACTTAAATAGGCAATCATCAGTTGTATGAGGTAAATCAACAAATTGATTCCGCTCTAGTTGTATCAACCTACCATGTTTAAATATTGTGTTAAATAAAGAATTTGAAAGGTTAATATTTTTCAATTTTTAAAAAGTTTTTTTAAGAGTTTCAAAATATTCAAAACGTTTACATTTCAACCACAGAACTCTCAGTATATCAATTAAAACTCACAATTAAAAACTTCTACGTTCCATAACGAAGTTTTAAACTTAGCATGCGATAACAATTATATCTATTATTTCATAAATACAACACTCATAACTCTATTTATTCCAAGAGCTAGAATTAAAACAAACTTCTCCGAATCAGTGTCAGTATAGATACGGAAAACTTTAGAATAAATACAACTTGTATTGTTATTTTAAAATAATTTCTATTCCATGAGAGAAATAACTGCTTTGATAATAATCGTCTGTTGTTTATTGAGGTGTTTATGTAGTTAATACTTCAGAGAGTTATGATTGACAATTCATTTTGTGTATTGTTGCTATAATAGTTTCTATTCCTAAAACAATTTAATAAAATTGGATAAAAGGTACCTCGGAATTTTTCCTCACCACATAATTAAATAATTTTGGTAAATTGTATATTCTGAGGAAGCGCAAAGCGAGTCCGAGTAGGGAGGATTCTCGTAGTGATTCCGCTTAGCGCATCCTCCCTACTTCGGACTAGCTTTGCTCGTCCCCAGAATATACAATTCTCTAAAATTATTCGGCAACATGTCTTCAAACTCGCTTCACTCGTCCTCATATAGTAATTACGTTACTTTTATTCTCAGCGGTCACCCATCCAGGCACTGCTTAACTTTTATGATCTAACAAAAACCGTAGGTATACTTACGTAAAAGGATATAATTTTTCTAATATTCAGCTCAATTGGTTTATTTGTAATATTTAAAAAAAAACGTGTACAATTTATTCTATATAAATTTAACTAATGATGATGATGATGCAACTTAGGCACATACGTTGGTTCTATATACGGCTACATGTACGTCAAATTTTTATGATGAGTTTAATGAATTTCCGAAATTTATGATGAGTCATTATTGTGAGTTAATGATGTCATAATTCTAGGACTGAATTATCCTAAAATAGTCCTAAGATAACCCTGAGAACTAAAGAATTGATTTTTGTTATAAGTTTCAACTCTCTAGCATAAATAAACTGGGGGATACAATGAAAAAAAAAATAACACAAATACACAGAAATTTACAGGCAGACAACTTTGTAAAAACTACTTAAGAAGTCTTAAAAATGCTTGAAACTGGTAATTCAGGTGACATCCTGATTTCGGATTATTTGGCCAACACAATATTTTTCTTATTTAACTACGGTGTAAATTTAAAAAAGTAAATCATAGTTTAATAACAAAATTTGATATGGCATTTAAAGAGAACATTATATTTTATTACTAAAAAAGTTTAGAATTATAAATCTACTTATTTAGTTTCCAGATATAGGTTGACCACGTTATAAAGAAAACTCAAGTACGTACGTCTTATATAGCATAACATGCTTGCCAAAAATGTTTCATGTTTCCTCTGATAAGAAGCGGAATGGATCCCCTCCATCCTCCAATTTTGTAATTTTTAAAGCTATTTAAACAATGTTTTCTAATTAAATTTACTTTAATGAAAAAATATGTTTTTCGTTGAAAATAAATCGATAGTAAAACCGTAAAGAAAATCTACTCACAAGAATGAATGCGAGGAGCATTTCCTTAGAGTTAATTTAGTCAGATGATTGGTGGAAACTTGACTAGGCGTCAGCCACCGTCCACACTAATCAACTGAGACCAACTTCATTTACATTTTCAACCACACACGCACCCCCCGAAACCTGACCGAAAATTAGAGGGTGAAAACTTAGATTTTCTTTCCATTGGAACAGTTTATTTAACTAGTTAATTTATAACTCTCGATACTTCGAAAATCTCACTTAAGAGTGGCTAAACGAACTACAAACCATGATTTGGTTAAACTGAATTTGAAATTACTTTTAAAGCTATTTCTTAACCGAATTCCTTAATGCATTATTAAATATTTTTGAATTTATACATAAACACTCATGCATACATATATACAAATATATACATTGTACTATATGTACCATGCCCTAAAAATCCCAAACTATAATCATCTATTTTAAGCATTTTCGTGACTTTCTGAGCGATTTTGATCATGCTGTCAGTCAGTCTGAGAGTATGTTTGTATATCAATATGTTTGTGTCAAGCTCAACTCCTGGTGCGTTCAAGCAACAGAGATGAATTCAAGCACAAAATCGAAGTCTTAAGTTTGATTTTGTTGCTACGTTCAAGATTTAGGACCGTACTCGGAATCATCAATCTGATTTCTCCTAGATTATTCCTAGCTTTATTGTACATTTAAGTCCAAGAACAAGACTAATTAGAGACTCCTCCTAAGTTACTTTAAGCTGTTTCTTTTCAAAAGCTTTTTTTCAAGCATAAAGGTTAGGAAAAAGCTAGGAGCAAAGAATATCGAAAGTAGGTGAAGAGACATCTATTTTAACTAGACGTTGTAGCGAGCCATTTGGTTAACACTTATATTATATTAGTTGTTTGTGGGATATAGTTATAAGATTCCAGTCCACCCACCTCGTCAACCACAAGGTCTATCTATTCTACCCATTCACATTTTACAGTTCTTCCCTTATTCTACCTCGCAAAGCAACTTGTCTTTTAACTATCATCTTAATTGATTAATCAATTGATTAATCAATTGATCATCGTGTATGTCTAGTTCTCCGATTTATGCCTGTTAATGTAATTTTTGTATCTTTATGTATATAGTTGATAAATTTAAAGTAATTTAATTGTATAAAACTGAAATCAATTGTTTTCTTCTCTCTGTATTTTGATTATATTTTATTTTAAATTATACATTGCTTCATATTACATTATGGTTCGATTTCAAATGACTTATATCTTCTATTTCAATTATTTTACTTTGAATCAATGAATGAAGAGACAACTTGATGTCTGATGACTTCTATCCCTATTATTTTACTTTGATTCAGTAAAAGAAATGTCTTGTTGTTGTGTCTTCACTTATGTTGTTGTATATGAGTTTCTCAGTTATTATCTGCATAAAAAAGTTTAAACGCAAATTTATTTTTTCTCCTTGGTTAGGCTTTTGAATTGTGTTATTTCTTTATTTAAATGTGTTAAACGAAAAAATCATCTTTTTTGCGGCAATTATAAAGCTACATAATTAATGAATAATAGCAAAATCAAAATATTTTGGAAAAAGTAAGTGTAGGTTGTTAAGTATTTTCAAAACACTAATTTGATGTTTGATTGACTGTGATATTGATATTATTATGATATGAAATAATATCGTATAGAGACGAGCCCCTCTCGATTATTGGTTGCTGGAGACTTGAGAATTTTATTCCCCACCTCTCTCACTAGCTACCTATACAGTAATAATACATACTAGAAGTGTTAACCAAATGGCTCGCTGTAACGTCTAGATCTTTTTCATCCCCAGGGTGTTCCTTACCTTTTCGGTCTAATATAGCAGTATTTTTATTGAGTTACTATTCGTTTTAAAAGGTCGGCACCCCTAAAATTTATAAAGGAGGCCCGACTATTTAAAAATTCTTTAATTGGCTAATATTCCGTTTCAGCTCAAGAAAAGTCAAACAATCCATTTTTGCTTACGTTTCCGGTTTACGCTGCATAACTTGAGCTGAAGCATTACGTCTTTCTATACTGAATTTATCTGTATTTTTTATAGAAAATGGGCTTATTTATCTGCAAATTGGTTACACATCATTCAGTTTCAGAATATTAGTGCAAACAAAAAGCTTCTTTTATATATCAAAAGTATAAATGAGAAAAAGTAAAAAAAAAATGGAATAAATAAAATGAAAAGCCAAAATCAAGCTACTTAAATAATTTGAGGGAAATTAGAAAACTCTTCGCTTGGTTGCACTGTATTTCAAATAATAGAAAGTGGTTCCCTTTAGAAAAGGGACATTGTTGGGCTGGATGCCGGGGAATAAAGCTTCCTTTTCATCATTGTAGATGTAGCTTAAAATACAATGTAAATCTCTTCAGTAAAATTAGACATTTTTGAAAGATTTTTCCCTTCAATTTTTGTATCTATTTATCTGAATGTAACAAGAAGAAATAAATAAGAAGAAAAGAACAGAATTAAAAAGTCTGTGTTGGGGGGTCCACCAGAATTTGAATGTTACATTAATTGCATTAAATATTAATTTAGTGTCAAATCAACAGTTTCTTGACAGTTAAATTTAGATAAATTTATAGTTGAGAGCCACCTTCATAGTCAAGGTCGTTAAAGCGCTAGTATATAAACTGAGAGCCTCATTTACATAAACAGAGCCTCATAAACTGAGCCTGAAACTGCCTCATTTTGATCTAGACTTTGTATCCCAGGTTACGCTCTCGGTTAGTATTAAATTATTGTTCAAGTAAATTGTCCCCAACTTTAGGATACACTTAATTGGACGAAGAGTACAGGTTGCTCCTACCATATAGGGTGTTCCCGCGGGGGTTTTCCCTGATGAGCCTCAATGCTTTAAACAGGCATTAGTAGTATTATATTCTTTAACTGAATATATTTAATTAAATATGTGTTATATACATATGTGAATATATATATATATATATATATATATATATATATTATATATATATATATATATATATATATATATATCATGTATCTATAATATATTAAATATGTTATATGTGTTGTTATATGTTTTATGTAAAAATATGTGATTGGACGAATAGTCCATGATGAGATAGTAAAGAAATAAATAATTAAGTTTTATTTTGTCATTATAAGTAATTATACAACATATCAATTTAAATAATAACAGGTACATCGGAAAATAACTTTATTTTATCATTGTTTATTTAACGATAATTATTTATACATATTTATAAAGACATGACGTTTTTAGAATGTACTTCTATAAATAATTCGATGTCTAAATCACAATGTAATATAAAAATAAAAACTTATCGTATACGAACATAAAGAGGACGGAATTTCA
The DNA here is from genome assembly GCA_018340805.1 of Microvelia longipes. Lineage (NCBI taxonomy): Eukaryota > Metazoa > Arthropoda > Insecta > Hemiptera > Veliidae > Microvelia > Microvelia longipes. Next base: position 46,785,759 of record JACMZG010001870.1, on the reverse strand, counting down.
TTCTGAATTTATATATTTTTCTGTTTCTACCCCCTCTCCTCTTGTCAGAGATGGAAACATATTTTTTACATCAAAAACTTTTTATTTTGGAATTTCACCCTATGTTTTATCACTAAATTTTTCTTTTATTTCTCTTACATATATTTTTTATTTATTCTATTTAACAAGAATATTTTGTTTTGATTTAATTTAATTTTATTTACTTTATATACGATAGACGAATTCTTTGAAATAAGATTATATTTACTACGTTTTTAATGTTTTTCATAAATAATTAATTATATCATGTCATCTAATGTAATATCATTATTTAATTTAATTAAATGTAATTTAATCATTAATAGTAAATTATATTATTAATTTTTTATAATTATGTCTCAGTCTTGTCTTCCAAAAATAGTAGACAATAGACTTTTAGAGCTCGATTGTAAAATTAGAAATAAGATTGAGTATAATTGGATCTCTCGATTCAAATCCATACTTTTCCTAACAGGTTCTCATCCTCTGGCATGAGACACAGATCTTTCATGTTAAAAGGACCCAATCTCAAAATGACTGAGGACCTCCTCAGTCTAAGCAGAAGGGACTTTAGAACAGTAACTGGACTACTGACTGGTCACTGTTACCTCAAAACACCTAAATACCATTAGTATTTTTAAAGATAACCCAGTGTGTAGGCTTTGTGAATCGGAAACCAAAATTGCCTCTTATATACTTTTGAGTTGTGAAAACTTTCAAAAGTATCTCCAACTTTGGTAGCAGCACTCTTAAAAATTTGACTCTATCAATAAATGACTGGTCAAGAAGCTCCTGAACTTTGTCTGGAGCAAATGATTATTCTGACATGGGCTAATAGAGGGAATTGTGGGACAAATTGGAGGAAAGAATTTCAGACGCAGTGCAAATGGGGGTCTATCCTCGACCACCAACTCCAAATAATAATTAAAAACAACAGGTCCTTAACAAGACATGCAACTAGATCAAAAATATTTGGCCTCAGTTCGAAATGCTCTTATAGCAAGTAAATTAATCATAAATTCTCAATCGACCAGTATATATTTCTTCAATGAGTCCTCATTAGTGTTTTGTTACTTAATGAGGAAGAAAAAATAAATAATAAGGAGCGAGAAAACACCTAATTTTTAAGTATCAAAATATTAAAAATAAAAATGATTGTTACATCTATAAAAGAGAATAACAAATGTAGACATAAAAATATCAATAAAAATATGATAAATAAAATAAAAAACAAAAACAAAATAAAGATATTTTAATGTTGTTTTTTTAACCAGGTTGTAAACGAAGTTCTATCACGTCAAACTCAAACCTGTTCAAACTTTAAGAAATATTTCACTTTTTTTTAACTTTATTTACTTTTCGTATTATAAAGTTAAGCTTTAAAGGGAAATTGATATCATGTCTAATTACAAGTAATTAATATGAAAAAAACTTAAGTTTGTAAAAAAGGTAAAAATAATAATTAAACCTTTGGGAGATATAAAATACTATTGCTAAACTTTTCTTTTTTAACTGCCTTGAGAATATATACATACAAATAAATATATATACATATACTTATACACACACACACACACACACACACACACAGATTATATATGTATATATATATATATATTATATATATATATATATATATATATATATATATATATTATATTCTAAATATCAGCTAATTTGTATGAGATTTAACAGTTTAAAAATATTAGGCTTGTATTCAAATAAATTATTTATATCATTTATTCATATCATGTTCCTTAAGGTATTCTTAAGGCTTGCTTATATGATAGTGATAGTGGTTGGTTAGGGAATATTAGGGACTTACGGTTCCAAAAGGAGGAAAGCTTAGTCTGGAGTTAGGGCACGTGTTGTTTCTGTTTAAAGCTATAGCAACGTTTAGTAGAGTTATGGTTTTCTGTGGAATAAGCGCAAAATGCCTTCACTAGGACTCATAATATAATGTAATAAAAGGAGCTAGCAAAATGGGCTCAACGACGAGGCCTATTTACTAGGTGATTGATCACCCTCCCTAATATGATCAATCACCCAGCAAATAGGCCACGCCGTTGAGCCCATTTTGCTAGCTCCTTTTATTACATTATATTATGAGTCCTAGTTAAGGCATTTTGCGCTTATTCCACAGAAGGGCCATGACTCTACAAAACGTTTCTATAGCTTTAAATTGAAACAACACGTGTTCCAACGCCATACTAAGCTTTCTTTCATTTGAAACCGTAAGTAAGAAATATATTTATGTTTTTATATTTTTTGTAAACTAATAACAAGGGTTCACAATTTTGCCAAGACCCAGTAGAGATCATTTAATAGTATCTTACATCGCACAGGCTCGGAACCACCAGTTTAAGTCTTGATGAACGACAAATGTAAGGGTTTCCATTCCTCTATTGAAAATTTGTTTGGGGACAGGCACACATGCTAAAGTAGTCAAATCCACCTGGACCTCCTTCCTTCCTTAAGGGATCCTTTATACCCTCAACGTATTCTTAAGAGGGATGAATTTTAAGCATGTTATAAAAGATCTTAAGGATCTCTTAAGGCATTCCTAAGAGATCCTTTAGACATCCTCAATTTATTCTAAACAGGGTATGCATTTTAAGCTTGTTTTGGAAAATCTGAAGGGTTCCTTAAGGCTTTCCAAAGAAATCCTGTAGATCCACTTAATGTATCCTAAAGAGAGAAATTTTAAGCTTGTTTTAGAAAGTGTTAAGGCTTTCCAAAGAAATCCTGTAGATCCCCTTAATGTATCCTAAAGAGAGGAATTTTAAGCTTGTTTTAGAAAGTCTTAAGGCTTCCTTAAGGCTTTTCAAAGAAATCCTGTGGATCCCCTTAATGTAGCCTAAAGAGAGGAATTTTAAGCTTGTTTTAGAAAGTCTTAAGGCTTCCTTAAGTTTCCAAAGAAATCCTGTAGATCCCCTTAATGTATCCTAAAGAGAGGAATTTTAAGCTTGTTTTAGAAAGTCTTAAGGCTTCCTTAAGGCTTTCCAAAGAAATCCTGTAGATCCCCTTAATGTATCCTAAAAAGAGGAATTTTAAGCTGGTTTAGAAAGTCTTAAGGCTTTCCAAAGAAATCCTGTAGATCCCCTTAATGTATCCTAAAGAGAGGAATTTTAAGCTGGTTTTAGAAAGTCTTAAGGCTTCTTTAAGGTATCCTTTATGCCTTCTCAATGTATCTAAAAGAGGTAGGAATCTGAAGCTTGTTTTAGGAAAGCACAAGTGATTTTTAAAAAGATCTATAAGGTTTCTTATTTTTTATATAAAAAAATAAATAAATAAATGACTACTAAGGCTTCAATTCAAGAGTTGAGAACAGAAGGGTTCGAAACAGACATTTTAAGAGATGTTGAAGTATAAGCCATAAATTATGGGTTTGTGTGGTTGTTGTTGTCTCTAACCTACTTGTAGGTTATCTTGATATATTTATCTCTAAACCACACTCGTACTATGCAGGATATAACCACACATATCAGGCATTGTTTAAGATAAAATACTATCCTAGATACTACATTGTAATAGATAAGGAAATGGTCACAACACTACGTAACCCCAAATATACTATGACATAACTCTTATGACAGGCTACCACCGTATCTATATGTCCTTAACCCTTTTACTCAAGTCTAAAGTAGTTTTGAATAACCTATTGTGTAAAAATGGACATTATCTTGGAACCCCCGGGAATCTTGACTGACAAATAAAAGAGTAACTGATCTGACTACTAAGAGAGAACAAAAATTACCGTGGCAAAAACTGGCTTGGTAAGCAAAAATGTTCAAGTAAATTAGCCTGGTATATGGACCTACGCGCCAGAATTTATTAGTTTGAACTATTAAGCGGCAATTTTCGAGGTTTCCACCGTGTAAGTATAGCCAGGAACATTCATAATAGTAATAGATCGACTTCTATACTTCTTCGATCGTAGACGAGAAAATGGGTCTCGACAAACTAATTAAATCGAACAACGTGAAATTAATTATAGTAACGTTAATTATTATAATTAATCAATAATACATTGCGTTTTGTCCTACAATTAATATTTAAACTTACGTATATTACAAACTGCTGCTATTGTTAAATGAAAGTTTAGCAGAGGCCCTAAAATATTCTTCTGTATTGCTTAAACTGGTAAGAAATTACCAAGTAACATTCAAAAAAGTTTCTAGATTTTTACTTTTCCTCATTTATACAGTAGGTATATAGGAAAAGTATTGTGTTTGCGAAATAATCCAAAATCAGGATGACACAGGGATTATTCGTTTCATGTGTTTTTAAGACCTCCTGAGTAGATTTGTCAAAGTAGTCTGTCTGTATGGCTGAGTGTGAGTAAGTGTGTGTGTGTGCCCTTATCATCGTAGATCTCGGTGTATTTATGCTAGAGAGTTGAAAAAAACTCGAACTTAAAAAAAATTAGAGTCACCCGTGGTGTATTAGTTAAGGTACGCGGCCAATACACAGAATGAATGGACTTTAGTCATGGGTTCAATCCCAGTACGGGCCTCTAGGATTTTTATGAGAGGGATAAAAATTCTGCGTACCACGTCCTTCCGAAGGGACATAAAGCCGGTGGTCTCGAGCCTGTGCGTTGTCAGGTACTCGCTAAAGATCCCTTACCCTAAATGAAACTGGGCAAAATTTAGGCAAAATTTTGGACTTTTTGGGGATTCATTAGAATACTATTCTGTTTCTGCCTTGTAGTTTAAAGTGTGTGGAGGTTTGGTTTAACAGTGAGAGCACGTGTTGTTCCCAGTTTTCACTAGACTATAAGAGTCAGTGAAAATATGTATGATTGATTGAAAAAGCATGAGAGGAACCATAGAAATTCACGGCTCTTCTGTCTAGATTAGATGAAATATACCTACACTTAAAATTAAAAGGAGTTGAACACTATCTTAGGGAGCTGGCAAAAAGAGCCAACCACGTGGCCTACTTGCCTGGTAGTTACTACCACTTCCCCATATTACTACTACTACTACTTGAAAAAAAAATCACTCTATAGGTTAATAATTTTTTGTCACTAACCTGCAATAATGACAAATAAAATTTCGAAAATTTATAAAACGCGAAAAAATTATGCGATCTGTTTGATACTTAGCACGCATGAAGCCAAGTATAAGACTAACTTACAAACCAACTTTCATATCAATATCAGCAATAGTTCAATTTTTAATTAATGACTGGTGTTTTTTTTATAAAATATCATAAAACGTGAAAACATATGGGATATAAATGTGAGATAGGGCACGCATGTGGCTATGTATGTAAGTCTTTTATGTGCCAAGTTTTGTCTCATTATCAGTATTAGTATAATACTATTAAATAACTTGTGTACGGCTTTAAAAAAAAAAAAAAAGAAATCGGAAAATAATCAAATTGAGTTTAAATTCGGTTAAATGACAAGAATACACATGATTAATTGGATCATAAAAGTAAAGCAGCATTGAGCGTGGTCAGTGCTTGAATAAGTAATCGCTGGAAATGAAACCAATGAATTTTTTATCTGACGAGCGAAGCAAGTCCGAATTCGAGAGGATGAGCGTAGCGAATCGGATGTGATGAGAAAAAGTTCCGAGGTATCCCGTACCAGATTTTTTTTAAATACTTACCTATATATCACAGCGGTTCGTGCAGATTTATTGTTTAATGGAAAAAGAATTTATAAATCATTTAAAATATGAATAAAAAAACAAACGGACATCCCTTCCACACACGTGATGGAGTTAAAAGTCTTTATAGGTTTGTTTTTGTGTATGTGAGTGCTTTGTGGTTGAAAATACAGGTGTGTGTATTGTAGATGTTTATTTTATGAGTATGTTTTTACGCTTTTTCGTGTATGTATGTGTGTGTTAATGTTTTGCGTAAATGTGTTCGTTTCTGAAGTTGTTCGTTGTTAAAATGTATGAGTACGCTTAAAAATAAGTGTGTGCACATAAAAGTGCTGAAACCCTTTAGAATTATTATATAGAGGTAATCAAAAACACAGAGTTTGGAGAGAAAGGAGGCAGTAAGTTTGAGCAGGGAGAAGGCAGCAAGATGAAACGGGCTTCAGGCGTCTGTTTTTGTAACTTTTTTCGCTTCGTATTATCTCGCCTCGCCTCATCACGTCTGTTTTCGGCTAAAAGTCTAAAAAACTGATTTTGTGTAACTCCTCTATTAGAGAAGTTGTATAGAAAGTAGAGAATTTTAATTTAGTATATATGTTAACTTTATTATTTATTTTATCTTATTGACTGAAAAAAATATCATACTATAAATAAATGTCAAAACAGCTAATTTCGTAATTCTCTTTATGATACAGTAAATAATGACAAAAAATTAGGATTAGCTGGAGTTGTATATAAATTCTTAATTTTGGCTTATTCTACGTTCTTAGGGGTTCAACCAAACATTCCTCGTGCTGAGCGACTTTCATTTGAAAATGTTGACTTTTCTGTTTTTTGTTCAATGTGACATATACATACTTCGTAGGTAAAAAATAGCTAGGAGTTTTTGTTTTTTCAAAATAATGCTATCAAAATTAAAAACTTAAAAATTTAGCGTAACTCCAAAAAAAAAATACTTTTTTTCAAATCTCACTTTTTTTAACAAAACCTTCATAAAAAATCGTAAATTTTAAGATGTCTTTTGCGGAAAGGAATTTGGACACGGGAGTGTATTAAAACCCCCTCTCACGTCTCTCATAAGATAATAGTTGTTTATGCAACGAGAGAGTAAACAATTCTATTATTTCTCTAAGCAGTTAGTTCGTTTTTAAGGCGAAAGCCGAGGGAACCATAGTATTTAACTCCCGAGGCGAAGCTGAGGTATTTATGTCTATATCTCCCGAGGTAAAGCCGTGGAAGGGAATTGCAAGAAAACATTTTGCTCATAAAATGCTTACAAGATTTTATCTCTAATCATTGACGTCATTTAATAATTGTTATATTCTCATTTTAGTAAATTTTGTTGTATTTCATTTAACGTTTTTTGGATTGGACTTCTCTAATAAGTTTTGGAGGTGGTGACCCCCCACCCCACCCAAAAAATGGCTCCAATCCTAATAATAATAGTAATACATCGACTTCTATACTTCTTCGATCGTAGACGAGAAAATGGGTCTCGACAAACTAATTTAATCGAACAACGTTTAATTAATTATAGTAACGTTAATTATTATAATTAATCAATAATACATTGTGTTTTGTCCTACTATTAATATTTAAACTTACGTATAACACAAACTGCTGCTACTGTTAAATAGCAGAGGCCCTAAAATTTTCTTCTGTATTGCTTAAACTGGTAATAAATTACCAAGTAACATTAAAAAAAGCCTCTAGATTTTTACTTTTCCTCATTTATATCGAAGGTTTATAGGAAAAGTATTGTGTTTGCAAAAAAATCCGAAACCGGGATGAAACCGGAATATATCTGTTTCAGGCGTTTTTAAGACCTCCTGAGTGGTTTTTTCAAAGTTTTTGTTTGTATGTGTGTGTGTGTTTTATGTTTTCTCTAGTAATCACTACTAGAGGCCGTTTATTTTCAGCACGTTCCACAACTGTATTACATGCCTTTATAAAAACAAATGTGTATAAATCTGGTTTTCTATTCTTAATATTTCTTTTCTTCTTTTGGTAAAAAATGTTGAATGTTTTCAATCGGATATTTTCATTCAAATTAAAATGCGGAGGTTCATAAAGTTTCTTTTTATTTCTTTTTTGTAAAAATTGATTTCAATCTGTTATTTCCATTTAAATTAAAATAGGAATAAATTAAAATTTTAAATTTCTATTTTTCAAAATTTTGTATGTATCTTCTTTTCTTTCAACTGTAAATTTTATCATTTTTCTAAGGGGTTTTGTTTTCTCAAATAGTTTCAAAATCTATGCTTTCAATAAAACGTATGAATTGCTCTTTTAATCTTTTTGCCAAAGTTTAGTAGCGGGTAGAGGCCAGCTATGGCCTAATGTCAAAACGTGTTGGATGAGTGGTTGTCTTTTTCTATCTAGCAAGGAGCAATCATTGATAATATGAAATGAAGTTTGATCTTTGGCAGGATCGCATTTGCAACTACTAGTATCGTTTATATTAAATATTTTAAGATAGTAATTAAATTTTCAATGTCCTGCCATAAACATAGTTAGTTTGTGAGAATAGTTCAAGATCCAAATTTTAAATTTGGACACGTCATTTTAAATTAAACACACACACACAAATGTGTGTGTGTGTATGTATGTGTTTGTGTGTTATCATCGTAGCGCCAAGTGTATTAATGCTAGAGAGTTGAAACTTCGTACAAAAATCAGTCTACCGCTGTAGTTGTGCTATTTGAAAATTATTTTTTTATGACGTCATTAACCCGAAATAATGACTCAGCATACATTTGAAGAAATCATAAACCGCGGAAAAATAATGCGATCGAATTGTGATCTGGCACGCATTACTTTTTGTGGAGCTTATTAATTATAATAGTAATTTGCGGAGAGACTTTTTCTTTAACAATAGTAATTTTTTTTTCCAAAAAAATTAACGAGCCCATAAAAATGATAAAGAACAATAAAACCCTAAAGTCACATAAAAAGGCCGGAATATGAGTTCGGTTGGTTAGCTGGTGCCAGGAAGCCAAGTATGAACAGAACAAGATGGAAGGGAAAGACAGAGAATTCTTGCCAAAAAATCCTTCTACAGCTTCTAGTTTTCCTTTTGCTTGTCAGACATTTCCTTCTCATATTCGATCATTTCCGACTTTTTCTGCAGTAATTTTGTTTTACAATAGTCGCTTTTGATAATAAACTGAAATAACATGTGACTATTACATCAGTGCACCTTTGCCAAGGATTTTTAATTAAGGGATCTTTTGTGACGTTATAGGTCGATTTGATATAAATAAGTGACCCCGTAGAGGATAAAAAATAGAGAAAAATCCATCAAGACAAATGTCACTAACAAACTTCTCATAATTGGTACGAACTGCTCATGCTTCCAAACATTACATTAACTGAGCAGGTCTTAAAATTTCGACGTAAACTTACCTTTAGAGGAATGCATTTGTTAAACGAGTAATAAACTTCAATTTGATTTTTACCACCTCTGTCTAAGTAATACAACTGTTTTGTTTCCCTTGAAGTATTAACATATGATGAACTCGTCTTATCTTTGATACATAACCTGCGATTTGCTATAAACTAGCTAGTGAAGGTAAGTTAGCTTCTTATTCTCAATCCTATAAAGTGTTTATGGGGTCATAGATTCACTTATCGCACCATCCTTCTTGTTGATTGAAGATGATTATTATTTATTTAATGATTTTTATTGAGCCCCTAAACGGAAAAACCACAAGTAGGGCGCTCAGTAATTAACCCTTAGTAGTAATATGTAGTAGTAATATGGGGGGAGTGGTAGTAACTACCAGGCAAGTAGGCCACGTTGTTGGGCCCTTTTTCCCCAGCTCCCTAAGATAGTGAGCTGGGGAATAAAAGGAAAAAACTCCTTTTAAGTTCAAGTGAAGGTATATTTCGGCTCTTCAAGACAGAAGAGCCGTGAATTTCTATGGTTCCTCTTATGCTTTTTGAAAGCAATCATACATATTTTTACTGACTCTTATATTCTAGTAGCCGCCTCCGTGGCCGAGGTCGGAGGCGGAAATTATTAGTATTATTATAATAATAATAATATAATTATTATTATTATTATTATATATCTATTCTAGTAAAAACTAGGAACAACACTTGCCCTTGCTGTTAAATCAAACCTCCATACACAATTACAATTTAAATACTCCATACACTTTAAACTATAAGGCAGACACACAGTATTATAATGAATCTACTATGATGATCCTAAATTTTGCCTATACCCAGTTTCATTTATGGTAAGGGATCGTTAATGAGTACCTGACAACGCACAGGCTCAAAACCACCTGTAAATAAAACCAAAACTGTAAATAAACTCGGAAGTTTAAAGTCCATTCATCCTGTGTATTGGCCGCGTACTTTAACCATTACACCACGGGTGACTCTAATTAACCCTTACAAAAGCATTGATCATTAATAAGCCCTAAAAATAACTACATGCTATACAACAAAGTTAGCTAATGCTTAAGTGAGTGACGGTCAATTTATCAAGATACTGGGGGCTGGTAATAGGGGGTTACTATTACCAGGCTACTAATAGTTGTTAATAGCTAACTTAAGGTAATGTGTACAAACGACATAAATTGTAAATTATTTGTAAATTATTTAAATAGAATTATAACACAAACACAATAAAAACACAATTTACCAGGTGATGGGCACCAAGCTTTCTTGCTAGTTTCAAAACTTTATTTCTTATAAACCGAGGTACCTCTAACCCAATTTTTAAATTATAATTTTAATCTTGATGAAATATTAAATTTTTCCCCTCTATAAAAATTGTTTTACTTACCCTTAGAAAACTCTTTAGAGAAAAGGAAAAGTGGGTATATTTATTTAATGGAGGTGAGGTTCAAGAATTGATGTTTCTTATGCTCGTTAAAATCCCGTCTATCTTGGTTTTTAGTTTCTCGTTGATAGTTAAAACTTCTTCGTTCATAGTAAACGTTTCTTGTGTTTATCTCATTATATTAGACCGTTTTATTGTAGTTTTAGTAATATTGAAGTAAAAGAAATTATTGACTTTAGAAATAATATAAATTAAGTTACCTTAACATTAGAAGGTATTTTGGGTTTAGGTGGGGGAGGAGGCAGACCTGCCTCAGGATCCCCCTCCATGCCTCTCTCTTCTTCTTCCTCTTCTTCTTCTGAAACATTTATCATAACAACGTAAACTACAATGCTTTAGTGAACATATTAGTAGGGAACATTTAACACAGAATCGAAGAACGGTGGCTGAGTGGTAGTGTGCTCACCTTACGACCTTGAGGTCTAGGGCTCAAAACCAGCCGGGGGAGGACCATATATAAGATTATCCCTTCAACGGTCTCAGGAGGTCTTGAATACAATGCCGACCAACCCAGCCTAGGTTTTAATATGTTTTCTTTGGATGTTACGCAAATGTAGGGTTGGATTTCATTGGAGACAAGTAACTTGCATTGCCTTCTACTCATGCAAAGACAAAATTTTGCGTCCCGGTGGAGAGTCGGAAAGATACTGATCTTTCGGACCGAGTTCTGCGAATGTTGTGACTTGGATATAGTGGTGCCTGCTGTCTCACGAATAAGGTGAAACTAAGAATGCTGTATTCGGTTCTGGAAGAACCGTGATCCGTAAACCTCCTTGTGATTTGCGGAATTACGGCCTTTTAGTTCAGTGCTATGGTAATGGGTTTATGCACATTAACTTTAGAGTTGGTACCGGCGTCACTCCCAGTCGAGCTGTACCTGACTGGACAGAGCAGTGAGTAATAATGGTTATCTTGAAAGGTACTGTTAAAGTTAAAGGTACTGGTAACAATGATAAAACTAAGTAGCAGGTGACCAATATGAGGCTAATGAGATAAGAGTAGCTAGTGTGACTAGAAAAAGTCTAATATACGTACTGTTAACTATGTCATTGCATTCCCGTAAGCGGGGGGGGGGGGGATAGAAGTAACGATATCCTCCCTGGTGCAGTGCGTGATAAAGGGACTAATACTTAGAGGGAGGATACAAAAGCCCTTATCATTTCTTGGGTAGCTAGGTGCATAACTGTACATGGGTGACAAGAGACTAATACTTAGAGGGAGGATACAAAAGCTCTTATCATTTTTGGGTAGCTAGGTGCCATAACTGTACATGGGTGACAAAGAGACTAATACTTAGAGGGAGGATAAAAACTCTTATCATTTCTTGGGTAGCTAGGTGCCATAACTGTACATGGGTGACAAAGAGACTAATACTTAGAGGGAGGATACAATCTCTCATCATTCCTTGGGTAGCTAGGTGTCATAACTGTACATAGGTGACAAAGAGACTAATACTTAGAGAGAGGATACAACAGCTCTTATCATTCCTTGAGTTGCTAGGTGCCATAACTGTACATTGGTGAAAAAGATACTAATACTTATAGGGAGGATACAACAGCTTTTATCATTCCTTGAGTTGCTAGGTACCATAACTGTACATTGGTGACAAAGAGACTAATACGTAGAGGGAGGATACAACAGCTTTTATCATTCCTTGGGTTGCTAGGTGCCATAACTATACATTGGTACATAACTGTACATTTCAATCTAACGTAAATATAAGATTATGTTTCCTCTATTATTTATTAAATTCAATTTGAAATAAGTTTTAATTTTTATCTATTGCATATATCCATTAATTGTCTGTATTGAATAAAGCGGTTTAATGTGGCGTCACTGAAAAATACCTGCCGTTTGTAGAGTGCGAGCTACAATAGAGTTTGTCAAGGAGTAAGTGAGTATCTAGTCTCTCTCTAGGGAGACTATAGTTGGGGTAAGTACAGTTATGGCACCTAGTAGAAGCTGTCTTACTTCCAGACCCCTTATCACTGTGCTATTCTGCCAATGTACTACCTCTAAGTAATAGTCTCTTTGAGTGCGTGTATACACTATAGAGGTTATCAATTGAGTTCTATTCAGGAGAGTAGAAACACTGAAACAACCTAAGAGTTCAATCGTAAAATCGGCTCACAGCTATATTAAGAATTTGTCTTTCTCATTTTAAATAATACAAAACTAAATGTTTATTTCTGTTTTAACGATTAAAGCAATTTAACCAGCACTATTTGCTTCGTTTAATAGAGTTACAAAAGAATTGCAAATTCTTTCTTCCGAAAGTTTAACAAAAAGGGTAAACTAGCGATATTTCAGTGTTAAGGATAAAAAACCGGAGCTATTAATAACGGGTAGGACTAAGGTTCTGTATACATTACTTTGTATTGTTGTGTTTAAACTGTTAAAGTCATATATCTCAATCTATTGAGTAGAGATATAGCATTGTTTGCTGAGAACAGAGCTCTATATCTCAGAGGGGTTTCGATTATTTCTCGATATAAGCTTTTAATCTTCTTGTTTCTTACTGTTTCGATTATATTCCGTGGATAAAATCTTTGTGACGGAATATTTATGTACAATTTTCTGCGAGTAGTGGATGTAAGAGAGAGTGGAATTACTTTAATACAGCAAAAAAAAACTTTATACGGACCTCTATTCTGAATGATTAAAGCTTTTGAAGAGGAATAGGTCCAAAAGAATAAATAAAACTAATTTTCCCGAGCTTTCTATATAATTTTATCTTTTTCAAGGCTTACTAAAATAAATAAATAAATGTTAATAAGAAAAAAAGTTTTATCATAATCAATAACATTTAGCATTGAAGATTTATTTAATTTAAAGAGGTCTTGCCCCAACTAAGGAATTTTTAATTGTAGATCTTTGTTTAGAACTTAATGTAACTCAACAACATTTATACCTCTTTTGTTTTTAACGGAATTACTTGTCTGTTACTCTAGTTGTTGTCCAAACATCTATTTGTTAGCAAACATGTAACTGTTTTTTATTATTATGTTAAGCCTTGAAAAATATAAATTACATCGAAAGCTCGGTAAAATTAGTTTTTTTATTATTTTGGACCAATTCATCCTAAAAAGCTTTAATAATTTTAAATTTTTTTAAATAAAAAAATTCCTTTATTTAATCAAACAAGTTAAATAATTCAGTAAAAATCATATAGTAAAAACATTTCTTGGTTATAACTATCAATGATTTTGGATTATTATCCACTTTAAGGCGTTAGTCTTGTGCTGTGGATAACAGTCTTCCTTCAAACTCTCTTTTATTTATTTTACTATGTTATATTTTATGTGATGAACGTATCTTGTACCTGGATTTAAACTTATATAATTTATTTTAATATTTTGCAATCTATTATTGTTTTTTTTTTTGTTTGTAGAACTCTGATCAAACTGTCACAGATGTAAGTATATCATTTGAAAATTGGTCATAGTTATTTATCTCTAGATGGTGTATAATGTAAAGTTTATTGACTAGTTTTTAGGGTGTAAAGAAGCACTTTTCACTCCCAATGGAGATAAAGTTACGTTTTTTTTTCCCTTGGAAGTAAAAATTAACTTTTCTCCCTTGGGAGTGAAAAGTGTTTCCTATTATTGGGTTATTAGAGCCAATTATATGCTTTTTTAGGGGAGTGGTATTCTCTAACTTATACAGGTAACCGATCAATTTTGTAATTTTCCCGGGTGTGGCACCCTCAAAATTTATAAGGTGGAGCCGACCAACAATTTTTTTTTATTGGCTCAAAATCCGTTTCAGGTCAAAAGAAGTTGTTTGGAGTTTTTTTTTGGTGCCCCCCCCCCTAAATTTGTAAGGGAGTCCGACCCGAAAAAAATAGAATAAAATACAACAAAACGTGTAAAAATAAAATCAAGGTCTGGAGATAAAATCTTGTATGCACCTTGGGAGTAAAATGCTATTTTCCCCTCACAATTACCAAGTCAATAACTAATAGTCATAACTCCCTGGGCGTTGCCTCGGGAGTTAAATACATTGATTCCCTCGGCTTAAGCCTTAGAAACAAACTAACTGTTCAGGGAAATAATAGCATTCTTTACTCCCTTGGTGCATAAATAACTATTACACGGCAAGGGGGAGAAGAAAGTTTTACAGCTCAAGGCCAAGTTTCCACATAAGGCGAAGCCGTAGGTAAAAACTTCATTATCATTCAAAGCCGTAATGCCGAGTGAGGTAAACAATTTAGCTCCCGAGCCCTAGCCGAGGAAGATAATACGAGAGCTATTTTTTTCGATCCCTGTCGTGAATTAAATTTTACCAACGACTTAGATAATAAAAAAAAATATATCTCATAAATGTATAAAGTTTGTTACCGAGGTACCTGCAACCAATTTTTGATTAAGTTTTCTGTGTTCTCTTTAAAATCTCAAGCGTCAAAATTTTATTTTAATTTTCCGGATCTGTCATAGAAAATGCGCAAATTATTCCTATAAAATATACAAAATTATAGTCATCATCCCAAAATCAGAACTGTACAGCATTATTGGCACTCGTTGTGAATGCACCTTTAGCCCTAATAAATTATCAATGTTTTTACAGTTACACAACATGCTTTTAAATTCACTAGCTTTATCTATTAGAAATCAATATTAATCAGGTAAAAAGCTGCCGAAAGCGTTGTATAACCTCCATAACAAAGCTATTGAACAATGTTATCTTATTATTAAATCTAAATTTGATATATTTCCCCCGTTCTCTTAATATCATGGAGTATTTTAAAAATATTCATTCTGACTTACATATTTAATCGTTTTTATATAATATGGCTATTATTTAAATTGGATAGTAGTGATAGTAATATGGGGGGAATGGTAGTAACTACCAGGCAAGTAGGCCACGTTGTTGGGCCCTTTTTGCTAACTCCCTAAGATAGTGTTCTAATCCTTTTAATTTCAAGTGTAAATATATTTCTTCTAATCTAGACAGAAGAGCCGTGGATTTCTCATGCTTTTTTTAAGCAATCATACATATTTTCACTGACTCTTATAGTCTAGTGAAAACTAGAAACAACACGTGCCCTCACTGTTAAACCAAACCTCCACACACTTTAAACTACAAGGCAGACACAGTATAGTATTATAATGAATCTACTATGAGGGTCCTAATTTTTGCCTATACCCAGTTTCATTCAGGGTAAGGGATCTTTAACGAGTACCTGACAACGCACAGGCTCAAGACCACCGGCTTTACGTCCCTTCTAAAGGACGTGGTACGCAGAAGTTTTATCCTTCTCATAAAAATCCCAGAGGCCCGTGCTGGGATTGAACCCATGACTAATTAAACTCGGGAGTTTAATGTCCATTCACTCTGTGTATTGGCCGTGTACCTTAACCACTACACCACGGGTGACTCTATTTAAATTGGATAGCGTAGTGAGTATTTAAGCATAGATCTGTATTCTGAGATTTTTACTTTCCTATCCTCTAAACACATTAGCATTGCACTTTTTCATTAAATACACATGAGCACATCCATACACACTTAGTCACATACACTCATACACACTCATACACACTTAGTCACATACACTCATACACACTTAGTCACATACACTTATACACACTTAGTCCTTTAAACTCATACACAATTAGTCACATACATTCATACAAATCAAAATTTTCTTCTTGTTGTTTCTGTAGCTGTATTTTCTGAAACGTACATATTTTATGGGAAAAAATTGTTTCCGAATTGTTTGCCAATGAAATGCTTTCTCGCCCTTTTAGGAGGTAAGGAAGCAATTACACGTGAAATTCCTCATACTTTCTCCTCATTAATTCTGAACAAGAAACTTCTTTACGATGCAACTATCAAGATTCAAAGTGCATAAAACTCAACTAAGAAAAGAATATATAACTTCTACTATAAAATATATACTTCAAATATACTCTGTCATATCGCCCATGTATATATTTATGTTACCAGTTAATCTGATATTAATAATGACTTAAATAATAATAAAACTATTAATTAGAGGATATTTTGAGCTAAGAGTAACTTAATTGCATTTACATGTGTTATATTTTCAAGTGTATAACTAGGAGTAAACAGATACATACATGCCAGTTAGTGGAATTTCTTTGTAAGGAAAACTTAATGGAAAAGTAGTAAGAATATCAGCATGAGGGAGGTAAAGTTTTACAGGGAGTAATTTTATGTTACATCCCCACGGGAGTTTAATGTGAGTGAGGGGGGGGGGTTTCCTACTTGAAAACCTGATCAATATTTTTTTAGTTCTCTTCTTCTTTTACTTATTTACTAGTAAGTTTTTTATTAAATGCTACGTAGCTGTGTATTCTACGTAGCCTACGTAGCAATTGCTACGTAGCTGTGTATATGCTGTGTTTGCTACGTAGCTGCTGCGTTGCTACGTATGCTACGTAGCTATTATTGCTACATTGCTGTGTATTGCTACTTAGCTGTGTATTGCTAAATAGCTGTGCGTTGCTATGTAGCTGCGTATTGCTACATAGCTGTGTATTGTGTATTGCTACATAGCTGTGCGTTGCTACGTAGCTGTATATTGCTACTAGCTATTATGCTACATGCTGTGTATGCTACTTAGCTGTATTGCTAAATAGCTGTGCGTTGCTATTAGTGCGTAGCGCTACGTAGCTGTGTATTGCTACATAGTGCGTTGCACGTAGCTGTATATTGCTACGTATATGCTACGTAGCTGTGCATTGCTACATAGCTGTGTATTGCTCATAGCTGTGCGTTGCTACTAGCTGTATATTGCTACGTACGTAGGTGTATTGCTACGTAGCTGTGCGTTGATATGTAGCTGTAGATTGCTACTTAGCTGTATATTGCTACGTACCTGTGCATTGCTACATAGCTGTGTATTGCTACATAGCTGTGCGTTGCTACATAGCTGTATATTGCTTAGTAGCTGAGTATTTAGGTTAGCGGAATTTTAGGTTATCACTTTTCTTCATTTATACCGAAGGTATATAGGAAAAATATTGTGTTTGTAAAAAAATCTGAAACCGGGATGTTACCGGAATTATCCGTTTTAGTTAATTTTATAGCCTCCTAATTGGTTTCACAAATTAGTCTGTACGTGTGTGCATGTGTGTTTGTGTGTATGAGTGTGTGCCAGTTATCATTGTAGCTCCTAGTGTATTCATGCTAGAGAAATAAAATTTTGCACAAAAATCAGTCTACCGCTATAGTAGTGCTATTCGAAAAATATTTTTTATATTACGTCATTAGCCCGCAATAATGACATAGTAAAAATTTCGAAAATCAAAAAAGGCGTGAAGATAATGCGATCAGATTGAGATTTGGCACGCAGCTATGTAGCCATGTATATGACTAACATATGTGCTAAGTTTCATCTCATTATCAGCATAAGTTCAATTTTTATCAGATTACTTGTTTTACTGATTAATGTGTACGTTAATGACTCTATAATTACCTATATATATTATAAATATATAATATATATAAATATATATATATATATATTATAATATATATATATATATATATTATATATATATATATATATATCACGAGCCACCTCTTTAGCGAATTTTCCTAATAGAAAATGCGCTACAACAGTAATTTATATTAAAATAAAAAAGATAAAAAAACGCTCTACAGAGGCAATAAATCTCTAGCTCGTCCATTAACCTTTTAACTCCATGTATTGCCTGGGTTGGGAGAACTGCAGAACAGTTGTCATCAAATTTTACAATTCCCTATCGTGACAATACCCCATGGAGGAATTAGGGTTGAGAGAGATAGGTTGGCAGCAATGGAATCCCCTGTGAATGGGAATCATTTCATGTCTACCTCAAATAACTCATGTTCTTCAAGATTCCTTATTTTGATTACAATACATCATTTATAATAAGGTATGAAATTGTTGAAAACAAATATGTCCGACTCACATCAACTAACCTAAGGCCATTGTTGTTCATTTTGTAGCCATTTAATATAATTTTTGACGATTATTTTGGTATACGCATATATTATAAATCTATAAGTTTAATACTGTATGATTTAATACTGGCAGTTAACTTAAGTTAAGTCTGTGTTTTTAAGTCTGTGTTTAGTGCAAGTTGCGGTAACGGCTCTGATAAGGTAAACAGGGTAGCAAACTTAGAATAATACTATACATAGAAGGAGCATAACTGTTAACAGCAAAGCCGATTTACTGGTGGTCTTAAGTAATGCCGCCACCCTAACAATATAAAATTTTCATATAACAAAGTTGGCAATACTTCCGGTTGCTGAATTATTATACTCTATAATTAATTAATGATCAATTATTCATAAAATAATAGTATAAATATAGGTGCATTACAATTTTTTAAGCATTTTAAATTGTATTTTAACGTTTTTATAATACGACACACAGCTAAAAACAATTGACAGCCCGCCAAAATCTCAATGCTTTCAACCCTCTTTTTTTAATAAAAAAAATCCCTTCTTTTATGTAACAAAAAAAATTCCCTACTCTGGCAACACTGAAAGTTAGGTTATGTTTTGAATTTTATTATTTGTTTTTATTTGATATCGAATTTTTTTATTTTTAAAAATTATTTATTTACTTTTTAAGAAAGAATATTGTTGTATCTTATAAATTTACCAACTAAGTGTTGCTTTAAATTTGTTCGGGAAGTATGAATTAAGTGGAGTTAAAGTTGTTAATTACGTAATGCAATGGATCATAATAGTTCTTTGATAAAAGTTTGACGATTTAAATAAATTGTCAGCTATAATTACTTTTTTCCAAAACAAACTGCTTTTTTGTGTCAAGTTTGTATAATAGAATGCGTATAGTTTCATATTATAAAAATAATATGACACAATATGCATTCAAGACTTAAAAAAGTCAAGGCTGTCATCTATTGAAAGACATGGCATTTAAAAAAAAAAAATGCTGTCTTTTGGTTGACCGAGCACAGAATCTGCGCTGTACTCAAATAGCAAGAAATGCTTGAAGAATACGTCAATGTCCATGCGCCAAATATAGGCACTCAGATCATATTACAACTCTGCAATAATTGGATGATTTAAACAGATTGGAATGAAACGAAACGAAATCAAACAGATCAATATGCACAATGAGGGAAATAAAAGCGACGCGAGGTTACAAATATTTACAACCAGTGTTGCCTTTTTATGATTTTATTTACGAAAAAGGTATTTTTTTATACCGAGGTTGGCATGAGGTGGAGGGGGAAAGAGCGGGGTCGGTCTGAACTAATAGAATTTTTTCCCTCACAGATTGTTGGCCCGCTGTCAATTGATTTTAGCCGTGTGTCGTACTATAATTAAAATTATGTTAAACGTTGACAATATTTCCGGTGACTAGATCATTACTTTCTATTATTAATTAATAACTTTTTGAGCTTATGGACAGTTATATAAAATAAAATAAAATGCCCGTTTTAGGGCCTTTCGGCCTATCAGGGTATTTACCCTGCGGGAACAACCTCAGGTGGGTTGCATCTACTACACTCTAAGAATTCATTAAAGTTGGTGAAATCTTTTTAATACAAATACTATTCATAAAACCTTAGAGCATAGCCCGGGCTGCGAACCCCGGACCTCCGGTGCCGAAATCGAACGCCTTTACGATCACGGCCACGGAGGCAGACGGACAGTTATATATAAAACAAAAAAAACTGTGTTTGTTTATATATAGAATCAGTGAAACATAATTATACTATTTTATGCAAAATTAACAAAAATACCTTGTATAATATATTATACATACAACATAACCACATACATACATAACAAACAAATATCATAATAAACAAAAATGAATAAATACCTAAATGCTCTATTATTAAAAATTAAATGTACAATTAACCGTATTTGCTTTGTCATCTATACAAGACGGATGAGGATTATCGGGGATATCGGCAAACAATTATTCATCTATGTCGTTTACTATCATTTCATTATCACTTTCCATCGTAAACAATTGCATTAAATCCTTTTATGATAAATATAACAGGAATATTACTTGAATGATAAGAAAAAACGTAGTAAAAAAGTAGGTATTTATCGTCAAAACACATTTGATAAAGAAATTATTTGTTTACAGACAGCTGGGATTTAATGAATCAGTGCTGCCAACATAACTTTGTTTACTCAAAATTCTTTACGTAGATTTTCGAATCTGTAATTTCAACTACTCAATAATTAAGTTGGCTAAGCTGGATTATAACCCGGCGGGAAATAATAAATTATTATTTCCCGCCGGGTTATAATGACGGTCAGTATTACATAAAAACAAGCCCCAAAATTTTTTGATTATTACCCTTCTGGAGATAAAAGTAATTAATATATTGCCGCCATTACTGTAATGTAGCGTGTTCAAAAAAACAATATGTGTAAAACCTTCATGAGGTTTCTTTAAAAACGTTCATTTTGTTTCTGTTTTTGTTCGTAGACTAATTTTTTTAAGGTTTTTTTCAATTAAGTATATAGCGCAGTTTATTTAATGAGTGCTACCTCAAAAAAATAGTGCATGCCATCCGGCTGAGAATGTCTTTATGTCTTGGCAATTTTTCCCCACTCGCTTCGCTTGTCGGTAAATCTAATTGCCGTGACATAAAGACACACTTTTCAGTCTTATGGCATAAATAACTATTATTTTCAATAAATTTTAAAAAAAGACTAAAGTTTTCATTAATTTAATTGCTATTATTAATTAATGATCGATTATTCATAAAATACTAGTATAAATATTTGGCATTATAATTTTTTAAGCATTGTAAAGTTTTTAATTAAAAATATATTAGCAGTAGTCCTCGTCAAATAAATCTAGATTATTATATTCCGCTACCCTTTTGCTATCTAAGACCGATTTTATTGAATACTTAGCTGGTTTTGTAAGATATTATATTTGTTCCTTACCATCTTTCTTTGTTAGTAGATAAATTATGACACATTTATAAGTTGTTGTTAGGGTGGTACCCCCACCTAAAACCACCAGTCAACCGACATTCGTGTTATCAGTGGAATTACATTGTGTTTACGGTCCTATACTCCTTCTATATTAGTATTACTATAAGGTGCCAAACCTCCTAGTGTAAGTTTTTTTTTTGAAAAATTTTAATTTAAAAACATCCTTTTATCGAGCTTTTATTAAGAATGACTTTTTTTCGAAAAAATAGATTTTTTGTCATTCACATCAGTGGTTCTCAACCATTTTTAATTATTGCCCCTTTTTAAGTACCTTTTAAGTATCATCGCCCCCCATCTTATAATGTGATAAGGTGAGACCAGTATCCAAATTACCAGCTAATTATCTTTGTATAGCCAATACATTATTTAATTGCTTGTGTTAATATTCTAAGTTAAGGAAATTAAACAACTAATAACCTAATATTACACATATTTAGTATATTTAATAAAATTGAGTGTGTTTATATACTGACTGGAGATCTCGTAGTGTTTACCTCCATTAGTTTAGCCACAAACGTCTTCTCTTTAACACCATAATAATGAATCACGTAAAGTTGTTTAAAAACAACTGTTTTGAAGACCCAATTTTTATACATCGTATAAACTTTTTATTGAAAACTTTATCGGTTTTGTAGCCATAAGTATCATTTTTTTGTAAAAAATTTAGTTTTTAGGCCCCGCAAACCACGCCTAATTATCTCTTGCTGGGGCAGCACCTCAGGCACTCAAAAACTTATGTTTTTTGGCTCACTCTCTACATAATCAGTGGCTCAATACAACTAAGATCAGTTAAGTTGAAATTTTAAGGGTGTTTTATTTATCAGGACCCTTAAATAAAATGTATTTATTTTTTAACGTCTTGCATAATATTTAAATTAGTTTATCCGTCAGATCCTTCGCAAAACTTAAAATAATATTTCTATACAATTGCCAATAACTCCCATCATTCCCCCAAACGTCTTACCGCCCCTGCATCGCCCCAACTATCCACTGCCCTTACTTGCCCCCTACATCTCAGCGCCCCCTAAATCTTCAAGCACCCCTGAGGGGCGCTAGCGCCCACGTTGAGAACCACTGATTTACACGTATACGCAACCCCATCCGGGGGGACAAACTGTATATGTATGTATTTTAAATCATTATTTATTTATTATTTATTTATTTATTTATTAAATCATATAAACAATCCTAAAGGATTACAACAAAATAGACATTAAAGAAAATTAACAATTATTATTAAAAAAAAGAAAAGAAAAAAACAAATTATTAAAAAAAATTAAAGAGACCAAGTATGTCATTATTAAATTTTGTTTATGTTACAACAAGTTTTATGTAACAATGTTTAAATAAGTATTCCATAGAGGAATATATACTACTAAAAAAAATTGAATAGAGTTAATATAAAGTAATCAAGAAAATAAAAGTAAGAAAGCAAATTGAATAATAAAATTAGAATTAAATCAAAATAGTCAAAGAAATGCTAATCATAGAGTAGTAATATATATATATATATATATATATATATATATATATATATATATATATATATATATATATATATATATATATACATATATATATATATATATATTATATATATATATATATATATATATATATATATATATATATATATATACTATATATATATATATATATTATATAATATAAAAATATATATATATTTTTATAAATAAAAAAGTATTGCAGTTGATTGCCATTTAATCAGGATTAAAAATGAAACATTGTAGATCAACTAACTACTTAAAGAGACACCTTCGTATTACATTTAAACACCATTGGTTAAATATTCGTTATTTTTTTAAAAAAATCAATACAAATCACACACTGAAACAAGTATTCTGAAACAATCAAAATTTCAGAAAACAATTTGTGTTTATCAAGATGACAAAAAAAAATAAACGAATGTTAAAGGTAACAACACTGTTTTTATTTTCATGTTAATGATGTTTTAACGTTGTCATCAAATTAATAACAGCATGTTTATTTAATCTAAAAATGTTGTTTTTATTACGTTGCCATCCGCAAATTTCTGTTTTGGTCACGACATATTATCTCTGTTGTAACATCCTCGTCTGTTTATTTATCCAACACGCACGAACAGCTAACAAAAAAACTGGAATAACTGCAATGCTTAGATAACAATCTTGCGTTAAACTAAAAAAAAAAAATAAAAATACTTTTTTTTGACAATTTTGTCCTACCTTGTTATTTATTTTATCTATCGACTGTATGATTTTCAGTTCAATATTATAACGACAGACTGTAGATTTTATTAGAAACAAAGAGTTTATATTTTGTAGCCTATATAGCATTTTAGCTTCGTTTGAAGCTTATTCAGAAAGCACTGTTGAATGTACCGTCATACAGTTCGTTAGTACAATATAGAGGGAGGTACTTTTCGTACACATCCTCCCTACAAATTGTTCTATCGGTATAAATTTGATTATATACCCCCCCCCCCTTAATAATAATGATATTAAAAAGGGCAGGTCAAGTAAGATCTAGGTAACTAAACCCTTATTAGCTCTTTGTACCCATTTTTACCCCCCCCCCCCTTCCTTATCTCTTTACCTTTTTACCCCCTTTTACTTTCTTAACTTTTACCCATTCTTTTTACCCCTATTACATTTTCCTTTTTACCCCCCCCCCCCCATTTAACCTCTCTTTTAGTTTTTACCTAACCTTTTTTATCCCCCTTTACTTTTTTATAATGGGTTTCGTAATTAGTTTAAGGTACTCATTCACCCCCCCCCCCCTGTGTGATCTTATGTTTCTACAAAAAATCACTTAAACTCCCAAAAGATATTCATTTAATACACGAAAGACATAAAACACGATTGAGATGAAATTTAAGCAAATATCCTTCTCATCAAGTTTCTCTTGGATAAACAGAGAGAATAACTAAACACAGGAATAAAGGGACTCTAATTACAATCTTAACTCTCTAACTATAAAGCTTAGCTTAATTCCTGCAGCTTACAAATTTGACAACTGTGAAACTTTAATCTATGCACAGATTCTACAAATAAAGAAGACTGTCAAACCTGGAAATTACGCTTGCAAAGCTTATTGCTTTAAAAAGCCTGAATTTTCTTAAATTACAAGCTTTAATTTAAAAAAAAAATCAGTACGAAAAATGAGTTACGATCAGTACCTGATAATTAAATATCTGCTCAAGTTATGGAGTATAAACTGGAACATTAAGCGAAAAATGGGTTTTAAGCACAGAAACACGCGTTCCAAAAAATAATTTCCAGACATGCGGACCACCGTGCAAAAATTACTTTGTAGTTATAAACTTATTCAAGTAAAAAACAGTAAAAAGATATTGTCCATACCAGAACTTGTATCGACATATTGTCCATACCAGAACTTGTATCGACTCTGGACCACTCTCATTCAACTCTTAGCCCAAAAATACAACGAAAACGACTCCCCACATGAAATATGTAGTTCCCTGGCCGTATTTTAGGTTTTAATATACAAATAAATACATATATATGTATAAATATATATGTTATGCCGGCGATACACGGCATAACAATCGCCGACTAGACGAGAACAAGCTCAAAAAAGAACTGTTTTGCTTGCTTTTACAACTGTTAAACCTCTATTTATATATTATATATATATATATATATATATATATATATATATTATATATATTATATATATATATATATATATATATGAGAGAGAGAGGTTGTTAACAGTTGTAAAAGCAAGCAAAACAGTTCTTTTTTGAGCTTGTTCTCGTCTAGTCGGCGATTGTTATGCCGTGCTTTATGATTGCTTAGGACTAAGTTCCTTGTTCCGATAAATTAACAGTAAAAGTACAAATCTTAAACCGTTTACTTTTACGTTTAATGAGATTAATTTAATATTGTAAACAAGATAGGTCATGAATTGAACCTACACACGCATCACTCTAATCCAGTGGTTCCCAACCAGGGTCCTGGGACCCCTTGGGGGTCCCAAATGAGTTTTTAGGGGGTCCGGGAGCAATTTTACAAACTATATTGTAAAAGTAAAAAAAAGAAGTTTTTTTTGTTTGTGTTACTTCAACAAATTTATATATATATATATATATATATATATATATTATATATATATATATATTATATATATATATATATATATATAGTAATATATATATATATATATATATATATATATATATATATATATATATATATATATATATATATATATATATATATATATATATATAAAGATAAGATAAGATAAAGATATTCATTACAGTGATCCCTAGATTGGGAAATTGTAAACGTCAGATATGTACATGTACATAAATAAAATATTTACAAATTTACAACACTAAATCCACTGAATAAAATCATTCATCAAATTTTACTGATAAAATCTTTGAGACAATAAAATGCCTCTTGTGTGAGGTAGACTTTTAAAGTTTCAATGAAGTTTTCTGGTTCTGCTCTAACTGTTTAATATTATCTGGTAAATAGGTAAAAACTTGAACACATTTATAGTGAACTGTGTTCTCATAAAATCTGGTTCTATGCTGATCTAGTTTATATTGATTTTGTCTTCTAGTATTATAATCATGATTAATAATATTATCAGTAAATAGATTCTGATTTTGCACAAAGAATTTCATAAGCTCTAGAATATAGATGGACGTCATAGTAAGTATTTGTTTTTCTTTGAATAGTTCCTTGCACGAATCTCTCTTTTTGTAACCATACATGGTTCTCAAGCATCTTTTTTGTAGAAGGAAAATAGATTGAGAAGCTGGGGAATTGAACCAAAAAATAATACCGTATGATAGCCTAGATCTGAAATGAGCATTGTAAATTATTTCTAAATGTCTAACAGAAGCTAAAGATTTCATTTTAAATTATAAAGCGTTTACTTGACAGAGTTTTTTACCTAAAATATATATATATATATATATATATATATATATTATATATATATATATATATATATATATATATATAGCAAGGGGTCCGGGAAGTAGTTTCAAAATATTTTAGGGGTCCAAGTATAAAAAAGGTTGGGAACCACTGCTCTAATCCATATCTTAGCGGCCCCGTTAATTATAGTGATATTTCTCTCATATATCAATTTATAAAAAAAAATATTTATTAACAAAATAGTTATTGGACTGTTAAGAATTAAATTCTAGGTTAATTAATGAAGACTTCAGTCCTATAGAAATTTTATTTAAATAAACATTAATTACAGACGTTTCGCATGGCGAAGCCAGGCATCTTCAGTGTAAACAAAAACCAAAAACAAACAACCAACACCAAAAATATTATTGTTGTTTTTTCTTATATTTCAAATTATTTGTTTAATTGTGGTAAAGTTTTTGTGATGTTCTTTTGGTTTTGGTATGCTTTACTAAATATTTTTGGTGTTGGTTGTTTGTTTTTGGTTTTTGTTTACACTGAAGATGCCTGGCTTCGCCATGCGAAACGTCTGTAATTAATGTTTATTTAAATAAAATTTCTATAGGACTGAAGTCTTCATTAATTAACCTAGAAAAAATATTTATTTATTAATAAAGAGCAGAGCGTAGCTTCCTAAAACATTTTTGCGAGATAAAAATGTTTTAATGAAATAATAATGTATCATACAAAAACACTAGTCCGTATGCAAATTAAGTTCATATGCAAATTAAACCATTTTTTTTAAAGTACTATTTCTTTTATTTCTTTTTCTTTCTTATAACAACTCCATTATTTATGAAGAATTGTAGCCAAATCATACAAACCCAGTTTGTTTTTGAACGAACCTGAATTAGACAAAGAAAGTGACGATTTGCACCAATATGTTGCACTAAACCCCTTTTAT
Organism: Microvelia longipes; assembly: GCA_018340805.1. NCBI lineage: Eukaryota > Metazoa > Arthropoda > Insecta > Hemiptera > Veliidae > Microvelia > Microvelia longipes. The sequence goes on along the minus strand of JACMZG010001870.1, from coordinate 46,758,447 downwards.
TTCAAAACAGATCTCGCAAAGACTTAGAAGTTGACTCTATTAGTACAGAGTATAAGAGTAAAATAAATATCTAAGTTATAAATATTTAAGTATATACACTATAAATATCTACAAATAATTTAGTTTCAAATATTTAAGTTTATCAACTATAAATATCTAACTAACTAAAAATATTTAAAAGAATTTCATACACTGAAATGGGCATTGCATACACATTAATACATTTTGTCTCAATATTAATACATTTTGTCTTAAAATTAATACATTTTGTCTTAACATTAATACATTTTGTCTTAAAATTAATACATTTTGTCTTAACATTAATACATTTAGTCTCAAATATTAATACATTTGTCTCAATATTAAACATTTGTCTCAATATTAATACTCATTTGTCTCATATTCATTATTTCTCAATATTATTTTGTCTAAATATTAATACATTTTGTCTCAATATTAATACATTTAGTCTCAATATTAATATATATTATCTCATTATAAGTATATTATGTCTGAATATTAATACATTTTGTCTCAATATTTATACATTTTGTCTCAATATTAATACATTTAGTCTCAATATTAATATATATTGTCTCAATATAAGTATATTATGTAATATTAATGTCTCAATATTAATACATTTTGTCTTTAATACATTTGTTCAATGTAATATAGTATTACATTTGTCTCATATATAAGTTCTCAATATAATACATTTAGTCTCATATTAATATTTTGTCTAAATATAAGTATTTTATGTCTGAATATAATACATTTTGTCTCAATATTTATACATTTTGTATCAGAATTAATACATTTTAAGTCAACAATGATTGCAATAAAATCGATATAGAAGTATGTAAGTGTTTAACTGTAGATTAGTGGAACGAATCGCTACTTTATAATCGAAACTGTTACTCAGCTATTGCTACACATTTTCTACGCTTTTATAACGCGTCAGTAAGATGAAAAGTAAAAAAAGAATAATATAGGTAAAAGCTTAACAACAAATATCGGGCACTGCTGATTATTTAATAAAACCAGTCTTAGATGTCTGCCTCCGTGGCCGTGATCGTAAAGGCGTTCGATTTCGGCACCGGAGGTCCGGGGTTCGCAGCCCGGGCTATGCTCTAAGATTTTATGAATAGTATTTGTATTAAAATGATTTCGCCAACTTTAATTAATTCTTAGAGTGTAGTAGATGCAACCCACTGAGGTGGTTCCCGCAGGGTGAATACCCTGATGGGCCGAAAGGCCTAAAACGGGCATTTTATTTTATTTTAAGATGGCAAACGGGTGGCGGAATACAAGAATCTACAATTAGTTGACGAGGACTACTTTAATATAATTTTAATAAATATTGTTAAACTACAATTTAAAATGCTTTAATATTGTAATGCACCGATTTATATTAGTATTTTATGAATAATCAATAATTAATTAATAATAGAACATAATAATTCAGCAACCGGAAGTACTGCCAACTTTCTTTTTTTAGAAAATTGTATATTCTTAGGGTGGCAGCATTACTTAAGTGCACTAGTGAACCGCCTTTCGTGTCATCAGTAGTGCTCCTTCTATAATATATAGTATTATTCTAAGCTGATCACTCAAGAAGAGATCAAAGAGAGTTCTCCAACTTAACTTCTGGTCAACATGAACTTCCAATCGATCGGTTCACACTTGCAAACACACCCTAAATAACCCTGTGATATTTTATACGATTACACTATAGAGTACTATTTTATCTAATTATTTATTTTCTCTAAATTTGCTTTGCCCGCACAACATTAACCTTAATCTATTAAAAAAGCACTAGAATGTGAATTAACCTAAATACATAAAGTAGAAATACATTTACACTGAAATAATATCATAAAGATTAAACTTATAAAGTTGAAAATATAAATATGTCAAATCCATAAAGTGCAATAAATATAAAACTGCCCTGATAAGTTTCTTTATGCTCCTCTATCGGTGCGATAGAGGAGCAGAAAGAGCCGTTAGGGAGGCAAGAAGGGTGGGAACTGAGGTGGAAAGCTTTTCATAGAGTCAGCTCTGTTTTTTGACGACTCAATTATATCAATATTTGATAATAAGTGACAGAACGTTGAATTATAAACTACTCTAGATTTATATCAGCCATTGATTTCTAACTCTTTGTTTAATTTTAACTTCTCGACGATATTAGACAAATAATTTTTTTCATATAAATGTTAAGAGTTAATGTTATTAAAATATATTTCTTATTATTACAAATATTGATTGACTACCGAATTTTGGCAGCATTTTTAATTAAAAATTAACTGCTCCTTACGGAACGAAGTTTTCTTATCTATGCTTAAACTAGAGTGTTTACATATCTGCGGTATAAATGAGGAATCGTCAAAATGAATTATAGTTTAACAAACCGCTATTAATGACTCATCAACAATTTATAAAATAAAAATAAGTCAAATTTTCTGATTGATTTGATATTCGGAAATCATGCCGGCATGAATTCGCGATTCAAAGACATAGTTGTATAGTTGGCAATGCCAATTGCGAGAGAACGAAAAGGTGGTCAATTTTTTCATAGGATTAGCATAGGAGCCGATAGAAATTATTCTTTTATTTTAATATTGTTTGTTATTTTGTGTTAAATGAGTTAAGAGTTTATAGAACGACCATCGGTGCTAGTAGTAGTAATATGGGGGGAGTGGTAGTAACTACCAGGCAAGTAGGCCACGTTGTTGGGCCCTTTTTGCCAACTCCCTAAGATAGTGTTCTACTCCTTTTAATTTCAAGTGTAGGTATACTTCATTTAATCTAGACAGAAGAGCCGTGAATTTCTATGGTTCTTCTCATGCTTTTTTCAAGCAATCATACATATTTTCACTGACTCTTATAGTCTAATGAAAACTAGGAATAACACGTGTCATTGCTGTTAAACTAAACCTTCATACACGTTAAACTACATGGCAGACACACTATAGTATTATAATGAATCTACTATGAGGGTCCTAAATTTATCTTTTGAGACTACCGTGTTTTGCAATGAGGAATGTCGAATGATGGAACAGTTCCCAGATGTAGCATTGCTTTTTCCTTGTTACATTTCCTAGATGTCTCTTGCACAATTATATTGTGTATATATATATGTTTTGCTTGCCATGCATGATGGCGGTAAGAAAGCACCGATCGTCTCTGGTAAGTACTTCACATTATATTCTTCGGAATTAATTGAAGGTCAGAGTGAGTTCAGGCTATGTCGGCGCCCTGATGAGTTAGACGTAACGAAACAGAGTGGGACATGACATTATGTCGAGCCATCAATGATGACAAATGTCGAATGATGGAACAGTTCCCAGATGTAGCATTGCTTTTTCTTGTTACATTTCCTAGGTGTCTCTCGCACAATTATATTAAGATTTTATAACCTCACTGACGTAATTTTTTTATTAATTTTTACTGACGTACTACAATATAAATTAGGATATTTCTTAATTTAGAGGACGAGGGAAAGTAGTGGTAAGAGTTGGTGTGGCACATCCGATGCGATGAGGAAAATACGAGGTACCCCGTGCCCTATTCGTTTTTAAAGAAACCAGGAAGTAAAATTATCCACAAAATTAAAACTTTGTTAGAGAAGTCTAGTTAAAAGAATTTCAAATATTTGTTTTAATTACAATTTTAGCTGTTATCTTGGGGGAATTTTTCCTCTACACGTGGGGGCAATCTAAGCAAAAAAGAAAATTAAATATTTGTGGGCACTTATTTTCCGACTCACATGGTATCAGGGAAGGAAAATTTCTTTCTTTTAAAACACAACCGTTTTGTGTTCACAATTATGTGTTCTAATTGTTTTAAAAAGAAATTATGATGGCTAAATTAAGAAATATTTTCCAAAGGCGAAAAGGGAAAAGTTTATACTTTTCCTAATTTATACCATAGCTGTTATAACTAAAGTATTGTCTTTTCTTTTTTGTAATTTTTCTGCCGTTATTAGATCAAATTTTGAATGTTACAATGCTAAAATGGTAGCATTTCTGACTTGATTCTAAATAACCAGCTTTGGTTACGCCTCAGTAGGTAATTAAAATTGGTATGTCTCAGCTTTTTTTCGTCAGTCAAAATCTATCCTACCTGACTTGGCTCTGATCCGTATTTTAAATTTGATTTTTTCAGCCTCAGCTTCTTCTCTACTGTAATAATTTATTTATTCAACCCTCGCTCCATTTTTAAAATTAAAAAAAAACTTACACAAATCATTTAATAAAAATTGAAGAAACGCTAATAATAAGATAGAACTACATACAGAGAACTTTTGAAAACTACTTAGGAGGTCTTAAAAAAAAACCTGAAACAGATAATTCCGGTGTTATCCCGGTTTCGGATTTTTTTGGAAACACAATATACTTTTCCTATATACCTAGAGAATATAAGGAAGAATGAAAATTGTCAGCGAAATTCTATTTTACTGTCTTGTGACATAAATAACAATTTAAATCTTCTTAGTAAAAAATTGGTATCTAGCTTTGTATTTAAGGCTCTAAAGCTATAAATAGTTAGCTATATAAAAGTTATTTTAAGAGATTTATTTAAAAACTTATAATTAAGATTTAGATTTGCTCGTTTGTATAAATCTATCTTCACTTTGCTCCAGGGTTTTTGATTTAAGCTTCACGCAGCACGTACGATACATAACTATAAGCATTCTCTAACCCAATATGTACTCTTAAATGTGAACTGTCTTCGTCAATCATGCTTTCAAATTTAAAAGTTAATGATTGCGAGTTTTATGCTTGAATTTTAATTTAAGTTAAGCTTGATACTTAAAGAGACGAGATTGCAATTAGGGAATATTTAAGTCCCTCATGCTTTTGTGTTCATTAATTCTCTCTGTTTGTCAAAGAGAATCACTTGATAAGGATATCTCATTTAATTTTGTCTCCCTTGCATTCTATACCTCTATCTTTAAAAAAATGAGTTTTTTAAAGTTTTTACTGACTTGTAAAAAAAATTATCCTTCTAAAATATATATGCATGCAATATGTGAAAAGATCAAGGATCTTGAATAAAGGGGAAGACGCAGTAAGGAACATTTTTGACCCCATGGAAGTTGTATGAGATAGAGAAATAGGAGCAAACTTACCTTCCCCGTGGTTATAATGAAAAAAGGCGCCAAACAAAGGTTATGTAGCAAGGTTATCTAGTTTGTTTCTCAACTTTCTTCTGTGCTTCTCGTGATTGTTACATTTGTGGTGCTTGTTAAGTCATTTCTGGTTTGTTTAATTTTAATTTTTGGACTATACATAGCCACTTTATTGAGTGATAATTTAAGCGTGTTTATAACATTTTCAAGAAATAAACATTGAAAAACCATTGAGAGGTAAGATTGCCTCTAAAATTTAAGATCTGCGCTGTTATAAGAGTTGTAAGCATGAGCAATTTGTACCAAGCATGTGCAGTTGGTTTTTGACATGTGTTTTGTGTTGAATTCTCTTTATATTTTGGTTTTCAATGGGGTCACTTTTTTGTATGGCAAACCGACTTAGTGCGTCATCCTCCTTATTCAAGATCCTTGGAAAGGAGCAATATATTTTAATAACTAACAACTTGTTTCTAACCTTCATTTCAGAAGTTTAAAAAAAGCATAAAAAAATTCCATCTAATCTAGACAGAAGAGCCGTGAATTTCTATGGTTCCTCTAATGCTTTTTTCAAGCAATCATACATATCTTCACTGACTCATATAGTCTAGTGAAAACTGGGAACAACGCGTGCCCTCACTGTTAAACCCAACCTCCATACACTTCAGACTACAAGGCAGACACACCTTATTATAATCAATCTACTTTGAGGGTCCTAAATTTTGCCTATACCCAGTTTCATTTAGGGTAAGGGATCTTTAACGAGTACCTGACAACGCACAGGCTTGAGACCACCGGCTTTACGTCCCTCCTGAAGGACGTGGCCAGCAGAATTTTTATCCCTCTCATAAAAATCCCAGAGGACCGTGCTGGCATTGAACCCGTGACTAAAAACTCGGCAGTTTAAAGTCCATTCATTCTGTATTGGCCGCGTAACCACTACACCACGGGTGACTCCCAAGGTTGATGATTAGAAGAAATAGATAAAAATAGGTTATAAGCGTATTTTCTATTACAATTTGCTAAAAACACACTTGATGTATAAACACGTGTGTCGGTTTATTTCTTCTAGTTCGATCTACCTGCCCCTACTCATGCCCCCACTACAACCCACTAATAACTCTTCAGCAAGTAATAAAATATTAGTGGGAAAGAAGTAACAACCAAGTTGAATGGATAACCTTAGAAAAAGTTAAAATAGAAAACTTTCAAGAGATGAAACTTTTTAACAAATTACTTCACCCAAAAAAAATGTTGCTGTAACATTTCTCAGATAAAACTTTAAGAAAAACCACTTTTAGTGAAGAAAGGGCTAAGGAGTATCAGAATGTAAGGGATTTACAAGTTCAGGGGAAAACACAGAAAAGTTTGGTGTCGACAGACGAGAGGTCGAAGCTACACGAAGTCACTGAAGCGATCGCACGACTTTTCTCAACTTTAACGAAGACCATGCATCGATTTCAAGCGATCCCATATCTGCACGACTTGAAACCAAAACTAAGAATCTTATTTGTTACTTTTCAGTAGATTGAATCAAAGAGATAAAAAACTCAAAGAAAACTCTATTGACTGAAAACCCCAAGGAAAGTTTTCAAGTCTATTTTACGCAAACAAAAAGAAACCAAAAATCACAAACTCAGTTCAAAATTTTATGAATTTGTTTACTTTAGACAATTCAAACTTTACAAAATTTACTTTAGGAAAACACAATACGTTTTCCGGTAGTAAAAAGAAATTTGACCGGCTTGAGGAGTTCTGCCCTCGATTTTCACTTTTTAAAATTTATACCGTAGGTATACAGGAGGAGTATTGTGTTTGCAAAAAATTATCGGAACCGGGACGTCACCTGAATTATCCGTTTCAAGTGTTATTAAGGCCCAAGGATGTTGAATAAAGGGGATGACGCACTAAGTCGAATTGCCATTCAACAAAGTGACCCAATCGAAAATCAAAACATAGAGAAGAATGCAACATGAAACACACGTCAAAAACCAACTGCACATGCTTGGTACGAACTGCGCATGCTTATGATCCTTATAGCAGCGCAGGTCTTAAAATTTAGAGGCAAACTTAACTCTCAATGGGTTTCCCATTGTTTTGCTTGCGAAGGTTATAAACAAATTGAAAAAAGTTCATACTTTTTAACTGTTTTTTTGTTAATATTGCTTAAAATTAACAACATTAAAGAAAATTAAGAACATTACAACCAAAATTGAATCTTGAAAACTAGCAAAACATTTCACTAGGCCAAAAAAACAAAATATTAACACATTTAACTTACTCTCTATGAAAAGTAAACGGTAAAGCTTCAATTACTCTCACTAAAGTGGCTACCTGGAGTCCAAAATGTAAAATATAAGAACAAATGACTTGACACTGAATAAAGTTGAGAAGCAAACTCGACAACCAAGAATTGTATAACAACTTAGCTACATAACCTGCGTTTGGCGCCTTTTTTAATTATAACCTAAGGGACGGTAAGTTTGCTACTATTTCTCTATCTCATACAACTTCCATGGGGTCAGAAATGTTCCTTAATGCGTCATCCCCTTTATTCAACATCCTTATTAAGGCCTCACAAAGTTTTCTGTCTATAAGTGTGCGTGTGTCGTTGCTCCAAGTAAAAAAACTCAAAGAAAACTCTATTGACTGAAAACCCCAAGGAGAGTTTTGTTTTATATGTGCTAGAAAGTTGAAACTTCGTAAAAAACAGTCTATGTGTACTTGAGCTTTCCGCAATAATGAATCAACAAACATTTCTAAAACTCATAAAACGCGAACAAATGTTACAATTAATATGAGATTTGGCACGCAAGTAGTCATACAAAAGAGATATTTTAGATCAAGATCTAGGTGTAGTAAGAAAATCACCTTTCTTTTTGTTTTTAGCGAATTTTCAAAGAATTATGAGATTGGGGTCATGAAGGGGGGAGGTAAATTTTTTAAATTGGAGGTCTCTCCAATTGATCAAGAATATATATATATATTGTTGAGGTTTATGTATGTACGAGACTTTTGCGTCCTAGACGTTTCTATGGGATACGTAGGTTAAACTTGGCACAAAAAGCAACCTTGTTAATGTCCCGAACCCTATTGTTTATGAAATATGTGTGATGTCATTAACCCACAAAAATTACCCCACAAATATTTAAAAAAATCACAAATCTTTATATAGTGTTAGATGGGGCGGCATTTTTTTTCAAAAATATACTACTATGAATGGTTCACAAGCATACGAAGTTTCATTGTATTATCAGGCTTAGTTCTGGTTTTATTGATTGACATATACATGTCAAGCGAATCATGTCAATAATTGATATAATATAAACAAAGCACGTATTTTTACCATTACATTTGAAAATTCGCTTAAGGTCCCTTTGTTTTAGTTATGTAGCAGTAAATATTTATTTATTTATAGGCTGTTGAGAAAAGGATAAACTTGTAGTTGGAGTCAATATTAACTAATGCTTCATAAGAGCAAAAATTGTCGCTTCAATGCAAATCACCCCTCACAATAGTGGCTTCATCGCAAATTACTCGTAAAAATAGTGACTTCATCGAAGATCACCCGTAAAAATAGTGACTTCATCGCAAATCACCCGTAATTAGTTAAATAAAAAAAAGACATTACTTTCTACAAATTAAAAAGTAAGAAACTTAAAATATAATTGAAAAACTAAAAAAAAGAATGTCTGCTTACAAAAACTACTTACCAACTCTTTTTCAAGCTGAAGTAAGTCCATTACGAAGTCCTATTAAACTTTAAGAGTCGAGTGGTCTTCTTCAACTTAAAAAAATACGAGCTTAATTTTTCACACAACTTTTCAAATTTCAACACAAACTTTTTCTCTTTACTTATTCCTTTTTTGAAGTATTTTTTGAAATTTAATATGAGGAGAGATTCTTGACCTTTGAGTCTGCAGTTTGGTATGTTCATGCCGTTTTAGATTTTCTCTGTCATTGAGTTTTATTTGTTCGCCATTATTGATTATTTTTAATTTTCTTCAAATCTTTTTAAACATGTGTAATATACAACCTAAAATAACAGAAACTTGGAATAATACTATATATAACAGTAAAGCCCGTTCACTGGTGGTCTTAAGTAATGCTGCCCCCAAGTAAGTAAGTAGTGATTTTAGGCCTAAGTGTTTTTTACAATGTTGCTTGTCAATATGTGTGTGTGTGTCTGTTATCATCGTAGCTCCCAGTGTATTTACGCTAAAGAATTGAAAATTTGTATTAACATCAGTCTACCAACATCAGTTGTTTTGGGTCCATAAGCTTAATATTAATAAGATTTTCAGTTTTGTTTTTTTCCAAAGAATTACATTTTCAACTGATCATGTGAATAATAAATACAACAATACAATAAATAAAACATATTTGGTAATTTTGGTACATTCTGATTGGTAATTCTGATACATTTATATTATCTTAAATGTATCAGGTTTCCACATTCAGTGAAAGATTCTTTAAATAGGATTAAAAAATGGACGGAATTCATTGGCAATGTACGTCTGTTAAATATGAAGCCTGCAGATGTATACAAGTATCTGGGGGCACTGGGGGCACGTATTTTTGTGAATTATTAAATATAAAGATACAACTATCAATTAGTATTTTGACTCTTTGTTACTCATTAACAATATACAATATTCTTAAAAAAAAGATGGCAATACTTCCGGTTGCTAAATTATTATGTTTTATCATTAATTAATGATCGATTATTAATAAAATACTAATATGAATATCAGTAAATTACTACATTTTAAGCATTTTAACGTTTTTATTTAAAATTGTGTTAAAAGTAGTCCTCGTCAACTAATTGTAGATTCTTTTATTTCGCTATCCTTTTGCTAAAACCTAAAACCGATTTTATTGAATACTTAGCAGGTTTTTTAAGTTATTATATTTGCTCCTTACGATCATTGATCATTAGTAGATATTTACGAATATGACACTTTTATAAAAATAATGTTTTTTTGCTAGGGTGGTACCCCTACTTAAGACCATCAGTCAACCGGCTTTCGTGTTATCAGTGGAATTACATTTTTTTTACGGTCTTATGCTCCTTCTATATTAGTATTATTCCTAGAACAGAATAAATATACCTAATCTTTATCAAATTCTTTTTAAAAATTGGTTTCTACTTTTTACTATGTTGTTCATCTCAAGATTAAGTCTTTTGATAAGTTGTATTTAAGTTTTACCCTCAAAATACTTGTAAAGTATGTCCTATATAAGTAAGGTACTAAAAAGGAAGAACTTAAATATTTGAGAGTAAAATGAAACGTTAGAAGTCTAGGGAGAAGTTTTCAGTGGATGTTCATAACATCGCAAAATAAGAGATTTAAAATTTCAAAAGTTCAGACAAAATTAAGATGGACACAAAAATGTATTTAGAAAATATCTACGTCAACCAATACATTCAATATATAACCTACGCTAAAGATACATACTTAAAAGTTCAAATAGTTCTCGACTATTAATTTAAGTTAGCGTATCGAACTTTCCAAACGTAGCAATATTAACATTTTATCCTGTGAAACGTTGTAACACTTAAAACATTCCACATTCATGGTTGAAAGAAATATTTTATCGCAGCCAATTAGTAGACTATGTAACCAGGCTGTAAAATAATGTTTTATTGCTGCAGAACTTTGTTTATACATAACACACAATAATATTATATATAATATATATATATATATATATATATATATATATATATATTATATATATATATATATATATATATAATACTCTATTCTTAAAGACAAAAATTACATAAACACATAAAAACTGACTAGTTAAAGGTAGGTGTCAAGCTGTAGACGACCAAAAGTTATACTCTGACCAACGGACTTGCGACCGGGCCTTGACTTAACGGAGGGTTAAAAAGGATCCTTTAGCGTGGCCACAAACGCTCCCCTTGCCAGAGTCTACAGTTAGGAAGTTAGAAGATCTGAGATGGCAGGTATATGAAGATCATAGGAGATATAATACCGCTATTGTCTCTATGGAGAGAGTTTTATATGATCGCCATGCAACTTTAGTTTTCTTATGTATTATGTGACCTGACTCAATGAGTCCTTACTGTTTTTCTTCGAGTGTATATGCGTTTGTTTTTTTCACCACCTGTTGTTACCTCTTCGCTCTTCAATTATCTTTAATCTTTGTTTTAGTCATCTTTAATCATAATAAATAGTTTAATTTTAAATGTTCAGGCCATTTATGGATAATTCTGTCATCAAAGTTAATTTTAAGATTAAAATAAATTAACCCTCTAAATAGGGTTTCACTGCCCCCGACAGCTGGCGAGGCGAGAATAGGAGGCACAAGTGTGCTCCTTGTTGAATTATTTTACCTCTGTCGGGGGGTTGCAGGATCCTTAAATAAGAACATAATCTAGTTTGCCATTTCTATCTATTATATGTATCTAGTTCATTAGCCAATATCTTATCTATCTAATAGTTTATTATTTGTCATTTTCTAAACACTTATTTCTACTTTCTATCTATTATTTATATTCTTTTCCAGTTAACTTTTATGTTTAAGTATTTAAAACTTCCGAAAGAGTGCAATCGCTGGATTGTTTCTCTAACAAGTCTTTTTAAGCCATTACAGCTATATCAGCCTTAATACTTGTAACAATAATTCTTGTTGATCCGATAAATACAGAGATGTGGAATAAGCTTATAAATAAATAAAGTTTGTCTTTCCACAGATGATTTATTATTATAAAACAAAGCCAGCTTTCAACCTGAACGGTCATCATCAGTGCCGCTGAGATGAGTCTAGATTACTTTTTAGCCGGTTTTTTTTTTTTTTTTTTTTAAATGCCTTTATTAAATAATTGGTTTTACAATATTTACATGACATACATAATATATTAAAAACAAGGCTACCTCTCCGCTATAAAGCTTGCGCTTTGCGCTGCGGAGAGGGAGTTCCTTAACTCTGTACATAGATAGTTTTTAGCACTAGTAACTACTTAATCTAGACATAAACTTAACCTATGTTAGTAATTTCTAGAACTTAACCTATGTTATTATAAATTTAATATAATTCAATGGATTTTATAATAAATTTATTTATTTGTATTTTTGTATTATTTATTTGTACACAAACATATACATATGCAAACACACATACATACATATACACGCACACCACACATATACATATATATACACACACATACACATACATACATACATACATATACACACACATACATACACACATGCATACGTATCCACATATATAATATACACACATACACACACGTACATATATATACATATACATACACACACATCTATTTAAATATTTATTTATTTATTTGTTTTGTTTATTATTTATTATCAAATTAAAGTATTATAATCTTACATGGGTAATGTCTAACTCCCCTCTTACGGCTAGTAACTGCTCAAGGTACAGGGTCATTTTTCTGATAGTTAATATATCTATAAAATACTTTACCTACAATTGTTATTTTTGATTTTAGGATTATTTATGTAGATTGATATAGTATGTTTTAAAATGTATTTTACTTGATAAATGTACATTACTATTTATATCTAACTTAAATTATTTAAAATTAAGTAAAAGAGTTTTGAATTATGTTAATAATTTTCTGTAGTAATAAAGTTTCTGAGGCCAAGGTATGTATAAGATTCTTATACATGCCTTGGCCTCAGAAACCGGCTAAAAAAGTAATCTAGACTCATCTCACCGGCACTGATGATGACCGTTCAGGTTGAAAGCTGGCTTTGTTTTATAATAATAAATCATCTGTGGAAAGACAAACTTTATTTATTTAATTCTTGTTGTATTACTCAATAAAAAATGTTAAAAAATATTAAAAAAAAAAAACAAGAATAAAATACAACAAGCATTGTAACCCAATAACTCTCCTTTTAATCTTTTGCCTATTATGTTTCCACGCCAGCGTGAATCCAAGCGTAGAATACACAGTAATGGAAAAGGCAAGTATTTTTAATCAGAGACAGTTTTTTAGGAAACTTTTTCCTGAGCAAACTTATTTGTAAAAAAGCTTTATTTTTTTACTTCTTATTTTTTCGCGCAAAGTGAGTTAAATGTTATTTTAATGTTATTGTTTCATTTAATCCCTTTTATCTCTTTATAAATCTTTGTTTCTTTCTTTTGTTCTCTTACTTAATTAAAATGCTTTTAATTGTTCCGTCCTATGGAAGTTTTCAATACGATCAGAAAGTATTCGAACTTTTATTAACTGTTTCATTACTTTTCGGATCATTTTATACATTAGCTTTGTGCACCAAAATACGTTTTTATTTTTCTTCTCTTTCCGTAGGTATATAGAGAAAGTTTTGTTTGCAAAAAAAACCTGAGAACGGGATGTCATATGAATTATCCGTTTGAGGTGTTTTAAGGCCTAAATGTTTTTAGGTCTAAGTGTTTTTAGGCCTAAATGTTTTTATGCCTAAGTGTTTTTTACAATGTTGCTTGTCAATATGTGTGTGTGTGTCTGTTATCATCGTAGCTCCCAGTGTAAAGTAATGTAGAAATTCATACAGTTGGGGTCGGGGCGGGGGGACACAGTGGTCTAACTCCCTGGTTTTAGGTGGCTCCAAAAAAAACTGAGATTAGTTGCATCAACTACCGCACCGAGCGCTAGTTTTCACCTTGTTCTCTTATCACTTTTGTTATCAGTTTAAATCGATACTTCTATTTATGTTTATAAAAAATGTAAACAAGACAATTTTTATCTTATTCATTGACTTTTTTTCTTTTTTAGTAGCTTATGAGATATTTGTTTTTTATAAAATAGGATAACGTGTGTTACGAAAGGTGTATTATAATGAGACAACGAAGACGTAAATTAAATTTATAATTTCCCGGTTTGATGTTTGTTTACAAACATTTTTGATATTTGTCTACAAATCATGGTTATCACGATATCAGGTCTACTTAAAATTAACACAGCGTTATTTTTTTTATAATTTTTTAAAATTATACCTTTAAAATAATTAATACAATTTTTAACATTGTTAAAGACCCTTTTAAATAATTTCAACCTTAGAATTGAAGAAATAATTATTTATATAGGGAACAAGGTGAACTGACCCGCCACTAGCGGAGAAAGGGTGAACCAGGGCAGGTCCATCTAAAGCAGCTTTATTTCGGGGGAGTTAGACACTGTTCCCTCCCCCACCCCTATTGTATGAATCTCTACATCACTCTATCCCAGTGTATTTACGCTAAAGAATTGAAAATTTGTAGTAACATCAGTCTACCAACATCAGTTGTTTTGGGTCCATAAGCTTAAAACAGGTCTTTTAGTAAACCGGATTAAAAAGTTCAGTCTTAGATTTTTTATAATTTGTTTAGAACCGAAGATAATGCAATACGATATTCACATAAAACTGAGCCATGCCCCTTTTATTTTCTATTTTTGTTTTTACCAATTTTTATATTTTGATTCCTTTGTAAAAGAAAAAAAAAAGGTGTTATTTATTTATTTATTTATTTACATAATGCAATACGAGATAAAAACAATAATGCTTCTAATCTTAATAAGATGTTCAGTTTTGTTTTTTTCCAAATAATTACATTTTCAACTGATCATGTGAATAATAAATATATATATATATATATTATATATATATATATATATATATATATAATATATATATATATATATATATATATATATATATATATATATTATATATATATATATATTCTTAAATTATCAGGTTTCTACATTCAGTGAAAGATTCACTAAATAGGATTAAAAAATTGACGGAATTCATTGGCATTGTACGTCTGTTAAATATGAAGCCTGCAGATGTATACAAGTATAAAACTGTTTTATAAGAAACAATTGAAATATGATGACTACATCCAACCAAATGGAAAAATTAAGAGAGCTGTTATACCTAGTATTAAAATTTGTCCTGTGAATTATTAAGTATAAATTACAACTATCAATAAGTATTTTGACTCTTTGTTATGCATTATTTTTATTTTTTTTTCGTAAATTTTTTTATAAATATCATAATTTTATAAACTTTGCTTTTAGCTTTAATAAAATTAAATTCAAAAATAACTAATACTTTAATTTTAAAATCAAAGCAATAAAATTAACAGTTTAAAAAAGAGTGGGAACATTTTAAAAAGTGTAATATGAGGGGCACACCGCTAGAACGCGCTAGCAGTGCACTAGAATTATTTTCGAGCTCAAGAGACCCATCTATATAATATACTCTCTCATATCTATGTTACTGTCTATCACCTAGAATAAGATTAAGGCCCGTATTCAAAGACGTTTCCTAACATTTTCCTAACATTTTCTAACTTCTCCTAACTTTTTCCTAATTTTCCTAACTTTTCCTAACATTTTCCTAACTCCTAACATTCTCCTAACATTTTCCTAACGTTCTCCTATCGTGTTTTAAAAGTCTTTTAGAGGCTTCGCATGATTTTATTTAGTAAGACCTAAGGTAGATATGTCAAAAAGTGATACCAATGTAAGTAACGTAATATATCGCAAATATCAATGTTATTAACTTATTACCTGGATTTACGACACACTTTGTCATAAACAAACAATGCGGCCTTGCTTTGGCGAATGTTTAAATATATTAGAAACTTTATTTACATATGTTTTCAGTAAAACAGTAGAGTTAATACAAATACAATGTTCAATTATTGTAACAGCTTTCATAAATAAAGCAGTATCAAGCGTTTCAAGTTGAACGTGGACCAGGTTGTAACGAATCCAAAGGTGTCTAAATGAAGACCTGTTAATCAGTGCAACACTGTTTTCATTTTGCTAAATCATTTACACAATTTTGTTTTTCGTATTTTGTCATCAAATTCATTTTTGGTTGTGTAAAATTTTTTGGGTAATAATGGCTGAATTATTCACACCGGACCAACTGAATTTCCTCTTTGAATCGATAGCCCGCCACAAACAGACCATAGAAAATAAAAATCTGATTGTGTTAAAAGAATTTCAGGGTAAACTCCTAATAGTAAGGTAAGTGGATTAACAGTATTATGTAAATTTATGTAGATAGTTATAAATACGACAAAGTGTGTCGTAAATCCAGGTAATAAGTTAATAACATTGATATTTTGCGATATATTACGTTATTTACAATGGTATCACTTTTTGACTTAACTACCTAAGTTCTTACTAAAAAAAAAAAAATCATGCGAAGCCTCTAAATGGCTTTTATAACACGGGGACGATCATTTAAATTTCGTGGCTTAAAAACATTTCCCTTACCTAAACCTAAGGTGAGTGTTAGGAGAATGTTAGGAGTTAGGAAAATGTTAGGAAAAAGTTAGGTGTTAGGAGAATGTTAGGAAAATGTGGAAAACGTCTTGAATACGGGCCTTAATGTCATTGGCATAAATATGACAGTGACCTTAGCAACTATAACTAAGGTTTACTAAGTACATAACAATAAGCAAAGAAACTCAGGCACCATAATAATAGTAAGGTGATTTATGGTATTAGTCAGCAATGCTTAAAGATCCATCCAAGTATTAACTGAAACTCGCTGCTCTGGAACAAAACTATTGCTTCGAGGTTTTTCACCACCTTATTAAGTATTCGCGATTCAAAGTCCGTAGCAGCGCCACCGTCGCTGATAAGAAATTGATAACGAAAGGGTGATCGTTGTTAAAGTCTTTATGGGGATTTTCGGTTTTCTTATTTGTGACGATTATTTCTTTAAATTTTTTATCAAAGTGCTTCAATTTAACTAATTTTAGTGCGTATGAACTAAGTAGAATCACAATTTCACTGAAAAATAGTGTTTTAATGGGTTGTCACGAGTATTTAAATTGAGTGATAAGAAGATGAAGATCATAATATAGTGTTTTATTTTATTTATTGTTAATTGATGTTACTTTTAAATAATTTTAGTTTGCACAAACACCCAAAATTACCATTTAATTGCATTAAATTGTTTAAATTAGTTGTTACAGGTATTTAAATTAACTGATAAGAAGCCGATTTTTACTGTTATAATGTTTTAATTTATTAATCAATTTTATTTACGCACTAAAATAATTAATAACTCAATCAATTCACTTTTTGTAAAATGTTTGTTTAAATTATCCGTTTAGGTTTCATTATTTCTGGGTTAAATTGGACGAATCAAAGTCTGTAGCGATAAGAGCCTGATTCTATATTTATAATCCTAGAATTATCGAAATATTTATCTATGAAATATTTGCAATTTTTTTAGCACCGATGGTCGTTCTAATAATTTTCATCACATTTATCAAAAATTAACAAACAATAAATAAATAAAAGAAGAATTTTTATCGGCTCCCATGCCAATCCTATGATAAAAACATTTTTGATCACCCTTTCGTTTTCCCGCCATTGGTATTGCCAACTTTACAACTATCTCTTTGAATCGCGAATCCTTCAATAAAGAGTTTACACTTGTCACTTAGAGGGACATATACTCCCTCTAAGTGACAAGGTGGTAAAATGCCTCCGTACATGCAATGTCATAATTCTTTTACCATCTCCTGATTACAATATTTAAATAATAGTAGACATTTACTTTTTCATCTTTTGGGGCTATTAGTGTTTTCACTCTAAAGCGGGGGGGGGGGTAAATTAAATGGGAAAAAGTTTGGATTCGATTATCGCTAGCTGCTAGAAATCAGCGCTGCGGCGTACCTGTGTGGACTACTCATGAACTAACTCCGACAGCTTTCCAAAATTACCAAGTATATTTTTATACTTTAAATTTATGCAAACCATGGCATCTATTGGTTATGACAGCTGCATTTATTGTAATAATAAAATTATTTTTTCTTTTCCTTCCTTATTATTTTAATCTAATAAAAATGGTTCGGCATTGTCATGTTCTGTATTACAGAAATTCAGAAACTAATCGTAAAAAAAAGTTTTCAAACTTCAACATAATCCTACTGATAGCTGGTAAGTTTACATTTCATTGAATTAATAAATAAATTAATCGATATAATCTAGGTAATCACATGTGGGCGTCTTCACGTTGTTTTAGGCTGCATTAAATGCCAAAATCTATCTTCTAGCACGTGGATAATTTAGCTAATAATGTTCGCCTGATTAAATCGATTAAATAAATTGAATAAAATGTAAACTAATTTGCTATGAGAAGGGTTCTGTGGAAGTTTAATGACGACGAAGACCGCTTAAAGCGATTTGGCCAGTTAGAAGTATGAATAGAAAGAATAAAAAGTAAATTTCAAATGACATGTAGGCAAAAGGCGGAAAATTAAGCCACGCCTACACAGTTGAAAAGTAGGTCTGTCGTGGCGCTAGCGTCGATCGGAATATAAATTTTCCCACCATTGAGTCGACAGTCTTACTGTTTAAGTATCTATAGTTTCTGGCCTGAAGTAGGCTATGGAGTATAATAAATAAATAAATGCCCGTTTTAGGGCTTTCGGCCCATCAGGGTATTCAATCATCGGGAACCACCACAAGTGGGTTGGATCCAATATGCTCTTAGTGTTGATTAAAGCTGACGAAATCTTCTTTTGACAAATACTATTCCTATAAACCAAGAGCATAGCTGCTAACCCCGGACCTCCGGTGCCAAAATGAGTTCTTATTCGGTCTCGGACTTGGAGGCAGAACCTATGGAGTGCATTTAATATATTTTTTTTGAGGTAGTACGTAATTGAGCACTTTATTGGACCGTTTTAGAATGAGAAGCCAATCATTATTGTTATAGGAGTTATTTAGTACTTTTCAACTCATGAGGACAATAATGATGTAAAAACTCCTAGGACGTAAAAGTAATTCATATGTTGCCGCCATTATGTAATTACGTGTCAAAAATAATCTGTGTTAAACCTTCATGAGTTTTCTTTAAAAACGTTCATTTTGTTTCTGTTTTTGTTCGTAGACTAATTTTTTTCGTTTTTAAAAGGTGTTCTAATTGACAATTTTTGTGTGTTTATTTGTAAAGCTTTTACATTTTTGAGTACAGTGTGGAGCTATGGATGAATTTAATGACGACGATAATATGGAGTTAGTTGGACGTTTTTTTTTTTTCAAATTAAGTATATAGCGCAGTTTATTTAATGAGTGCTACCTCAAAAAAAATAGTGTATGCATCCGGCTGAAGAATGTCTATTATGTCTTGGCAATTCCCGACTCGCTTCGCTCGTCGGTAAATCTAATTGCCGTGACATAAAGACACACTTCGCTTATGGATAAATAACTATTATGCATCAAAAATGCAGAAAAATAAACTAAAATGTGCGACATAGAACTAAAAATAGTTTCTATAGCTCTGAACCCCAACAATTCATTTCAATAAGCTATATTGTGCAATTTATTTACAAGACAAAAAGTTGTATCCTTAATATTCGCTATACAAAAAACTTTAATTTTAAAATTTATACAGAGTAAAGAAGAAATGTATGCAAATAAGAACACAAATAAAAATATTCAATTCTCTTAAAATTTTATTTTAAAAGCATCACACAAAAACTTCTAAAAACACTTCCTCCCTTTGAAGGAGTAAAAAAGTAAAGTTGAGAGTTAAGATGAAGTAGAGGTCTAAGTATCTTCATCCACTAGGACTCAGGTATTAAAATGTTCATTAGCTTAATGTATACTCTGCTCTACATCTGCTATAAACTCCTTTTACTACTTATCAACATTTATGCAAAAAATCGTGTATTACTTGTCTTAATTAAATAGTTGTATTTAGAAACAGTAATTATTTTAAATTTCATTAATTAAATTAAAAATAATATTTTGGATGTTTTGAACCTCCCTCTAAAATATTTATAGATATATATAAAAAAACTTGAATAAAGACATAAAATACTATAAACTTTTATTCGTCAAATTTAAAAAGAAGCCTTTTAGATGTTACGTTTTATTCTAAATGTTAATAACATTTTTATTTTATTTTTTTAATTGATGAGAATACAAAAGGAATTAAGTGGATTTATATAAAATGATCTTATGGTGGTGAATTGCGTTATTGGTGGATGTATATAATTTTGTGAAATAAAGATTTTTAGGTTAGAGTGGATTTGGTAGGCAGAATGTTAGAGCTAGTAAGACAAGGTTTAAGATTCTATTGTATGCGGGCTAAAATGTTTAGAATACCTTAAGGCTTAAATAGGAGCCACTTAAGTCACTTGTTCTTTACCTTAAACTTTATTTTGGAAAGGAAAAAAGAGATTTTTTTTAATTTACGACACTTTCAGTATAATATATAGCAAGATTTGCTTTGCATTTGTAAATAGAACCAGTTGTATCGTACTTTTTTTCAGGATTAAGAAAATTTATTATTATATAAAGAAAAACTTCTTAATCGATTCCTTGAAGAAAACTTTGTTTTGTTTAGTAACGATCTATATATGACTTTGAATCAATTTGTTTACGTATCTATCCAATAATAATGTGTACCTATCTATCCAATAATAATGTGTACGTATCTATCCAATAATAATGTGTAGTATCTTCCAATAATGTGTACGTATTATCCAATATGTTGTGTACGTATCTATCCAATAATAATGATGAAGAAGTTAGTAACTCATGAGGAAGTTACATCACTATGGTATTAGAGGAGTCGTTTTAGACCTAATGTCATCTTTCCTTAGTAACAGGACTCAGCGTGTTTTCTTTAATGGAAGTTATAGCACAGATGCTAAAATGCTTCACGGCGTACCGCAAGCCTCTGTTTTGGGTCCTTTACTTTTTTTACTTTTTGTAAACGATTTACCAGCTTTTAACTCATTGCGTATCCAGTTTGCTGATGATACCAGCTACGGAATCTCAGGAAAAAATAAGCAGGATTTGGATATTTGTATGAATGAAGTTATATTTAATGTGAAAGAATGGTTTACGACTAATAAATTGACATTAAATGAAGGGAAAGACCAGCAGTTGCTATTCACATTAAAACAAAAAATGAGCGCTACCACATTGAACATCCTTGGAGCACACCTTGATTCAAAACTCGCGTGGACGTTGCATCTAAATAAGCTATCTAAATCACTATCATCAGTTCTTTTTTTGCTAAGAAAATTATCTAAAGTATTTGATAAAGATGTATTAAGAAACATTTATTATGCTCACTTCAATTCCAGAATGACTTATTGCATAACTGAGTGGGGTAGTACCACTGATGCAGGAAGTATCTTTATATTGCAAAAGAAAGCCGTTAGAATCATTGCTGGTAAAAAATGGAATGAACCATGTAAACAGATATTTAAAGATTTGAAAATTATGACGCTACCTTCTATTTACATACTCAACATTCTTGTAAGCTGGCAACCATTGTATTTGGACCTTGTTGAGAAGCGGCACAACCACAACACACGCTCAGCCTCTAGCATCATCACACCCCCTGTACATAGACTCAGCAAAACAACAAAGTCTGCACACCACCAAGCCATTAGATTGATAAATAAAGTCGATAGCAACCTACTGAAACTGCCTCCGGATGAGTTCAAGACTTCTCTTAAAAACTACCTGCTTATTGAAGCTCTGTACTGTTGTGAAGAGTTTTCATTTAAATAGTCATGCTTTTTTTAATTTAATTTTTTACTCTCTCTGACGAAGTGATGCTACTTACTAGTTACCACTAATTTAATAATAATAATAATGTGTACGTATCTATCCAATAATATTGTGTACGTATCTATCCAATAATAATGTGTACGTATCTATCCAATAATACTGTGTACGTATCTATCCAATAATAAAGTATGTAAACGAGAAAAAAATATTATAAATTTGAATTCATTATTTTTTATATTAAAAATAATAATGTACGAAAATATTTTGTAAATAAAGGATATGTTTAATAAAAAAAAAAAAAAAAATTATTCATATATATTTTGAATATATATTATAATTTTAATATTAACAAAAAAATCTTGTTGAGCTGACTCATTCTGCCGAATTTCATAGCTTTAACTATTTACAGGTGTTGAGATATAATGGCTCAAAGTTAGGCAGTTTTGACAGTCACTCACTCACTCATTAGAATTCTAAGAAATCGTAGACATTTAAAATTTGGTATATAAATATTGATGTGATAATCAATGAAAAATTGCCAAAATCTAAAATTTTTAATTACTTCTACCTAATATGTTCTACCTAAGTTGAAAGGTACTCCTAACCTCAATAAGAAAACATTTTGACAACTAGCGCTACCTAGTAGAGCACACCAAAACTAGGAGTATCGAGAGTTTTATTTTAACTGTTTAGTTATAAATAAGTAGTGTAAAATGCTGTAACTAATTAATAATTTAATAATATTTCTTGGCGCATTTTTGTAAGGAATAATGTTCAAGCTTACAAAAAGGAATAAAATCCCAACAAAAAGACATGCAAGTAAAAAAGAGCCAAGTCTCGTGTAAAAAGTTGTGCGATCATTGAATAAGCCAAATCGTAGGTTCCCAATAATGCTTGAATATATATGTGATATCTTGGCGATTTCACTTTGTGCAAGTAGTGTGGTACTAAATATCTTGTATAGAGTGTAGGCGTACACCATATTAACACATTTAGTCTATTTAATAAGCTTATTATATGCAATTCTGTGTGTGCCGCGTAATAACCAAGTCACTAAGTGAAACCGCCAAGACCTCAAATATTTACAAGCATTATTTGGAACCTACAACTTGGCTTATTCAAAGATCGCACAACTTTTTACGCTAGACTTGGCTTTTTGTTACACGCATGTTTTTTAGTTGGGATAATAATATACAATATACATTTAATAAAACAAATCGGGTACGGGGTACCTCGAAACTTTTTCTTATTACATCGGATTCGCTACGCTCTTCCTCCTTGCTTCGGACTTGCTTCGATTGTCTTCAGATAGTAAATGCATCCGTATCATTCTCAGCGGTCACCCATACAGCACTGACCACGCTCAATGCTTCTTAATTTTAATGATCATGGACCAACAAAAATCCTGGATATACTTACCGTATTGAAACGAAACTTAGTGTACCTATTTATTTGGTAATGTTATACACTTGTACCATATTTGTACAACTCAATTTGTACAAATGAAATAATGCTGATAATGAGATGAATTATATGACACATATGTTAGTCCTTATACATAGTCACATGCGTGCCAAATCTCACTTTGATAGCATTATTTTTCCGTGTTTTATGATTTTTCGAAATTTTTGCTGAGTCATTATTGCAGGTTAATGTCGGCATATTAAAATTATTTTCCGAATAGCACAATTATGGCGGTAGACTAATTTTAGTACAAATTTTCAACTATCTAGCATAAATACACTGGGCGTATATAAACACATACGTATACAGACAGAAAACTTTGCGAAAACCACTCAGGAGGCATTAAAAACGCCTTAAACAGATAATTCCGGTTTCATCCCGATTTCCAACAAAAAAGTCAGGGTTTTGTTTTTTACGGGATACCTCGGTACCCCGTATTAGTACTCCGGTACTAATTTAGATTTTTTTGCAAACACAATACTTTTCCTATATACCTACGGTATAAATGAGGAAAAGTAAAAAGCTTTAATAAATGTTGAACAAAGCATAACATCAATATTATATATTACTTTTTACCGTACGTATAGTAGGAAGTAAATGATGAACTGACCCAGAATACGCTGACTCACGGCTAATCCCACTGATATCGGGATCAGACATGCTTTTATCATCTTTATATCCCAGCAGCACCAGCTTTATCCGCATCACTTAGCTGATTCATCAGCTATTCTTCACAGCAACACATTTAGCGAACAAGCGACGCACCAATAACGGAAAATAATAAGAACGGACGAATTAACTATTGGTCAACTACAGTAAACGATGTGATTAGTGGTCTAAAAATATCGAAAAATTAAGTATAAATGAACTATCAGAATTCGTAAAATACTGTAAAATAAAAATATTTAATAAATAAAAACATATTAATTACGCAAAAGTCCTATATTTATTTAATATATAATAATAAACTAATTGATAATTATATTATATAACTAAGTATATATTACTAATATTTATAATTAACTAAGCTTTCGACTAAAATTGTCATCATCAGGGTTAACAATATAAAATATTAAAATAAAAAACAAGTTTAGTAAGCTATGTTTAAAAAAACCCGTTAAAAACTGTTACATTGAAGAATTTTTTTAAAAAAATCAGTGTTACCAATAATTTTAGTTGTAAAACAATGTTTTAAACTAAATTATATTACGTTGTATTGTATATAAATATAAAAAAAAAAAAAAAAAAAAAAAAATTAAGAATTTCAGATTTAAGAGTTCCTTATTTTTTTTACATCTTTTAGCGAATTACCTTTGGAAATTCGCCTAATGGATAGGCGTCATGCGGGAATTTGAACCTCGGACCACGACCACAAATCCGTTTCATATATATATATTAATATATAATATATATATTATATATAATATATATATATATATATATAATTAATATATTATATATATATATATATATATATATATATATATATATATTATATATATATATATATATATATATTATATATAATTATTATATATATATATATAATATATATAATATATATACATATGTATTTCTAGAACTTTCTAGTAACACTCTATCTTTCGAACGGATTAATATTTTTCAACCATACTTGGTACAAAAATCAACCTTCAGGAGGACACGAACCCTATTGAAAACCAGGTTTTTGTGACGTCATTAACCCGGTTTGCTGAGTCAGCGAAATTTTCAAAAAATCGGCAAGATTCAGGGTTAATATTTTTTGCCGCGAAAAAGGTCATTATTTATGTTTTTTGAGACGCTAAATCGAATGAAACCGGTCCGAAGTCGATACGACCTCTCTAAATGACCAAAAAGTCGAAAAAACCATTGTAAATTACCAAAAACCAAAATTTAGGTCGATAAAAAATAAATTTTCGAGTAGGGTGTCGTTTCTATGTAATTTTGGGCGCTGAATCGAATGAAACCGGTCCGAAGTCGATACGACCAGTTTAAGTTACCAAAAAGTCGATAAACCAGAAAAATTATAGAAAACCAAAATTACGGTCGTTGAAAATTAAATTTCGAGTAGGGTGTCGTTTTCAATGTTTTTTGAGCCTCTGAGATGAATGCCAGTGGTCCGGAGTCAATACGACCACTCAAACCCAGAGTACCTGGGTTCACATCCTGGAGGGGTCGATCATTTTTATCGTTTTTTTTACTTAATAAAAGTTTACAACTAGAAAATAATACTGGCGCGGTGGTCCGCATGTCGGGCGAATTTCCTTTGGATGCGACCACTCAAACCCAGAGTACCTGGGTTCAAATCCTAGTAGGGACAATAATTTTTTACCGTTTTTTTACCTGATATAAGTTTACAACTAGAAAATAATTCTGGCGCGGTGGTCCGCATGTCGGGCGAATTTCCTTTGGATGCGTGTTTCCGTGCCTTTTACATTATATAAGTTTACAACTACTAAATAAATAATTCCGGCGCGGTGGTCCGCTGTCGGGCGAATTTCATTTAGAATGCGTGTTTCCGTGCTAAACAACCCATATCTTGCTTATGCAAGAACCATGCCCATTGCGTGGTTCCGGTTCATGCTGTCAAACACTGCTCGTAACTCATTTTGTCTGTATTTTCCAAAGGAAATGCGCTAAAACCTTTAACTGACTAAGCTTAAAGATAAGTAACTAAGCTTTAAACTAGTGCAAATAATAGTGCGAACTTTTAATTTTAGAGGCATAGTTTTGTACAACCAACTAGATAATTATGTGCATTTCCTTTGGAAAATACAGACAAAAATGAGTTACGAGCAGTGTTTGACAGCATGAACCGGAACCACGCAATGGGCATGGTTCTTGCATAAGCAAGATATGGGTTGTTTAGCACGGAAACACGCATTCTAAATGAAATTCGCCCGACAGCGGACCACCGCGCCGGAATTATTTATTTAGTAGTTGTAAACTATATAATGTAAAAGGCACGGAAACACGCATCCAAAGGAAATTCGCCCGACATGCGGACCACCGCGCCAGAATTTTTAATTAACATTATTATCAAATTTGACTATATTATCATTTCTTTAACTTCACATTTTTGCCTATTAGGTTCGTTTTGTAAACTTCAGGAATTGTAAAAATCAAATTTTATTTTTATTTTAAATAAAACCCCCGATCTTCAACCGTTTTTCACAAGGTTGAATTTAATATTTCATAAAAATGTTTGGCCTCACATCATAAAATTGTTAACAGCGTTTAACTGTTCAAGGTAGAAAAGTGAAATTGGTCTTGTTGGAAAGCTAAGTAATTTTCCTAAAGGACGAACTATTAACTATGTCATATATTTTGGATCTACTGCCCTAAAATTTGCAAGAATAATTATTTTTTTGCAAAAATTGAATTTTATGGAATATTTATGGTAAGGCTTTTGAGGAAGTAAGAGATGAACAAAAGTTTAGCCAAGATCAGAAAAATTTTCTCTTATGATTGCCTTTTAAGAAAACCCTAACTTCCAAAAACCAAAAATTGATCTTGGCACATATGTTAGTCTTTTACATGGCTACATGCGTGCCATATCTAAATTCAATCGCATCATTTTTTCGCGTTTCATGATTTTTCAAAATTTTGTCTGTCATTATTGCGGGTTAATGACGTCATAAAACAATTATTTTCCGAATAGCACAACTACAACGGTAAACTGATTTTTGAACAAAGTTTCAACTCTTTAGCGTAAATAAACTAAGAGCTACGATGATAACAGACACACACAAACACATACAGACACACAACTTTGCGAAAACAACTCAGGAGGCCTTAATAACACCTGAAACGGATAATTCCGGTGTCATCCCGGTTTCAGATTTTTTCGCAAACACAATACTTTTCCTATATACCTACGGTATAAATGAGGAAAAGTAAAAATATAGTTTTAATTGACATTAGGAAGGAAGGTAATATTAGGAAAAATTGTGAATAAGAAGTTGAGGAACTTGAAATCATCAAATCAAATTAAGTAATTAAATAATCAGCTATCATCGACACTTGCTGTTCTAACAGCAATTAGCTGGCTCTACAAATAGTTCTTCAACTTGCTGAAATATAAGCTCTTTAATAAATTGAGCAATTTAGACTTTTATAGAATTTTAAGGAATGGTTTCAAATAATTAGATATAGTCTAAGTTATTCCAAGTAGAACTTAAAGTAAGTTTGAAGTACATTCTAGATGCTTTAAACTTAATAGATATGAAGTTATTAAGTTAGCAATGTTTTAATATTTTAGAAAGCTGATATACTTTATAGGAATAATAATTTAGAGTTGTTTATATTTGTATTAGTTATATTGCAGAAAAGCAATGCAACTTCTTAACTTTAAGTACAATAATAAGAATCCTATTAAAGTTTTTCAAGTGTCCTTTTATTCTCAAGAACTTAGAACTTACAACTTTTTAACTTAATATTTTTTAGTTTTATACGTGCATGAAAATTATAACTTATGCAATATAAAGGAAAAAACTTGTCTATGATGATATTTTTCTCAAATATAAATTATAATACTATTTTTTCGTAAGAGAAAGAAAATTATAAATATAAATATTTGTCTCAATATAATTGTGCGAGAGACACCTAGGAAATGTAACAAGCAAAATGCAATGCTACATCTGGGAACTGTTCCATCATTCGACATTCGTCATCATTGATGGCTCGACTCTGTTTCGTTACATCTAACTAATCTTTGCTTGTTACATTACCTAGGTGTCTCTCGCACAATTATATTGTGTCAACTATTCATGTTTTGCAAAACTCGGTAGTATCAAATGATAAATATAAATATATTTAAAAAAAAATCGGATACAAGGTATCTCGGAACTGTTTCTCCCCACATCGGATATGCTACGCTCGTCCTCACTACTTCCAACTCGCATCGCTCGTTTACAAATATAAAATTCGCCAAATGTACGGCAGCACGTCTTCGGTTTCGCTTCGCTCATTCTCAGACAGTAAATACAGTTGTACATACAGGATGTACTGTTCTTTTAAATGTTAACTTGGTAAATTAAACTTTCGATTTTGAAATATTTGTTTTTTATTTCGATGTTTAGAAAATTAGAAAATAGGTTATGGAGGTAAAAAATCTTTTCGTTAGCACTACAAGACCGTATGACTGATTTTGTACCAAGATTAAACTATCTAATGATACAAAGCGGGAGTTACTCCTGATCCAGATACACACAGTGCAGCATGAAAATCTCTCAGAGAGTCATAAAAATGCCTGAAAGGATAATTATTATAAAATGTCGGTTTCGGATTTTTAAGTGAACACAATACTTTATCTATACCTAGGGCAGTATATAGGGAAAAGTAAAATGTTAATAAGTTAACAGCCGTAATAAAGATTTAGGTCTTCCGGTGGTGACCGCGTCAATGTAGATAAAGAATTTATCCGACGTTTCGCTTTCACTATGGGAGGCAACTTCAGGGATGTAGGACATCATGGATAGAAACACAATGTTCTACAAAACTGAACTGTTCAACGGTCACCACCGGCAGACATAAATCTTCATGACAATAACCACGGAAGCCTATACGCAGTTTATTAGCCGTAATAAAGTTTAAGTTCATAAGCAATAAAGTTGAATCATAGACGTACTTAAAAATGTAAAGCTAACAAACGTGAGTTTAAAACAATAAAAAGTCACAAGTTGACGAGAAAAAATTAATATGAACTATAATTAACTGCCTTCTCAAGTTAAATTTCTATTACGAAATAACGTACTAAAGTTAAAATAAATAAAAATCTAACTATCAACCACTGTACTAATTTTAAAGTTAGTATTAAGAATTAATGAAATTGTAAAATGAGGCACTAATTTTAAGAAAACAATTTAATATAAAATAAAACAACGTACTAAACTCTAAAAAGAAAAATAAGGAAAAAATCTAAAATAATAAGGCCCATTAAAAGTAAATTAAAAAGAAAATACTAATTAAAGAGGTGCACGAAAGAAAACATTAATAAAACGGTGAAATACAGAAGAAACACAATGAGTAATAAGAAAAAGAATCTAAAGAAAGCTTGCGGGACCGACACAGTTGTTATTGCAACGACGAGCAGAAAACTGGACCTCCTCCATGAAATCTTACTAAACACCATCTTTGTTTACATTTCAGTGTTTTTTCTGTTATTATTCGTCTTGGTCTAATTTTGTTTTGATTTTTTTTTCTTCTTCTTAGACGTTTTAAAATGTTTGGATTTACTCCGGTTATTCTTTTTCCCCATACAGTTTATATTTGATTTGTTTTATGTGTATTATATATATTATATATTTGATTGTTTATATTATATTGGTTTGTTGAGCAGTTGGCATTTTTTCTTTTCCTTATTTATACCGTAAATATAATTAAGTGGCTGAAATGACCAATTTCGGCCAGGTTTTGCTTCTTTAATAGCTATTGTCAATTTGTTAAGAAAAAGAATAGCAAAATTGTTTGGTGTTCGAGAAATGCTTGACAAATTAAGTTCAAATTTATTTCAAGGCCCTCCAACTCAAAAAAGAATTGTAGTGTCATCAGCGTACAAAATAATTTTGTACGCTAATTTTGTCAGTTGTATTGAAGCCTAAGAGATATATACTAGAGAAGGCACAGCTTATCTCAAGACATTGCGAGGCTGTAACATCACATTGGGGCTCTCAGAGGCTCTGTGTAACCTCACTGAAACCTCATTCAATAGCGAGTTAAGGTTATGATGTATCTATTGTTTTCGGCTTCCCGCACATAGAATGTGCTTTGATTTGTATTTTTAACATTCTTCTTTATAAGTTATTGTAATTTTGTACTGACTATTTGATTATATTTTTAGCGAAGGTGGCCAGGTTACTTTTTCGATGTTTCAAAATTCAACCAATAGGGCTCCTCTAGTAATAATATCTCTATGTATTGAAGCCATTTAAGGGGGAAGAATTTTATGAAAATACTGAAAAGCAATTGACCTAATTTGTTAGCAATTGACAGACATCTGTATGCTCTGGACTTGACATTTTTAATTTTTACCCCAAATAAGTGGTCAGGGAGAAAAAATAGTACCTTTCCAATTATTTTCTATCGTGGCCCTAGAGCGTATGGAGAGTAGAATTTTCTATCCATTTTAAATAATATTTCTTCAACAGTATCGATTGCTCTAAAACAAAGCTGCTCAGGCAACAATACTGAACAATTATTTAAGAATATTGTTAATATTTTATACAAAAAAATTAAATAACTTTATTTTTATTCGTTTCACTGCCTTCACTTTCACTGACTAAGTTTTCGGACATACGAAAAAGCTCAGTAAATTTTTCCGACCTTTATCTCCCCCAGCCCGCAGAACCTTAACTTTTATTAAGCTGGAGACAACGGAAAAGTGGATCCAGACTTGTCTCAGATGAAACTAGATCCAACCCCGCATTTGCGTATTACAGTGTATCGTTAAGTTTGAAAATCCCCAAGGTCATAAGCATTTTGGGGATCGACCAATCAGAGAAGCCGCTGCCAACCCCTCTCTTGAAACAGAAAAAAAAATTCCCTACTCCCATAACCCCTGTAGGGAAATAACCTCCTTCCCGGCATTCGTTCACTTCGTTTGTGGTTCTTCTTGTGTTTATTATTTCCCTTCACAATTCATTTTTTTCCACATTTGCATACTTCCTAAATAATAAAACTACACAAAAGAAATGTAGAAACATCGCCAAGAAAACACGGGTAACATAACCTGATTTGTTTACAAAGTTTTTTCCCCGCTGCCTTTTTGTAGGGATTTTTTTTTTAGAATCGGTGGTGCCTAAACTGAGCTGTCAAGATTTTTAAAGTTGTCGATACACTGTAGTAGCCAAGGAAACAACGTAAAACCCTGGCTGGGTTGACCTGCCTTGAATTCAAGACCTCTCGAGTGTACTGTACTAGGGATAACATCCTATTGTGGTCCTCTCCGATTGGATTTGAACCCTCGACCTCCAGGTCGAAAGACGAGCGCTAAACGACTGAACTACCGAACTCGGTTCACAAAATGTTGTGCAGAATAAAAAACAATGTTAAACAATGCTTTGTACGACTGCTTAACTAACCAAGCAAGGGCGAGCATAGTTTGAACAACGTATGGTATTAAAATACTAATTTCGCTTGGAATTACTAGTAGAAGATTTTAAGTATAAGTAACAATTAAGAACTAAAATTACAACTAGAAGTGTCACTACTCTGACTATAAATTATAAACCAAAAACCCACACAAGAACTGGAGTGGAGAACAGAAAAGCAAACATTCCGGCTTGGAGACCTCCGCACTGGTATTTGTATTATGAGATTGAGAAACTTAGTTCTACAGCTGACAGCTTGTTTTTATTTAAATACCATTTAAATATATAACTATTATAAATAAATAAACTAAAAGGAAAATATAAACAAATTAAGTGATAAAAAGAAAAGATTATTAAACCTTACGAAGAAAATAATAGATAAAGAAGTAAAAAATCATTGCAATAGATTGCATGCTGATTTATTTTTCAACGTTTGTTTCTTATTCTGAGATTTTATTGTATTTCTTTTATCTTTCAATTCTAAAGAATGTTTAGTGATGTAAACCACATGCCCTCATCAGAACAACTAACACAGAGATTTGTACACTATTCCAGCCAATCTCAACACCATACAACGTCATAGCAACAACGTTTGTTTTCTGTTTGTGTGTATTTTAATACAAACTTGTTACAAAATTCAATGGTAAAACAAACTTTTAGATATACCAGTTTCGATTTGGTATCGAACTATAGAATACTAAACCAAAAGGAAGCAGTAGCAGTTCTGACTGTAAATAAGAGAAGGTAAAATTTGGTCATTAGATAAACCCTGAAATCATTCTTCTATAATTTTCTTTAAAAAATACAGAAAAAATGAGTTACGAGCGGTAATTGAGTTACTCCTCAAGTTATAAAGCATATAAAAGAACCTTAAGCAATCGACTTTGGACCGGTTTTATTCAATTTAGTGCCACAATAAATATTAAAAACAACACTCTACTTACTTTTTTTCATTGACCGTACTTATGGTTTCCGGTAAGTTAAAATAGTTTTTCGATTTTTGGTCACTTAGAGTAGTCGTATCGACTTCAGACCGCTTTAATTCGATTTAACACCCCAAAAAACATAAGTAAGGACCTTTTTTCGGTGAAAAATATTAACCCTGAATTTTACCAATTATTTGAAAATGTTGCTGACTCAGCAAACCAGATTGATGACGTCACAAAAGCCGGGGTTTTAAAAGGGTTCGTATCCTCCCCAACGTTGATTTTTGTACCAAGTTTACTTGTCCGTTCGAAAGATAGCATGCGCACAAGAAAGCGTAAAAAATACATACATACATACATGCCAAATATATATATATATATATATATATATATATATATATTATAATATATGTTATATATATATATATATATATATATATATATATTATATATATATATATATATATAATATATATATATATATATATATATATATATATATATATATATATATATATTATATTATTATATATATTATATATATATATGTATATATATAATATATATATGTATTATATATATATATATATATATATATATATATATATATATATATATATATATATATATATATTATATATATATATATATATATATATATATATATTATAATTCTTTTGGTTGCTTATCACTTGAAAACTAGTTACAGGGTCGAGACTAATCATATATCAGAAGGAGTAGTAAACAGTGTAAGTTCATAAATTAACAGTAGAGAGTTAGTGAGTTAGTGTAAAAATTATTTTTCTGATTGTTTAAAGGTTGGAATACATTTGAGAGATCGTGATTAAACTTAAAGTTTAGATTACTCTTTTACTCTTATGTTAGAATGGTCACCTTTTAAGTCTCAGTCTCATCAGGATCTGTTCGAAAATAATATGGGTTATTGCTATTACAAATTTTAAGCACTTAGAGATCGGAATCTAATCGATGGATCGTGACTAAACTTTACACTTGGACGAGTCATAAGTCGAATTAAATAAATGTTATGTCTCATCGAAATTCTCATCGAAAATTGGAGATTAAAGTAAATACATTGAGTACATACCACATTCAATTTTCTTCATCGCATAAGATTCGCTACGCTCATCTTCCCTAATTCGGACTGGCTTCGCTCTTGCTCAGATAGAAAACACATGCGTTCCATTCACAGCGGTCACCCATACAGACACAGACCACGCTCGATGCTGCTTAATTTTTACTATACAGCATAAATTATAGATATACTTGTCGTATTGAAACAAAACTTGGTTTAACTATTATTACATAACTATGTATTTCTTTTATCTTTCCATAACGTAAAGGTATAAGTCATTATTGTGAGTTAATGACGTCATAAAAATATTTTTTCCGGATAGCAAAACTACATCTATGGACTGATTTTTGTCGTGCTAAAGATTCAGCTCTTTAGCATTACACTGAGAGCCACGATGCTAACAGACAGACATTTTTATACATAACCACATGCGTGCCAAATCTCAATCCGATAGCATCATTTTTCCGCGTTTTATGATTTTACAAAAATTTTACAGAGTCGTTATTGCGAGTTAATGACGTCATAAACATATTATTTTCCTAATAGTACAACTAAATGTATAGATTGGTTTTTGCGCTAAGTTTCAAGTATCTGGCACAAATACACTGGAAGCAACGATAATAGCAGACACACACACACACACACACAGAGATAGACAGAAAACTTTGTGAAAACCACTCAGGAGGCCTATATAAAACACCTTAAACGGATAATTCCGGTGACATCCCGGTTTCGGATTTTAATACAAACACAATACTTTTCCAATATACCTACGGTATAAATGAGGAAAAGTAAAAATACTACTTACGAATTTTCCATATTTTACCTGCAACAAAAAAAAATACTTATATTTCTATTTCAAAATGTACATATAAAACAATTTTTTTTAAATTGATAAAGATTATTTACTAATGCATAATAATAAAATAGGTTGTAATACATTTTACAATATAATTTTAAATTTGGAAATAATAGTTATTTATGCCATAAGGGTGAGAAGTGTGTCTTTATGTCACGGCAATTAGATTTACCGACGAGCGAAGCGAGTCGGGAAAAATTGCCAAGACATAAAGACATTCTCAGCCGGATGGCATACACTATTTTTTTTTTTTGAGGTAGCACTCATTAAATAAACTGCGCTATATACTTAATTGAAAAAAAAACGCCCAATTAACTCCATAATAATTCATCGTCGTCATTGAATTCATCCATAGCTTCACACTTTTACTCAAAAATGTAAAAGCTTTACAAATAAACACACAAAAATTGTCAATTAGAACACCTTTTAAAACGAAAAAAAAGTTAGACTACGAACAAAAACAGAAACAAAATAAACGTTTATAAAGAAACCTCATGAAGGTTTTACACAGATTGTTTTTTTAAACACGCTACATTACAGTAATGGCGGCAATATATGAATTACTTTTACGTCCTAGGAGTTTTTTTTACATTCATTATTGTCCTCGGAGGTGAAAAGTACTAAATAACCTCCTATAACAATAATGATTGGTTTCTTATCCTAAAAACGGCCCAATAAAGTGCTGAATTACGTACTACCTCAAAAAAATTATTTTATTTCAGCCTAAAATAGGGTGTAGGGTATCTTGCAAATTAACTTCACCACTTCAAACCTGGATGGCTTGTATTCAGAGTATAAGGCATCAGGGCTTCTTCAAAATTGCTCAAATCAATACTTATTTGTTTCGGATATTTTGACGAATACAATATAAATTCTATCAGCTTGAGATTTAATAATAAATTTCAGTGTTAATTACCATGAAAGATAATAGTTTTATATCTAAAACATATATATTAATATAATACCTAGAATCTAAACAACAAGTCTTGCTAACAATAATTTTTTGTGCTTAGGCTACCGCTATGCGAATTTTTTTAACAATTCGCTAAAAGTAAGCTATCAAGTGCTAACGCTTGATTGTTTTTCAGGCTTCCGTGTGCTTAAAAATGTAGTTGAAGCTAAAACTAGTAGCAGTGGAATGTAGTTGAAACTTAGTCAAATTGCATTTATACTGTAATAAGTGTTTAAAGTGTTAATAGACCTTAAGTTATAACGCAAGATAATTGTGCAAGAGACACCTAGGAAATGCAACAAGAAAAATGCAATGCTACATCTGGGAACTGTTCCATCATTCGACATTTGTATAAAAAGTTTTATTTCAATAGGAAAAAAAACTTACCTCGGGAAAAGTTCCGAGGTACCTCGTACCCGATTTATTGGCCTAGTTCAGATAATTGTACTTAAAGGTTAAATTATTTTAACCAACAACTAACAGCTTTTCATCACTTGACTAATCAAAGACAATCAGTTAATATTGAAGAAATGATTGACACTCAATGCAACGGCTTATAAAAATACATCAACTATCAATCCATCCGATTGTTTATAAAACAAGTAACAATAAACCTTTACTAATGAAGAGGATAGAAATTCAATTCCTAAATCCACCACTAAATCTATTAATTGGTTACTGTAGAGTATCTAGATGAAAATTTTACCCCTTTATGCTTGAAAAGCGGCTTCATAGGGAGGAAAAGCTGTTGATTTTCATTTGGACTTGATTTTCTTGTAGGAGGACAATGAGAAAAGTAATTAAGTGTTAATTTTCAACTTCATTATCTGTTAGAAGTCATTACTTGCAGTAGAGTGATTTAAAGTTGGTATTGCGTAATGTTTAAAATGCTTAATAGAGAGAATAGTCGACCTCCTATTGTATTTCCTAAATTTTCAATGGAAAATGAACTACGGAAACCCTAAAGCTGCGTGAAATACGGTTAATATATTTATATTAACGTTATTTATTACGATTAGCGGCCCAATTTAATAATAGTTATTTATTCACCTAGTGAATAATGACCCCCATAATAACCCTGGTCACTGTAATGATTCTTAAAGCGGAAAGCCGAAGGAATCATGATTTTTAAATCCCGAGGTGAAAGCCGAGGGAATTATTTATTTTATTCCCGAGGCTTTTGCCGAGGGATTAATTACAATTAGCTCCCGAGTCTTGCCGAGGGAGATATTTGACGAGGGTTATAATAGGGCATTATTCACGTGGTGCATACAAAATTTTATCTCCAGAAGGAAAAAGAATATATATGAAACAAAAAAAAAAACTGTATTTGTTTATATATAGAAATCAGTGAAACATAAATATATACTATTTTATGCAAAATTAACAAAAATTGTAAAATTGTATAATATATTATACATTACATACATAACTACATACATAATAACAATACAAAATATCATATATAAACAAAATATATAATACCTAAATGCTTTATTAATAAAATAAACCGTATTTGCTTCGTCACCTACACAAGGCGGTTGAGGATTATCGGGGATATCGGGAAACAATTCATCTATGTCGTTTTCTATCATTTCATTATCACTTTCCATCGTAAACAACCGCACTAAATCCTTTTATGATAAATATAACAGGAATATTACTTGAAAGATAAGAAAAAACTTAGTAAAAAAGTAGGTATTATCGTCAAAACAGATTTGATAAAGAAATTATTGTTTACAGACAGCTGGGATTTAATGAATCAGTGCTGCCCAATCTTAACTTTGTTTATTCAAAATTCTTTACGTAGATTTTTGAATCTGTAATTTTTAACTACTCAATAATTAAGTTGGCTAAGCTTAGATTATAACCCGGCGGGAAATAATAAATTATTATTTTCCCGCCGGGTTAAATGACGGTTATATTACATAAAAACAAGCCCCGAAATGTTTTGATTATTACCCTTCTGGAGATAAATATATTTTATTCCTTATTTTATACTTATACCTACGTATACTATATGTATAATTATACATTTCCTTATACCTATGTAAGGAGGCGAGGAAATAAAATAGTTTTTTACTTATCGGTTTATTGATTCATTAGGACCTGATTTTATTGAATTTTCATCGTGAAAATGACGCTTTTTTTAGTATTATAGATTCTATGAGTCTTATTCTATATTTTGATACTTATACAGAGTATACGTGATACTTGTGATACTTATACGAGATTGAAATCGTTTTTCAATTTTATTTTAAAAATAAAATTGAACTCGAAGAGAAAAGTTTGGCTCAAGTGTCTTATAAATAGTCTCTAGGGCCTGCTTTAGATCGCCCAGGGACCCAAAACCGAAAAAAAGAGTTAAAACATGATGGTGAAACTGTTTAGACTTAAAGTGTTCAAACTGTTTAAAGAATCTTAACTGGGGTTGGCAAGACTAAAGTTCTTACGGAATTAGAAAAACTTTTGTATTAAAGTTTTAATATGTTCACTTGTATTAGATGGGACATGTTTTTGGCTTTATAAATTTCGCTTTACTACAACAATGCTCTACACTTCACATTTATGTAAAAATATATACAGAACTATTAATGTATTAAGTTATAGAGAACTATTAATGTATTAACTTATACAGAACTATTAATGTATTAAAGATATACTGAACTATTAATGTATTAAAGATATACAGAACTATTAATGAATTAAGGATATACAGAACTATTAATGTATTAAAGATATACAGAACTATTAATGTATTAACTTATACAGAACTATTAATGTATTAAGTTATACAGAACTATTAATGTATTAAAGATATACAGAACTATTATTGTATTAAAGATATACAGAACAAATAACGTATTAAAGATATACAAAATTAGTAATCGAACTTATTATTAAAGATATACAATATAAAGATTATATACAATATTAAAGATATACAATATTAAAGATATACAGAGCCCTATTAATGTATATAATGATATACATGAACTATTAATGTATTAAAGATATACTATTAATGTATATAAAGATATAAAGAACTATTAATGTATTAAAGATATACAGAACTATTAATGTATTAAATATATACAGAACTATTAATGTATTAAAGATATACAGAGCTATTAATGTATTAAATGGTTAGAGATTGCAGTATTAATTTTAAGTTTTTGGTCTAAAACAGTTAAAATTCAAAAAGCAAGCAGAGCTTGTTTGTAGGTGATAGTGTTATGATTTATAATGTGTAATAGTTTATTTATTGTGATTATTTTATAATTATGTACCTTGAAAAATACTAATTAATTAATTTCAACTAATTCATAGTTGAAAGCTTGGTAAATTGATATTTTATTCTTTTAAGACCATTTTTACCAAAAAAGACTAATAAATCTGATATACAAACAAACACATACACACACATATTTATATATATAAATATATAATATATATATATATATATATATATATATTATATATATATATATATATATATATATATATATATATATATATATATATATATATATATATATATACATATATTTATATATATATATATATATATTATATATATATATATATATATATATATATATATATATATATATATACATATATATATATATATATATATATAAATATATACATATACATATATATACATATACATATATATATATATATATATATATATATATATATATATATATATAGATATAGGAAGTTGTGAATGATCCTTGTTGATTAGTGGCGTCTCACAACACTCGCCTCATGAGAAGTCCATAGCTCTTAATGATTACTCTGAGGAGTAATCAGGGACCTCTAAAATGGATTTTGGCCACATTTGTGGTTCTACCTCACACTAGCCACCTTATTACCAAATTAGTTTAAAAGGAAATGTTCTATAAAAACGAATGCTACGAGAGCTACGATGATATAAGACACAACACGCACACACACACAGATTATCAACTTAAAAATATATCTTAATATATCTCTTAAAAATATCTGAAATTGATGATTCAGGTGACATCCCGGTTTCAGACTTTTCCCATAAAACAGCGCTACAAATGAGGAAAATTAAAAGCTGTAAATAAAAAGGAATGTTAATAGATTTCCTGTGGGGCTGAAAATAAGAGGAATTTCTCAAAACAATATAAAAAATAAACAATAGAGGAAGTTATATTTCACTCGACGTCTAGTTGTTTTTGTCTTGGGATCTCACCGCCTACGAGGTCTCATCAAGTTTAGGTTGGTGGGGGCAAGGGTGGTAGCAGATGGGAGTGGGGGTGCTTTTTGCCAACGCCACCATAATTTTTTATATCTTAATGCCAATCTAAATCTAAGTATTGTTTATCACTAGATAATCGTAACAAACTAAGATTTTTTTTCGTTTTGGCAAAATGTTCTTTGCGGGAAAAATGTTACCAAAAAAGAGAGAGAAATGCATCTATTTACGCACGCAGACAGCGGTCTGTCAACAGTGTTGGACTCAGGGTCTGCCTCATACCAACTAAAACTCACTCCGCGAAACCCCTTGAACCTAGCCTGGAACCGTTATTCACATTACTTAAGGCTAGGTAATGTCAAAAACCCTCCTATCAACAAACTAAGACAATAAACTGACTCCTTACGACATTACTGACTGAGGCAGTACAAAACGCTTCTTTTTACTGACCTACCTAACAAGGTGATGTTTGGTTATGTTTTTCTTTCAATAGCATTAAAATAAAAAAACTGCATAGGCGGTAAAACATAAACAATTTACAATTTATTCCTGCAATGACGTCGATTCCGGACTATAACCTTACGTGTAAAAAATTGATTCCATTAATTAAAAACTAGAGGGTCCAACCTCACCGATTTATTTTGTTACGTAGCAGCGCTTCCCCCCCCCCCCCCCCCGAGGTAGCGGAGAAAATATTAAGCTTGTGGGTTATAATCGGTAGGGATCGTGTGTTTCCGGGATGACAGAAAACTCGAGTAAACACTTCTTATTTGATTGACGATTGATAGACATTTGAATTGACAATTTGTTTTTACTTTTCTTTATTCACACAGAAAAGTGTTGTATTTGCAAATAAATCCTAAACCGGGATATCACTAGAATTATCCGTTTAAGGTGTTTTTAAGACCTCCTCAGTGGTTTTCACAAAGTCTCTTTCTGTATGTGTGTGTGTTATCAATGTAGCTCCTAGTGTATGATAGAAGTCACCCGTGGTGTAGTGTTAGGTACGCAGCCAATACAAAGAAAGAATAGACTTTAACTTCCTGGTTTATTTAGTCATGGGTTCAATCCCAACACGGGCCTCTGGGATTTTTATGAGAGGGATAAAATTCTGCGTACCGCGTCCTTCAGAAGGACGTAATGCCGGTGGTCTCGAGGCTGTGCGTTGTCAGGTACTCGTTAAAGATCCCTTACCCTGAATGAAACTGGGTATAGGCAAAATTTAGGACCCTCATAGTAGATTTATTATAATACTATAGTGTGTCGGTCTTTTAGTTTAAAGTGTATGGAGGTTTGGTTTAACTGCGAGTGCGCTTGTTGTTCCTAGTTTTCACTAGACTATAAGAGTCAGTGAAAATATGTATGATTGCTTGAAAAAAGCATGAGAGGAACCATAGAAATTCACGGCTCTTCTGTCTAGATTAGATGAAATATAAAAGGGTATTGGCAAAAAGGGCCCAACAACGCGGCCTACATGCCTGCTCAAACCTTTATCTTGATTTTTTATTCTCTGCTCAACAGTAAATTTATTTTATTTTATTATTTATTTATTTTAACTGCATATTTTTACTTTATTTGTTTTCTTTTGTATATGTTGTATTTTTTATGTATGGTTTTTCTGATATTATTTTGTCTCATTTGTTTAAAAGGTACTGATGATGACCTTTTGTTGGGTCGAAAGTTCTCTGCTTTATTGTAAATAAATATCTTGTACTGTGGAGACACTTTAATTCATTCGTTCAATTTGAGGAGGGGTTTAATCTGAAACATTTTAATGTTTTTCATTATCCCGCATGTTTAAAGGAGAATCATTAACTGTAACGGGTAAGATAGAATCATTAAATAATAATACCGTCTGTTGGGCTGCTCTAATAACTCAAGGAGGGTCAACTTAATAGAAATATTAGTGGTAAGTCGGCTGGAAATCCGATTAACTCACCCACTCAGTAAGAAAATTAATACGGGAAATTCGGGAAACCTCAAGGGGCAAGAAAGTTTTGGGAAATATTTTCATCTTGAATAGTCAAGAAGTAAATAAAATGAAAACGAACAAATTTACTTGTAAAGGTAAAAGGTATAGATTAAAATTAAAAATCTAGATTTATAGAGATATAAGAGACAACTCAATTTATTTTCAGGGCTCTTATTTTGAAGTTTTAGCATTTGGTCAAAGATAAACTTTTAAACAAAATGAAGATGAAATACGGTCGTATCCGCTACGCTTCGTCGGTCCTTAGGAGACTTTACGGCCCGGTGGCCTCCCTTTAGCCAAAGTCTTTGCTCTGCTATTGTTGTTGTTTTATTATAATTATGTATTGTTTTTATCGTCTCATGGCTTCATTATAAAGGTAAATGGTTATATTATAAAGTCATGGTAAATGGTTATACTATAAAGCCATGGTAAATGGTTATATTATAAAGTCATGGTAAATGGTTATATTATAAATTCATGGTAAATGGTTATATTATAAAGTCATGGTAAGTGGTTATATTATAAAATCATGGTAAATGGTTGTATTATTAAGTCATGTTAAATGGTTATATTATAAAGTAATGGCAAATGGTTATATTATAAAATGTTAAATGGTTATATTATAAAGTCATGGTAAATGGATGTATTATAAATTCAAATATTAAATATATTCCAGACTTTACGGCCCGGTGGCCTCCCTTTAGCCAAAGTTTTTGCTTTGTGTCATGTTTACAAACATTATACTTGTCATCCATATTTAGTTTGACAAAACAACTCCTAACCTAAATTGATATTTAAATGGAACAACAGAAGGGACACTCACTCACTTCCCTTCCAGCCAGCCATGTGATCACATCTACGTAAGATATTTTTATACTTTTTATTTGATGAGAGATAGATAAATTCTAATTTAGAATAATTTGCTAATAATTATTAATAATATTAAATTTATAAACTAAATAATACTATACTTGTTAAATTTAATGTAAATATTTCATTGTTCAAACTTTGATTAATAATATTTTTTTTTCTATTGTTAAATTAGCCAATTGATGTTGATTAATTATAAATTTTCTTTTACTAAAATGTATTTAACTTTATGTGTAAAATTATTAACTATTTTACCCCCTCTTTTTTTTGATTGTGTGACAAATTTTGTTTTCTAACTTATTTTTATATATTGCAAACGTCACATTTGCTATTGTTGTTGTTTTATTATAATTATGTATTGTTTTTATCGTCTCATGGCTTCATTATAAAGGTAAATGGTATATTAAAATATGGTAATGGTTATAATATAAGTCATGGTAAGTGGTTATATTATAAAATCATGGTAAATGGTTGTATTATAAAGTCATGGTAAATGGTTATATTATAAAGTCATGGCAAATGGTTATATTATAAAGTCATGTTAAATGGTTATATTATAAAGTCATGGTAAATGGTTGTATTATAAATTCAAATATTAAATATATTCCAAATTCGTACAAAAGTGCTTGTGGGATCCATATAATAAATTAGAAATAAGATAATTATTTAAAATGTATAAAAGTTCCCTAAAAACGACATTAATAACACTAAAACCCAACGTTTATAAAATTTGCAACACTCTGATAAGACGTAAAATGTTAGACATTTAAAACGTTGTAATTATGTTGTCAAAACATGTTATAACAAACTGCTGTTGAGGATAAATTTCGTCAGAAAACTTTATAACTTGGACAAGTTTTTGATAGGAAACAAGATGATAGTTTGGCAGGGCTGCCAACCTCCCTACCTAACCCGTCTTGTCATTGGAGGGGGGATGCCTCCCCACTATTCCTAATAGTATGAAGTCCTAGTAAACTTTTTGATTGAACTTACGTTTTATACGTCATAATTAATAGTTAATTTAATGATGACGTCACCGCAGTCAATTTGAAGTTGGTCAACGTAAAAGTGAAGGAACAATTAGGACAAGAAGTCGTCAATACTGTCATTTTTAAACATGTTTTTCTCCACTTCTACAAGACCGATTTGAATGAACTTTTTAACTTTTCCTCATTTATACCGTAGGTATACAGGAAGGTAGATAGGTGTAATTAAGACCCCCTGAGAGGTTTTTGCAAAGTTATCTGTTTGTATGTGTGTGTGTGTGTCTGTTATTATATGTGTGCAACTCCCAGTGTATTTATGCTAGAGAGATGAGACCTAGTACAAAAATCAGTTTACCGCTGTGTGCTGCTATTTGAAAAATAATTTTTACTTTTTCTCATTTATACCGTAAGTATACAGGAAAAGTATTGTGTTAGCGAAAAAATCCGAAACCGGGATGAAGCCGGAATTATACGTTTCAGGCGTTTTTAAAGCCATCTGAGTTGTTAGTCAACTCCATTTGTCCAACTAACCATCGTAGCACCCAGTGTATTTATGCTAGAGAGTTGAAATTTAGTACAAAAAATACTCTACCGCTGTAGTTGTGCTGTTCGGAAGATATTTTTTCATGATGTCATTAACCCGCAATAATGACTCAGCGAAAATTTAGTAAAAATCATATAACGCGGAAAAATGATGCGATGGGATTTAGATTCAGCACACATTTGATTATGCATAAGACTAGCATATATGCGAAGTTTCATCTCAAAGCGAAAATATGGTTGTGAAACATATATATTATAATATATTATATATATTATATATATATATATATATATATATATATATATATATATTATATATATATAATATATATATATATATATATATATATAATATATATATATATTATATATATATATATATATATATATATATATATATATATATATATTATATATATATATATAATAATATATATATATATATATATATATATATATATATATATATATATATATATATATATATATATATATAAACAGTATAAGTTTATAATCATCTCTAGTTGTTATAAACCAAGGATCTTGAATAAAGGTGATGT
This sequence comes from Microvelia longipes, assembly GCA_018340805.1. Lineage (NCBI taxonomy): Eukaryota > Metazoa > Arthropoda > Insecta > Hemiptera > Veliidae > Microvelia > Microvelia longipes. Next base: position 46,714,206 of record JACMZG010001870.1, on the reverse strand, counting down.
CGCACTAACTCGATTTGCCATACAAAAAAGTGACCTTATCGAAAACTAAAAAATAGAGAGACTTCAACACAAAACCAACTGCACATGCTTGGTACAAACTGCGCATGCTTACGATTCTCATAACAGCGCAGGTCTTATAATTTAGAGGCAAACTTATCTCTCAATGGTTTCCCATTGTTTATTGCTTGAAAAGTTATAACAAAACACACTTAAATTATCACCCACTGAAGTGGCAAAGTATAGTCCACAATTTAAAATTAAATAAGTACAAATGACTTAACAAGCATCACAAATGTAACAATCACGAGAAGCACCAAAGGAAGTTTATAAGCAAACTCGACAACCTTGCTACATAACCAAGCGGAAGGTAAGTTTGCTCTTATTTTTCTATCTCATACAACTTCCATGGGGCCACAAATGTTCTTTAATGCGTCATCCCTTTTATTCAAGATTTTTGTTATAAACATAAACAACAAGATATATTATACAATTTAAAGATATATGTTTTAGCAAGACATATTTGATTGACGATTTAAAAAAAACATAAAATAATACTACAACAAAAGAAAGAAGAATTTCTTCAATTTTGAAAACAACCTAATATATTAGAGTACCTTCTTTACGCTCTGCCAGGAAATATTTATTTTTCTTATCTTTCCTAAATTTTTCATCTTCTTCCCCTTTATTCGGTTCATATTTCTCAAATGTATTAATTGGTTATTTCCTATTATATCTATGGCGATGGAAAATCCCCTTTTTGAAGAAGGAGCCGTTAAAAGGTTTATAGCGACAAATAATGAACATTTATCGCCTTTAACGACGTCTTTTTTTGACGAATTTATTATTCAGTTTTTTAGACGCTCTCTTAGAATAATACTCAATAAAGAATGAGCATAGGACCGTAACACAATGGAACCTACTGATAAACACGAAAGCCAGTTTACTGATAGTCTTAAGTAGGGGTACCAACTTAACTGCAAAACATTATTTTATAAATGTGTCGTAAATATCTATTAATGAAGAAAGATTGTAAAAAATATTTATAAGAAAACTTAATAAACATTTTAAAAAAATACTTAACATTTCTATTTAGTTTATGTCTAATTTAAATTAATACTTATATAATAATAATATAATATATATATATATATATATATATATATATATATATATAATATATATATATATATATATATATATGCTTTTTAATTTTTCGGACACAGGTTTTTAAAGAGCATAAACAATAAGACTAATACTAAATATATATACATAATATATATATATATATATATATATATATATATAATATAACACCTTTTTTTGTTGTTTTTGTCCCTTTGCGACAACTAATTTTATATCAAACATTAAATCTCTCAACTTTAAGTATTATTTAATAACTTTATTTATTGTATAGTTTAATCTTCTTAGTTAAAAGTATATATAAATACCAGTAGCAAAGCTCTCACTCTAGTTTTTACAAACTTTGGAGGATTCTCACATAGTCAAGATAAAGCATCCTAATTAATTCTTAAAAAATCTTTAAAAGTATAGACTTGTATTGTTTTGATAAATATGAAATGAATACAATATATATTAAAGTAACCTAATAATCCAGCAAACGGAAATAATTGCAACATTGTAAAAAGAAAATATTTAAAACATTGTAAAAAAGACTGTCAGACACCAGTCTGACAGTCTTGTTTTTATTTATGATAAGAATAGTTATTTATGCAACTAGGGATGAAAGAAAGTTTTACAGCTCAAGTTAAAGTTTCGTCCTAAGGCAGCGCCGAAGGAGGAAACTTCATTAGCTCACGAGGCCGGTAGGCCGAGGGAGATAAACTAGTTAGCTCCCGAGGCTTGCCGAGGGAGTTAACTAACATTTTGGCTCCCGAGGCTTGACGAGGGAGATAATACGAGAGCTGAAAACTTTCATCCCTTGTTGCATATTAAATTTTATCTACGACTAGAGAACTAATACTAACAACTATTAATGTATTCTTTAGCTCCTTAATTGTTATTGTGTTAGTTTAGTTTATTCTTACCATGTCAATTACTCTGATGAAGAGAGAATAAAGCTTAGACGCTCTATCTTAGAATAATACTCATAAAGAATGAGCATAGGACCGTAAACACAATGGAACCCTACTGATAACACGAAAGCCAGTTTACTGATAGTCTTAAGTAGGGGTACCAACTTAACTGCAAAACATTATTTTATAAATGTGTCGTAAATATTTATTAATGAAGAAAGATTGTAAAAAATATATAACAAGCAAGCAGCTTTGTATTTGATGAAATCGTCTGACATAGCATAACGGTTATTTGAGTGCGGAATCTACATTTAGTTGACAACTACTTTTATCAATTTTTTTATTAGAAATGTTAAAATACAATTTAAAATGCTTCAAAAATTATAATGCATCAATATTTATATTAGTCTTAAAATGAATAATAAATTATTAATTAAAAATATTACCTAAATTATATGATTCTGAGATGATTAAAAAATCAGTGCTAGTTAAATATTATATCACTCCGATAAATAATGTATAAATCTTAATTACATTACCAGGTCCAAAATTAACTAACGTTTTGCTTTGCCTATTTGTTGTACTACTAAAAAACTTATCTCAAATTGTTATATAGCTCCAAAAATATAAAACTCTCATCCCAAAACTGTAAGAAATATTTATAAGAAGACTTAATAAACATTTTAAAAAAATACTTAACATTTCTATTTAGTTTATGTCTATTTAAATATAAAATATATATATAATATATATATATATATATATTATAATAATATATATTATTATTATATTATAAATATATATATATATAATATAATATATATTAATATATATAATATATATTATATAACACCTTTTTTGTTGTTTGTTTGTCCTTTCGACAACTAATTTTAATCAATTAAATCTCTCAACTTTAAGTATTATTTAATAACTTTATTATTGTATAGTTTAATCTTATCGTTAAAAGTATATATAATACCAGTAGCAAAGCTCTCACTAGTTTTTTACAAACTTTGGAGGATTCTCACATAGTCAAGATAATAGCATCTTAATTAATTCTAAAAAAAATCTTTAAAAGTATAGACTTGTATTGTTTTTGATAAATTATGAAATGAATACATTATATATTAAAGTAACCTAATAATCCAGCAAACGGAAATAATTGCAACATTGTAAAAAGAAAATATTTAAACATTGTAAAAAGAGACTGTCAGACGCCAGTCTGACAGTCTTGTTTTTATTTATGATAAGATAGTTATTTATGCAACAAGGGATGAAAGTAAGTTTATAGCTCAAGTTAAAGTTTCGTCCTAAGGCGCGCCGAAGGAGGAAACTTCATTAGCCACGAGGCCGGTAGGCCGAGGAGATTAAACTAGTTAGCTCCCAAGGCTTGCCGAGGGAGTTAACTAACATTTTGGCTCCCGAGGCTTGACGGAGGGAGATAATACGAGAGCTGAAACTTTCATCCCTTGTTGCATATTAATTTTATCTACGACTAGAGAACTAATACTAACAACTATAATATATTCTTCAGCTCCTTAATTGTTATTGTGTTAGTTTGTTTATTCTACCATGTCAATTACTCTAATGAAGAGAGAATAAAGCCACTATCTTCACATTATTTTATTGTAAGCTGTCAACAAAATAATGTGTAATACTATATTTGTAATTTAAACATTAGCGTGTGTATATTGTATATTCTACCGTAGTACCAACATAACACCGAAAAATCCTAAAAACTTCCTTACATTCCTAAAAATTCTACTAAAAAATTCTGTCAAGTTGGCAACACTTTCACTTTTCCTCCCTAGGGAGTAAAAGTCATTTACAGTGTGAGATAACAAGACTGTAAGTAGAACTTACAATACAAGGAGTAGATAAATATATTTTAACCTTTCTATGCAGGAAACACCAAGCTACAGTAAATCATCTAGAGAACAACAAGTTAAAAAGTTAAATCGAACTTTCTGGTTCTCATTCTATATTTAAGTGCAGAAGAAACTATGCAAATTTATATTCAAATAACTATAGTATAAACAAATAAACTGCTTTATTGAGGAATATATCTGAAACAAGTTCAGATACAAAGGAAGTTTAATCAAGCTTAAAAGAAAGCTTTTAAAGTAAACAAAGTTATCTAACCTTAATATAACAGAAAACCTATCTAACAACTCTGTAACCTATAATAACCTACTCAAAGACAAAAGAAACAATAACAATAGTAACCTTCCGTCTACATCAATTTGTTGAAGTAAAAACAACTGTCATTTCTCTACCAGTGTTGCTGTATCAACCATTGTAAGGGAAAATGGATGGCTCTTTAAATGAAATTCTCGTTAAGGGTATACATCACTGATTTTCTCCAAGCATATCCGTCCCTATGTGACCCGTAACCTTCTCAGGAGACACGGGAAATCGTTAGTGTTAACTAAATTATTGTGGAGAATGAAGTTTCACTGAATTTTAATACTATGCTTACAACCCTTTTTTACAAATAACAAAAAGAGTTCTTCGTCCTCTTAGCCGCAATGCATCGTCAGCGCTGAGGCCCTGACCACGGCCACATGGATATTGTCCTGTAGCAGTTTGTCTTATTAGTAGATTTGTAAATAGCATACTGCCACGATGTAAGCAAATTCCCAAATGTATTAGTCAAAAACATAAAGTTTTATGCGTCAAACGATAAACTTAAAACTAATAGTGATAATTAAATTTAGCTTCGTATGTGTTTAAAATAAATAGTTATAAGGCGCGGTCGAATATACACGGCCTTCTAGATCCCTCTAGACATTGGATCACCAACAAACTTTTTTTATCATTGGCGCTTATGAGGTGCGTTAGATTTTTTCAAAAATTTCAGTAATTAGCCGGATTTGTGATAAATGAAGCCTATTACCGTAATTTGCAAGCTCTTTTCGTTAATGTCAAAGAGTATTTACATTCACTTATTTACATTACTCAACGATTGATTTTTATTCTAACTTGGTACATACATAACTACTGTTAGACGTCAATGTTATCTACCTGGTTTGTGTTCAAATTTTGAATGTATTAATGAAAATTAGCACAAATTGTTATTATTTGCAGTCAACAACAAAAAACAGTCAAAACGTATTACAACAATTTTTGTAATACGTATGTATTACAAAATTACGTAATAAATACGTAAGTACGTATGTATATACGTATTTACGTATGTACGTACATACGTAAATACGTATACGTACCTGCGTACATACGAATTACCTCTTTGTTGTTGACTGCAAATAATAACAATTTGTGCTAATTTTCATTAATACATTCAAAATTTGAACACAAATCAGGTAGATAACATTGATGTCTAACAATAGTTATGTATGTACCAAGTTAGATTAAAAATAAATCGTTGAGTGAATGTTTATACTCTTTGAAGTTAACTAAAAAAGCGTGCAAATTACGGAAATAGGCTTCATTTATCACAAATCCAGCTTATTACTGAAACTTTTGAAAAAACTAACGCACCTCAAAATTTCCATAAGCGTCAATGAAAAAAAAGTTTGTTGGTGATCCAATGTCCAGAGGGATCTAGAAGGCCGTGGATATTTGACCGCGCCTAATTATATGTATTAAATTTTAACCCAACCAGATAAGAATGTAAAGTCTGGCTTTCAACCTAATCGGGTCATCCTTAGAGCCTGTGAGAAGAAGCATGTATTTCCTGTTGAGTCTAGTTACGAGATTTGAGACTATACTCCAACCAGAACATGTCTTTGCATACGGGCTTTAATAAAATTCCTTATTGACCATTAACACTGAAGAATTTAACACTTAACACTAAAACTATTTCAACGAAAAATATTTACAGCAAGCTAGCTATAAAATTATATAAAATAATCAGTGAAACAAATTTGTCCTCAAAAATGTCAAGATTATTTTTTATCAAGCAAAAAACTACAAGAGCCTCTGAAGGAGTTAAAAAATGACCATAAATCAGAATAATCATTTGAAGTAAGGGTTAAAATAAGACTGGGTACAAAATAGAAAGGATAACAACGAGGCAAGGGTTTCTTCAATTTCAGAATGGGTCTTAGGGCATAAAGAAAAGCCCGATAGAAAAAAACCTTATTCATGAATAAGACGACAATTTCCCAACGAAAAGACAGAGAAATTTTTCTCGGATATATTTTTCCTTTCCGGTTGACCTTACCCCGGATCTGGGCAAGCACCCGGTCCGGCAGAGCCCTCCCAATCCGAACCGACCTCTACCCAATCCCTCCAATTTCATTTAAAGAATACCCTTCTAAAGATGACAATAAAAAAAATCTTTTTTGTCCAAAAAATAAATCCGTATATTCAGATTTTTAAAAAGTAATAATAAAACGTTAATATCGTCCTTTCAAATTTTATTATCTTTCGGTTTTTTTTTTAAAAAAAACTTTTCAATTTCTCTAATAAATGAGATAAATTTATTAACTAAATGAATAATTTATAACTTTTCTTATAAAAACACATTTTAGAATGAAATGAGAGTGAGAATAAATTAATGCATATTTTCGTAAAAAAGCACCGCGTTACCGTACATTTAATAACCTTCCCCTGTGTTAAGCACAAAATAAACAAACATTTAATAACCATAATTAAAAAATAATATTGCTTTTCGTCCTACACAACATAATAGGTATTTTCTTTTAAATTTATACCTACTGTAATTTCCAATATGCTCATATCTTGCACGTATAAACAGAACTCTTCAATCTCTTGCATCTTCGCGGGTAATGCATCCAGGGCTATCGGCACGGTATCAAGAATTCTCGTGTGAATTGCTTGTTGTTTTATATTATTTGTTGTTTCATTATTATTTATATTACAAGGCAAAATGGCATGTAGAGTTTATCGTTGCATTGAGAGCTTACCGACCAAGCTGATTGAATTTATAAGGTGATGCAATTGGAGGGTTCTTATGAATTAAATCAATTTTTTTTTACGTGTTATAGAAGGGAGGGTTAACTTAAATGAGAAAAAGTTTGGATTCGATTATCGTAAACTGCCAGAAATCAGCGATGCGGCGAACCTGTGTCGACTACTCGACAGCTTTCCAAAAATTACCGAACAGATTGGAATGAAATAAAACGAAATCAAACAGAGCTATATGCACAATCAGGGAAATAAAAGTGACGGGTGGTTACAAATATTTGCAACCAGTGTTGCCTTTTTATGATTTTATTTACGAAAAAGGTATTTTTTTTATACCGAGGTTGGCATGACGTGGAGAGGGAAGAAGTATGGTCGGTCAGAACCAATAGAATTCTTTCCCTCACAGATTTTTGGCACGCTGTTAATTGATTTTATCGTATTATAACACAATAAGGCGCGGTCGAATATCCACGGCCTTCTAGAACATTGGATCACCAACAAACTTTTTTTATAACTTTTTTTTCAAAATTTTCAGTAATAAGCCGGATTTGAGATAAATAAAGCCTATTTTCGTATTCTACACGCTCTTTTGGTTAATTTCAAAGAGTATTTACATTCACTCAACGATTTATTTTTAATTTAACTTGGTACATACATAACTACTGTTAGACATCAATATTTTGTGTTATATTTTGACATGTCATATTTGTTAACATTGACGTCTAACAGTAGTTATGTATGTACCAGGGGGGGTTAACTTAAATGAGGAAAAGTTTGGATTCGATTATCGCAAGCTACTAAAAATAGCGCTGCGGCGGACCGGTGCGGACAATTCATGAACTAACCCCAATAGCTTTCCAAAAATGACTGATTATATTTTTATACTTAAATTTATGAATACCATGACAATTCTTGGTTATGACAGCTACATTTATTATTATAATAAAATTATTGTTTTCTGTATGTATTTTTCACAAAAACGGTTCGCCGTTGCATGTTCTGTATTTCAAAATTTCAGAAACTAAAAGTAAATAGAAACCTTTTTAACATTTCAGAGAACGCTACTGATGGCAGATAAGAGTAAACTTCATTTAATTAATTGATCCATTTGGTCAATTTTATCAGGTAATTACATTAAATCACATGTGCGCATCTTGCCGATGTAATTAAAATACAGGATGCATATAATGCCGAAATCTACTACCACGTGTAAACTTTAGCCACTATTTCATTATTACCTGATTGAATCGATTAAATTAATAAATTAATTGAATGAAAAACTTAAAAATAATCAGAACCGTTCTGTGCAAGATTAAAGTGGTAGGGTTAGTTAGAAGTATAACTATACAAAGTATAAAAATTAAATTTCAAACTGACTGTGGGCAAAAAGCGGGAAATCAAGGCACGCCCACTCAATTGAAAGGTAGGTCCCCGGCCGCGCTAGTGACGACCGGAATCCAAATTTTCCCACCATTGAGTCGACAGTCTTACTGTTTAAGTATCTATAGTCTCTGGTATGTACCAAGTTAGATTAAAAATAAATCGTATAGTGAATGTAAATACTCTTTGAGATTAACCAAAAGAGCGTGCAGATTACGGAAATAGGCTTCATTTATCTCAAATCCGGCTAATTACTGAAAATTTTGAGAAAAAAAAGTTATAAAAAAAGGTTGTTGGTGATCCAATGTTCTAGAAGGCCGTGTATATTCGACCGCGCCTTATACCAGAATCATAAAAATTCTGGCGCGGTGGTTCGCATGTCGGGCGAATTTCCTTTGGATGCGAGCTCTCAAACCAGAGTACCTGGGTTCAAATCCTAGTAGGGACAATAATTTTTTATAGTTTTTTTTTACCTAATATAAGTTTACAACTAAAAATAATTCTGGCGCGGTGGTCCGCATGTCGGGCGAATTTCCTTTGGATGCGTGTTTCCGTGCTTTTTACATTATATAAGTTTACAACTAATAAATAAATAATTCCGGCGCGGTGGTCCGCTGTCGGGCGAATTTCATTTAGAATGCGTGTTTCTGTGCTAAACAACCCATTTCTTGCTTATGCAAGAACCATGCCCATTGCGTGGTTCCGGTTCATGCTTTAGAACCTAAGCAGTTACTCAATTGTCAAGCACTGCTCGTAACTCATTTTGTCTGTATTTTCCAAAGGAAATGCGCTAAAACCTTTAAAGATAACTGACTAAGCTTAAACATAAGTAACTAAGCTTTAATCTAGTGCAAATAATAGTACTTCTAATTTTAGAGGCATAGTTTTGTACAACCAACTGGATAATTATGCGCATTTCCTTTGGAAAATACAGAAAAAATGAGTTACGAGCAGTGCTTGACAATTGAGTAACTGCTTAGGTTCTAAAGCATGAACCGGAACCACGCAATGGGCATGGTTCTTGCATAAGCAAGAAATGGGTTGTTTAGCACGGAAACACGCATTCTAAATGAAATTCGCCCGACAGCGGACCACCGCGCCGGAATTATTTATTTATTAGTTGTAAACTTATATAATGTAAAAAGCACGGAATCACGCATCCAAAGGAAATTCGCCCGACATGCGGACCACCGCGCCAGAATTATTTTTAGTTGTAAACTTATATTAGGTAAAAAAACTATAAAAAATTATTGTCCCTACTAGGATTTGAACCCAGGTACTCTGGGTTTGAGAGCTCGCATCCAAAGGAATTCACCCGACATGCGGACCACCGCGCCAGAATTATTTTCTAGTTGTAAACTTATATTAAGTAAAAAAAAAAACGATAAAAAATTATCGACCCTTCCAGGATGTAAACCCAGGTACCCTGAGTTTGAGTGGTCGTATTGACTCCGGACCACTGCCATTTAACTCAGAGGCCCAAAAAACATTGAAAACGACACCCTACTCGAAATTTAATTTTCAACGACCGTAATGTTGGTTTTCTATATTTTTTGTGGTTTTTTCGACTTTTTGGTAACTTAAAGTGGTCGTATCGTCTTCGGACCGGTTTCATTTGATTCAGCGCCCAAAATTACATAGAAAACGACACCCTTCTTGAAATTTATTTTTCAACGACCGTAATGTTGGTTTTCTATATTTTTATGTGGTTTTTTCGACTTTTTGGTAACTTAAAGTGGTCGTATCGTCTTCGGACCGGTTTCATTCGATTCAGCGCCCAAAATTACATAGAAAACGACACCCTACTCGAAATTTATTTATTATTGACCTAAATTTTGGTTTTTGGTCATTTACAATGGTTTTTTCGATTTTTAGGTCGCTTAGAGTGGTCGTATCGACTTCGGACCGGTTTCATTCGATTCAGCGTCTCAAAAAACATAAATATTGACCTTTTTCGCGGCAAAAAATATTAACCCTGAATTTTGCTGATTTTTTCAAAATTTTGCTGACACAGCAAACCGGGTTAATGACGTCACAAAAACCTGGTTTTCAATAGGGTTCGTGTCCTTCCGAAGGTTGATTTTTGTACCAAGTTTGGTTAAAAAATATAAATCCGTTCGAAAGATAGAGTGTTTACAAGAAAGTGTCTAGAAATATATATATATATATAATATATATATATATATATATATATATATATATATTATATATATATATATATATATATATATATATATAATATGTATATTATATATATAAAGTCTCGCGAAAATTTTTTTTTCGTCATTAGGGACCTCTGAAACGGATTTGTGTCGTGGTCCGAGGTTCGAATTCCGCCATGACGCCTATCCCATTAGCGAATTTTTTCCCAAAGGAAATTCGCTAAAAGAAAGAAGTGACATTATGAAGATAAACAAATCGGTTGCTAGGTGAATAAATATTCAAACTGTCAGCAGTAGTTACTAATATTAAAAAATATGCATCAAATCAAATACGATAAGAAGGACGACTGATAAGAGCGTATCAAAATGTCATATCAAATCACTTTAAAAAAATTAAAAAATCCCAAAAAAAAAATGTTTACTAGGAATTGTCTTTAATTATGGTTAAACCTATCTGTGTCTATGTACAAAGAGGTCTCAATCAAATCTGTGACTAGCAAAGTTCTCTAAATATTTATACGAATGCGGATAGTTAGCTCTTAGAAATAGTTGTAACAGAAAGCATAACGAAGTAAATCAATGTCATGAACTTTATCATTGTTATCATTTATAATATACGACACAAAAGCGAATTATTCTCGATATATTATGATAAATTATGTTGAAGATAAACAGCGTAGGAAAGCAGTGTTTACTTTAGTCGTATATGGACTGGAAAAAACTTCAGTCTCCAAGCCAATATTTGGCAACACTGAGCCGTCAGCTAATTTATCTTATACTAGTCAAGAAGATAAATTCAAGCCGCTCTATGTTAAGGTTACTTGAATTACTATGTGGGGTTTATACTGGGGGTTTAAACTAGCAAAACAACCACAGTCCAACATGCACTTCACAATAAGTGATGCTATAAGCGTAAAAATGTATGGAACAAGTTAAAGCAAAATCTAAAAGGAATAAAATCGGATACGGGTTACCTTTGAGCTTTCTCTCATCACATTGAATGCTCATCCTTTCTACTTCGGACTCGCTTCGCTCATCCTTAGATAACAAATACATTTGTTTCGTTCCCAGCGGTTAACTATCCAGGGACTGACAATGTTCGATGCTGCTTAACTTTTATGGTCAAACTAAAATCATAGATATAGTTAACATACTGAAACGGAACCTGATAAAAATTGAACTAATGCTGATAATGAAATGAAACTTGGCACAAGTATTAGTCTTATACTTGACTACATACCTGCCTAATCTCCTAATCACAACATATTTTCGCGTTTTATGATGTAGCGAAAGTTTCGCTACGTCATTATTGCGGGTTAATAACGTCATAAAAAATTACTTTCATTTTATATTCAAATGCTGTAGCACAACTACAGCGGTAGACTGATTTTTGTACAAAGTTTTGACTCTCAAGCATTAATGCACTAAAAGCTACGATGATAACACACACACATACAGAAAGAAAACTTTGTGAAAACCACATATAAGGCCTTAAAAACACCTAAACACCTGAAACGGATAACTCCGGTGACATTTCGGAAAACATATTTATGTCATTTGATACAAAATACAAATTTATTTCTGACCGTCAAATGAAACTTAACACTTTTGTTGGTCCTATAAAGTACATGTCATGCAAAACCTCACAACTATCCAATCAGTATTCCTTGTTTTATAAATTTCAGAAATTTTTTGAACAATGAATAATGTTTAATGACATCATAGAAAAATAAAATTCTGGAAAGCACAATTAGACCTAAACATTCTGATAAAATTGGGTTTTGTGCCCAGTTTAAAACCTGTTGCATAATTACATATGGAGCTAAGATGATAGCAAACACACATACATACAGACATATACCTTTGTGAAAACTACTCAATTTTTTTTTTATTAATAATTATTTAATAAATAATTTAATTAATAAGTTATTGTATATACATATATTAGCATACAAAGATAAAGGAATAAGATGCCACACTAAAGAATTGACAAATTCTGTGCTGTGTGGCATTTACTTATAAACTAAACTTAAATATTAAACTTATTATCTAGTGTTAGAGTAGCATGCATTCTTTTAATTTATATTTTTATTTCATTTTATTTTATATATAGCTTAATACTTCTAATTAAAATTACTTTTTACTATCTTATCCTTAGAGGTATATTGACGAAAAAACGTTTAAGTCGGGGTGACTTAAACGTTAATTAAAACGGATAATTTACACGGTGACGAATTTTTTTTGCGAACTCAATACTTTTCCAGTATACCTACAGTATTAATGAGAAAAAGTAAAAGGAACCCCAAAAACCCAAATTTAACTAAAAACATGGCCCTCGGTAAATCAGGAAATGTCTCCCACTCGAGACAACTTATAATTATCACAAAGCCTTTTAAATCCAAACCCTTTGAACTTCATGTTACTATTATACTCACTTTGAGAAGGTTTAACTCTAGAGTTTAACTACAGGGTTAACATCGCTTCACAAAGGTTTTATAAATCTCTAATAAATTAAACCACTCTTAGGTTTTGATAAGGATTTTACGATTTTACTATCGCTTTGTATTAAAGTCATATAGATGTATTATTTTGATTTATATCCCTTTGTTTTGAATATCTTCTTTTTCCACGAGTCTCATCTTAGTATCCTTTGCCACGAAGAAGTAAGCTATCTAAAATAATGGCTGAATTTACTTAAGACAAAAGTAATATACACAGTTTTATTAAATATTACATCTTTCCGAATATTACAAATAAAATCTTTTAAAACGTTCTGGTAGAGAGTACCTAGAACATTTTCATCACTTATATTCATCACATCGGGTCGCTACGCTTATATTATCACATCGGGTTCGCTACGCTCATATTTATCAAATCGGGTTCTCTACGCTCATATTTATCACATCGGGTTCTCTACGCTCATATTATCACAAAATACAAATAGAAAATATTTTTATTTATGATATATACATAGTATTTGATCATATTGTCAATAATAATTTAACTATTTTATCCTTCTAAAAAGTAGGGGCTACTCCCCTGACTACTAAAATTAATAATCGTAATAATAACATAACAAACATAAAACAAATAGATAAATAAAATTTATATAAATTTATAGATGAATCGCAAAGAAATCTTTTAATTGGTACATCGGATTTTCTATTAAAATACATTTAATTTTATTATAAATAATTCTGGCGCGGTGGTCCGCATGTCGGGCGAATTTCCTTTGGATGCGTGTTTCCATGCTTTTTACATTATGTAAGTTTACAACTACTAAATAAATAATTCCGGCGCGGTGGTCCGCTGTCGGGCGAATTTCATTCAGAATGCGTGTTTCCGTGCTAAACAACCAATTTCTTGCTTATGCAAGAACCATGCCCATTGCGTGGTTCCGGTTCATGCTTTAGAACCTAAGCAGTTACTCAATTGTCAAGCACTGCTCGTAACTCATTTTGTCTGTATTTTCCAAAGGAAATGCGCATAATTATCCAGTTGGCTGTACAAAACTATGCCTCTAAAATTAGAAGTACGCACTATTATTTGCACTAGATTAAAGCTTAGTCAGTTATCTTTAAAGGTTTTAGCGCATTTCCTTTGGAAAATACAGACAAAATGAGTTACGAGCAGTGCTTGACAATTGAGTAACTGCTTAGGTTCTAAAGCATGAACCGGAACCACGCAATGGGCATGGTTCTTGCATAAGCAAGAAATTGGTTGTTTAGCACGGAAACACGCATTCTGAATGAAATTCGCCCGACAGCGGACCACCGCGCCGGAATTATTTATTTAGTAGTTGTAAACTTACATAATGTAAAAAGCACGGAAACACGCATCCAAAGGAAATTCGCCCGACATGCGGACCACCGCGCCAGAATTATTTTTAGTTGTAAACTTATATTAGGTAAAAAAAACGATAAAAAATTATTGTCCCTACTAGGATTCGAACCCAGGTACTCTGGGTTTGAGTGCTCGCATCCAAAGGAAATTCGCCCGACATGCGGACCACCGCGCCAGAATTATTTTCTAGTTGTAAACTTATATTAAGTAAAAAAAAACGATAAAAAATTATCGACCTTTCCAGGATTCGAACCCAGGTACCCTGAGTTTGAGTGGTTGTATTGACTCCGGACCACTGGCATTCAACTCAGAGGCCCAAAAAACATTGAAAACGACACCCTACTCGAAATTTTTTAAGGACCGTAATGTTGGTTTTCTATAATTTTTGTGTTTTTTTCGACTTTTTGGTAACTTAAAGTGGTCGTATCGACTTCGGACCGGTTTCATTCGATTTAGCGCCCAAAATTACATAGAAAACGACACCCTACTCGAAATTTATTTTTTATCGACCTAAATTTGGTTTTCGGTAATTTACAATGGTTTTTTCGATTTTTAGGTCACTTAGAGTGGTCGTATCGACTTCGAACCGGTTTCATTCGATTCAGCGTCTCAAATGACATAAATATTGACCTTTTTCGCGGCAAAAAATATTAACTCTGAATTTTGCCGATTTTTTGAAAATTTCGCTGACTCAGCAAACCGGGTTAATGACGTCACAAAAACCTGGTTTTCAATAGGGTTCGTGTCCTCCCCAAGGTTGATTTTTGTACCAAGTTTGGTTAAAAAATAATAATCCGTTCGAAAGATAGAGTGTTTACAAGAAAGTGTCTAGAAATACATATATATATATATATATACATATATATATATATATATATATATATATATATTATATATATATATATATATATATATATATATATATATATATATATATATATATAAAGTTTCAAAAAATTTTTTTTTCGTCATTAGGGACCTCTGAAACGGATTTGTGTCGTGGTCCGAGGTTCGAATTCCGCCATGACGCCTATCCCATTAGCGAATTTTTTCCCAAAGGAAATTCGCTAAAAGTCTTAGGGTCAAGTTCAGTGAAAGCTAAGGGAAGATGGTTATAAAGGTGAATACCAACTTTCCATCAATCACATCGGGTTTGCTACGTTTATATTTATCACATCGGGTTCGCTACGCTCATATTATCACATCGGGTTCACTACGCTCATATTCATCACATCGGGTTCGCTACGCTCATATTTATCACATCAGGTTCCCTACGCTCATATTCATTCGCTGAAGATGAATATCATATTCATATGATATTGAGCGCTCATTCTGAGTGCTCAATTTATACCTTGTTTTATACCTACAGTATAAATGAGAAAATGTAAAAATTGTGTTTTGAATGTCGTCTTTAGCAGCCATGGGTCATCTTATAGGTCTTTATTTAAAGTGGGATTAAACAATTTTAATCTAATTAACTTTAGCCATAAATTCACAGTTAAGAGCCTTACATGGTACAAATGTTCAGCTTTCTAAAAATTAAATAGAGGATGCAGGAAACTTTTGCAAAGGTTTGCAAAACTTGGTTGTATCAAGTGATATCTAACCTGAAAAATGGATTCTTAAATAACTGTCTTATCATAAAGATGTTACTAAGATATGTCTAATAATACTTGTCAACGATACATTTATTTTGTGTTTTGTGTTTTTTGTTATTTTATGGATTTTTGAACAGTTTTGTTTTATCTTTATTTTACTTGTTCTTGTAATGTATTACAATTCAGCGAAACCCCTATTTTCTGTGTTTTATTGAAACCGCTTTCATTTCCTTATCCTTTAAAATGTTCTCTGCAATTTCGTTTTATTCTCCGTTCATTTAGTTTAATTGAAGGAAATCAGACAACGAGCAGTGCTAGAGCTGCGATGCGTCCTTTGAGAGCACTTTGAAATAATTTATCTGAGGAAAGCGTTAACCTAGTTAAATAAATTACAATATTTTTTTTTGTTAAAATACGACCTAGTTAAAAAAGAGAAAGAGATTTAACTGAAAATTAAAATTCTGAAAATATTCTTCACAACGCTACTATGCTATAATACTATACTTATCCAATTATCATAAGGACCCTGTTCTGAATACTACACTATAGACTTTTATCTGCTATACACCTATTTATTCTTAGTTATTCGCGATTCAAAGTCCGTAGCAGTGCCACCGTCGCTGATAAGAAATTGATAACGAAAGGGCGATCGTTGTTAAAGTCCTTATGGGAGTTTTTTGGTTTTTCTTATTTGTGACGATTATTTCTTTAAATTTGTTTATCAAAGTGCTTTAATTTAATTAATTTTAGGGCGTATGAACTCAGTCGAATCACTATTTCGTTGAAAAATAGGGTTCGTTAATGGGTTGTCACGAGTATTTAAATTAAGTGATAAGATGTTGAAAATGAAAATATAGTGTTTTATTTTAGTTATTGTTAATTAATGTTACTTTTAAATAATTTTAGTTTACACAAACACACAAAATTACCTTTTAATTGCATTAAATTGTTTAAATTAGTTGTTACAGGTATTTAAATTAACTGATAACAAGCCGATTTTCACCGTAATGGTGTTTTGATTTATCAATCAATTTCATTTACACACTAAAATAATAAATAACTCAATAAATTCATGTTTTTGTAAAATGTTTGTTTAAATTATCCGTTTAGGTTTTATTATTTCTGGGTTAAATCGGACAAATCCAAGTCTGTAGTGATAAGAGCCTGATTCTATATTTGAAATCCTAAAAGTAATTAAAAGTAAGAAATTCTATATTTTCATAGATAAAAGTATTAATCTATGAAATATTGGCCATTTTTTAGCACCGGTCGTTCTATTAGTTTTTACCTCATTTATCACAAATTAACGAACAATAAAGGAATAAAAGAAGAACTTTCAACGGCTCCCGTGCTAATCCTATGATAAAAAAAAATTTGATCACCCTTTCGTTTTCCCGCCATTAGTATTGCCAACCTTACAACTATCTCTTTGAATCGCGAATAGTTACTCCTCTATGTCCTGCTTCTCATTTACGAATTAATCTCCTCAATATGGCACATTCATGTTAAATGATTAAAGAAAAGAAGTCTCTCCACAAAACAAAACCTTATTGGCAAAGCGCTTTCAACCTAACTAGAAGACATCATCAGTGTCTGACTCTAATACCTAGTAAGAAAGCATAGACTCACTTCTCTACTTCTTTAACATCTCAACGGTTTTGCACTGATGATGGCCTCTAGTTAGGTTGAAAGCGCTTTGCCAGTAAAGTTTTGTTTTAAGGAGAGACTTCTTTTCTTTTATCATTAATGATGGACTCCATTCACGCTCATTCTACTAGTATACCCATGTTACTTCTTAGCGGGTTACTTCCTTATGACCTTCATCTTTTTCTTGTACTCATTATAGGAATCCTGGCATTTCTTTAGATATTTACTAGGAGTCACCCGTGTTGTAGTGGTTAAGGTACGCGGCCAATCCACAGAATGAATGGACTTTAAACTTCCGAGTTTATTTAGTCATTGGTTCAATCCCAGCACGGGCCTCTGGGATTTTTATGAGAGGGATAAAAATTCTGCGAACCACGTCCTCCAGAAGGGACTCATCCAGTCAGGTACTCGTTAAAGATCCCTTAACCTAAATGAAACTGGGTATAGGCAAAATTTAGGACCCTCATAGTAGATTCATTATAACAGTACAGTGTGTCTGCCTTGTAGTTTAAAATGTGTGTAGGTTTGGTTTAACAGAAAGGGCACGTGTTCCAAGTTTTCAATAGACTATAAGAGTCAGTGAAAATATGTATTGCTTAAAAAAAAAGTATAAGAGGAACCATAGAAATTCACGGTACCTCTGTCTAGATTAGATGAAATAAACCTACACTTGAAATTAAAAGGAGTAGAACACTATCTTAGAGAGCTGGCAAAAAGAGACTTGCTAGGTCGTTACTACCACTCCCCCATATTACTACTAGATAATTACTATATTGTAAATAGAGGGTTAGCACATTAAAGAAGGTCATAGGAAAGTAACCAACTTAAAAGTAACAGTTTAATGTGCTACCTATCTTTATTTCAGAGAGGTAGGACAGAACTAAAACTTTTCCTTATTACATCGGCTTAGCTACGCTCATCCTCCCAACTTCGGACTCGCTTGGCTCGTCCTCAAGTTATACAATTCACCAAATTTATACAGCAACACGTCTTCTGACTCGCTTCGTTCGTCTTTAAATAGTAAATAAATCCGTTTTATTCTCTGCAGTTACCCATACAACACTGACCACGCTTAATGCTGCTTACATTTTGTGATCACACAAAAATCAAAGATATACTTGTCGTATTAAAACAAAACGTGGTGTGCTTATTTACTAAGTAAAGGTATAAACCTTGTCCAAGTTTCAACTCAATAGGACTATTTTCCGAGTTTTACAATTTTTATAAAACGTACACAATTCATTTAATAAAAATTAAACTGATGCAGATAATTATATGAAACTTAGCACATATGTTAGTCTTATATATAGCTACATGCTTGCTAAGTTATATATAGCTACATGCTTGCTAAGTTATATATAGCTACATGCTTGCTAAGTTATATATAGCTACATGCTTGCTAAGTTATATATAGCTACATGCGTGCTAAATCTCTATCCGATCGCATAATTATTTCGCGTTTAATGATTTTTCGAAAGTTTTGCTGTCATCATTGCGGGTTAATGACGTAATAAAAAATATTATCCGAGCAGCACAAATACACTTATAGACTAATTTTTATACAAAGATTCTAATGTCTAGTATAAATACACTTGGAGCTCCGATGATAAGAGACATACACATACTCAAACAAACATACACACACACACACACACACACACATATATATACAGACAGACAACTTTGTGAAACCACTCAGGAGGTCTTATAAACACCTGAAACGGATAATTCCGGTGACGTCCTGGTTTCAATTTTTTTCGCGAACACAGTACTTTTCTTATATATCTAAGTAAAAATGAGTAATGAGTAGTGCTTGATGATTGAGCAGCTACTCAAGTTATGAACATAAACTGGGAACTTTGAGCAAGAAATGGAGTACTAAGCACGAAAATATGCATTCTAAAGAAAACTTACCAGGTATGCAGACTACCACCGCGCCAGTATATAAACCTATATATTTAAAGTATATAAATCTAAGTAAATTTTCGACAAAAATAACAAAGCATAAAGATCTGACGTCACGAATTCACAAGGTAATTATGGTGAAAGGAAAACAATGTAAGATACTGAAGTTGATGATACAATTTTAATTTAGAAATATACCAAATATATTTTTAAAAAATATTGAATTTTGTATAGGAATTTTTATTATTTTTAGTACCAGTACGCAGTCAAATACTAAGGCAAAATATTGAATAAAAATTAAAATGAAAAGCTCGGATGAGAAAAATTCGAATTCCTTAAGGAAATAATCATTGAGATGTATTCTTATAAACCTAATTTTGAAAAAAATCTCTGATTATAAAGAGAAATAGAACATGGGGGTAGGAGTGATCCTTAGCGACGGATTTTTCTTATCAGATACCAAGACAATGCGGAAGTATCGCATACTCTCAACATTATGTTAATGTTAAGAGTTTGTGATAAGAATCAGCTGATATTGCTTCGAAAACTAATTAACATACTGCCCTGCAAGGCAATTTTATGACGCACGTGCTTGAAAAACAACTCGATAACATTGATTTTTGCTTTCCCACATTTACACCGTAGTTATATAGGAAAAGTATTGTGTTTGCAATAAAAACCGAAACCGGGATGTCACCGGAATTATTCGTTTCAGGTGACTTTAAGGCCACGTAAGGGGTTTTCGCCAAGTTGTCTGACTGTATGAGTGTGTGTGTTTTTTTTTGTTTTGGGTGTGTGTCTGTGTGTTATCATCGCAATTTCATTGCAATTATGCTAGAGAGTTGAAACGCTGTACAAAAATCAGTCTACCGCAGTAGCTATGTCATTCGGGAAATATTTTTCATGACGTCATTAACCCGCAAGAATGATTCAGCAAAAATATCGAAAAATCATAAAACACTGAGAAATGATGCGCATATAGTCATGTATTAACCTTGGCAATGTGATACGTAACTTAGTCCAAATTTAATAACACATACGTCACTTAATATATTTTGAATAAGAAACATTTTATTAGGATAATTTAATGTAAAAAGATGCTGACTCAATCTATAATTTAAAACGAAGTGTTAACTATGCTAGAAACATATGATTTTTGGAAAGGGTAATAGTGAGTAGAGATGGAGATCCCAAAACACGGAGAAATTATTCGCATATAGTCACGTATAAGACTAATATAAGTGCTAAGTTTCATCTCATTATCAGCATTAGTTCAATTTTTATCGAATGATCTGTATACGTTTTTTTTTAAATTGTAAAAATAAGAAAGTAATTTAATTGAGTTGAAATTTGGAACAAGTGTATCCCTTGAGACAATACATAACTGTACTAAATTTTGTTATAATACAACAAGTTTATCTATGATTTTTTGGTGGATCATAAAAGTTAAGCAGCATCGAGCGTGTTCAGTGCCTGGATAAATGACCACTGGGAATGAAACTAATGTATTCACTACCTGAAGACGCGGAAAAATAATGCGATTTAATAGAAACTGAGCACGCATGAAGCCATGTGTAATATAAACATGTGCCTGGTTTCATCTCATTATCAGCATTAGTTCAATTTTTACGGAATGATGTTTATACCTTTTTTTAAAAAAAAATGGTCAAAAATCGGAAAATAATCCAATTAAGTTGAAATTTAGTTCAAGTGTATTACTGATAAGTTATACACTTATAACTGATAAGTTATGTACTTATATTGTAAGTTATATTAAAAGTTATACACTAAAACTAAGTTTGGTGTTAATACAAGTATATCCATGATTTTAGTTGGATCATTAAAATTAAGCATTATCTAGCAAGGTCGGTGTCTGCATGAATAAGCTCTAGGAATATAACTAATGCAATAACTATTCTCGAGGACTAGCGGATCGAAAGTAGAGAGAATATAGCGGATCGAAAGTTGAGAGAATATAGCGGGTCGAAAGTAGAGAGAATATAGTGGATCGAAAGTAAAGAGAATATAGCGAATCAAAAGTAGAGAGAATATAGCTGATCGAATGTAGAGAAAATATAGCGGGTCAAAAGTAGAGAGAATATAGCGGATCGAAAGTAGAGAGAATATAGCGGATCGAAAGTAGAGAGAATATAGCGAATCAAAAGTAGAGAGAATATAGCGGATCGAAAGTAGAGAGAATATAGCGGATCGAAAGTAGAGAGAATATAGCGGATCGAAAGTAGGGAGAATATAGCGGATCGAAAGTAGAGAGAATATAGCGGATCGAAAGTAGAGAGAATATAGCGGATCGAAAGTAGAGAGAATATAGCGGATCGAAAGTAGGAGAATATAGCGGATCGAAAGTAGAGAGAATATCGCGATCGAGTAGAGAGAATATAGCGGATCGAAAGTAGAGAGAATATAGAAGAATATAGCGATCGAAAGTAAGAGATATAGCGGATCGAAAGTAAGATATAGCGGATCGAAAGTAGAGAGAATATAGCGGATCGAAAGTAGGGAGGATGAGCTTTACAAAAAAAATCCGATTGACCACGTTCCCGATTTTTTAAAAGATTTTATTCTTAAATTTAAATTTTTAAACCTGTTAGTAGGAAAGCCTGGTTTAATGATTGGCAGACATTTTTTCTTTCCATAGCAAATTTTTACCCCCTTTAAGAAAAAATACTTTCAGATATGCAAATAGTTATTTTAAAACTTTTACTATAAAATTGTGTTAAAAAAGATTTTTTAAGAGTGGAATAGTTTAAATTTTTAAACATTTTTAACAGTCGTTTCCCAAACGTAAGCTAATGAGTAATGATGCGTCAACAACACAACTGATTCCTGAAATTCTTCTTCTTCTTCACTAGAAATATTTCCGGACCCTATTGTTTTCTCTTGATTTATCTTACCTACTCTTCATTGTGTGTGTTAGTTTGTTGTCTGCGTGTATGCTCTTTAACTTGATTTATGAAGTAAAATTTTTCCGCGTCTCCTCTAAAAAACTCATTACGATTAATTAAAAAGAAAAACTAACAATAACCCAGAATCGTTTATCTTTCTTACAGAAATTGTCAAGATGAAACTCAACTTTCTGTTGAAATAAGCTTTTTAACTTCATCTGAAGTGGAAGAAAATAATAATTCTCTTTATATTTGTAGCCACTTTCCTGACGGCTATAAGATCTCTAGAATCATTCATCAGAAGATTCATAACGGTTTATTTACTTTTTAATATGACGTCATCTTCATGGTAGGAGCATTTTAAAAAATTTGCAAAAAGTAAAAAATTTTAACTTTTTACTTTCTCTTGTTTTTACTTTTTTATATGTTGTATCATTTGATACTACCGAGTTTTGCAAAATATGAATAGTTGACACAGTATAATTGTGCGAGAGACGCACTTAAGAAATGTAACAAACAAAATGCAATGCTACATCTGGGAACTGTTCCATCACTCGACATTCGTCATCATTGATGGCTCGACATAATGTCATGTCCCACTCTGTTTCGTTACGTCTAACTCATCAGGGCGTCGACAGAGCCTGAACTCACTCTGACCTTCAATTAAAATTCCGAAGAATATAATGTGAAGTATTTACCAGAGACGAGTGGTCAATGGTCTCGAATGTTTAATAATGGAACAGTTCCTAGATGTAGCATTGCATTTTACTTTTTATATTTCCTAGGTGTCTCTCGCACAATTATGTTACAAAAAGTATTGTTTTTGCAAAAAAACCGAAACTAGGAATTTACCTGTATTATCCCTTCCAGGCATTTTAAGACCTCTTGAGTGGTTTTT
The DNA here is from genome assembly GCA_018340805.1 of Microvelia longipes. Taxonomy (NCBI): domain Eukaryota; kingdom Metazoa; phylum Arthropoda; class Insecta; order Hemiptera; family Veliidae; genus Microvelia; species Microvelia longipes. The sequence goes on along the minus strand of JACMZG010001870.1, from coordinate 46,690,944 downwards.
ACAAAGTTTTCTATGTGTATGTAAGTGTCTGTTTTCATCGTAGCTTCTAGTGTATTTATGCTAGAGAGTTAAAATAATAATCACTATTATTACACACACACACGTACACACACAGACAGACAACTTTGTAAAAATTTTTTAGGAGGCCTTAAAAACGCCTAAAACGTATCATATAGGTGTTATCCCAATTCCGGATTTATTTTTTGCAAACACAATACTTTTCCTATATACCTACGGTATAAATGAGGGAAAGCAAAAATCGTCATAAATCATAAAAATAACCACTCAAGTTGGAATTTCGTTTTTGTCAGAAATTCTCATTTTGAAAAGTCTGTTTTAATTGCGTATTGTTATAGTCGGACCTGTAAATTTTTTATTTTACGATTACAAATGGCTGTGACACAAATCTTAGATTACAATCAAGACAATTCACGATTTTATAGACAACGACCTTAATAGACCAAGAGCCCAGGGGTGTTTTGTTAATAAAAAGTGTAATGGCTGGAACCGGTCTCAATTTTTCGTAAATACCTTCCTGAACAAGGATCTGCAATTCTGCCGACTCGTATCGGATGGGTGTCCCAGGCAGAACGCACTTTAGGGGTCAAAGGTTTTGGCTGGGACACCCATCCGATACGAGTTGGCAGAATTGCAGATTCTTGTTCAGGAAGGTATTTACGAAAAATTAAACCCGTTTCCAGCCATTACACTTTTTATTAACTTGGGTGGTAAATTTGACCTGTAAAGTGCGTTTTGCCAGGGACACCCATCCGATACGAGTCTGCAGAATTGCAGATCCTTGTTCAGGAATGTATTTACGAAAAATTGAGACCGGTTCCAGCCATTACACATTTTATTAACAAAACACCCCTGGGCTCTTGGTCTATAAGAAAACTTTTATTTTTTATATTTTTTATTTATTTAGATTGTACGCTCAAAATATTTCCTCGATTATCGCATTAAGTAGTTTGCTCATCTTACGAAAACAAATCTGCAAAGATTTGTTTTGGAAATAAAATACGATAGTTTCTCTTACATTGATTGATGAATCCAAGATAAACATTCGGAGTAAAAAGAACAACATGAAAAATAAGCTTAAAAGCTGAATTTATCAAGAAGAAAAGCTTCTTTTTTCTTCAGTCGAAGAAAATAAAAGATCTAAATGGATCGTCTAATATTTGTTTTCAGTGACACAGCTGTCAGCACACCCACTAGCAGCTAACACACTTAACTAAAACTAAACTCCTGATCTTTTATCAGTTCTTTATCTTCCGAGCAGTCTCGAATTTCTAAATATATATATAAAGTAAAAATCTTTTAAAGAGTTTAAGTTTTAGTTAAAGTTTGCTTTGACAGTATTAAGTTCCATTTATTTTAATGTATTTTAAAGCAGTTTAAAACTTGTGCTAAGTTGTTTAAGTCTTTTTATGCTCAAGAATTCACTTTTTTCCTATAGTGACGACTTACGCAGTATTTTATATAAATGTGATGGAATGTTAGGCAGAAAACTACTTAATTCACTGACTTAATTTACTATACTAATATTCTGTTTGAAGATAGATGGTGGTTTTGTGTTAAGTTTTAATCTTATAAGAATTAGGAAGAACATAAATTCGGGGTAACAGACGCTCAGCATCAGTTACCATTCCTGCATGGTGCTGCAAGGCATAGTTCAGATCAAAAAGGATCTATAAGACTGTTTATAAGTTTATAAAATTGAAATCTTTATTATTTTACCTAGAAAACGAATACGATGACGACTATACCAGATGACAACTTTTAAAAAACACTAACCAAAAAAAAATGATCAGAGAATGGCTTTAAAAGAAATAGGAGTAAAATAGTCCTGGCTAAGGCATAGTAATATCTAGTAACGACAGTTTTACTTTACAGCCGCCCGAAAAAAAAAAACTTTTTCTTTTAAACCTACAAATTTTTGTTTCTTATTTAATAAAGAATTTCCATCTCCTATCCAAGTTGTCCAATTTAATACTAGTCATGAGCAGAATTGAAGCGCACCAGAAGTGATTATGGGCTTAATATATTACACATTAAGATGCTTAGAAAAAATGCTAGGAGTTCAGCGTGTATGATATAAATTATGTAAATCCCATGTCTATATTACTAGAAAATCAATCACAACGAACCAGACAAATCTCTCTTGTTCAGAAGTAAATTTCAGAACAGTAAAAGTTGCCTTTCTATTGCAATCTTAAAGCTCAAGAGCTATGATGTATAAGTTTATTGAGCCAACAACAACTTAAGAAAATAAAAATGTTTTGTAATCTTTAAAGATTTTCTTTAATAATAAAACATTCCTTATGGCACAATATTCGGCTTTTAAAAGATGCATTTTCTAGCTTTAGCCGGAAAAGTAAACAATATTATTTCTTCTAAAAATAAAATAATAAAAGACTGAGATTATTATAAGGAAGGGATCTTCAATCTGCAGACAGAAGCGCTATTTTTATTTTGATATCTTTATTTTCTTATTTTTCTGTCAGAAAAAGTGTAAGGGGAAAGTTACTCCTCGTGATTACCAAAATGAGAGCTAAAGAAGAAGATAAGGAGAGAGGAGTGCAGTAGAGAAATAATAAGGAAGAAGATGAAATTTGAGGGATAGAGTGTTAGTTGGTATATTACAGGGTTTACCCCAAGGCTATAACATAACTCCCATTCCATTCAAAGTCTATACAATAATTTCCCATTTATTTTTCCCACTTTTCCTTTAAGAATGTTCCTCCGCATCTCCCCAGTCAATTCGAACTTCCTCCCTAAAAACTATTACCCGTCAGATTATTATATAAAGAGAAAAACACAAGATAAAAAGCCAAGAAAAATTCAACAACAATCTAAGACCTATTTTACCACTATAAAAAGCTTTAACTAAGAATCATTCCCTGTTATAATACTAACAGAGATTTGTTTCGTTAAATATAGTATACGATATTATTTTGACAATTCAATTATGTTAACATAATCGATAAAATATTTAATATTTACTGATTTTTCATCTTATTTTATATCATAAATAATAATATGCTTAATAAGTGTGTTTTGTAAAGAGCTTAATGTGAACAAGCATGAATTTGGAAAAGTGTTTTAAATATGTTACATAAGTCAAATTTAGTTGAAAATTTTGCAAATTCTTACCACAACTACGTTACACTACTTTGGTTAACAGCTTAAAATAGAAAATACCTGAAAAATAATAAAATAAATATTAGATCGCAATTCTGAAATATTCATAAGTTTTAAATGAACTAGAAATAGCATTTTATAACATTTTTAAAGACATGATGATTTACAAATTTTCACAGCTCACAACAACGAGGTTATGGTCAAAAGTTTCTCTCTCTCTTTTGACTTCTCAACTCTGGCAAGAAAATAATAACTTTATAAGAAAATAATAAATACAATTCACGAAAGGATTTTTTATTTCTTATTTTTAACCGAATGACTTTTTAAAATAGAGATTGATGAAAGATTACATTGATTATTATATAATATGCTGATGAAAGTTTGTGACAATGGTGCATTATGAGTAAAATTAGTTGGACGTAATCCATTGTCAGTACTATTTACAATTAACGACGTTTCGGGAGCAGGTACTTCTCCCATCATCAGGTTCGTCTTGAGAAAGACGGTGTGTGAGTCAAGTGTTGGGTGTTAGGACTTTAACCTAACTTCGTAGGCAGGTATCAACGACTTGTTATGCACTTTGAAACCTTGTCTACGATGGGGCCTTCCCCATATTTTGTGTAGAGCAGGCAGTTAGGTAAAATAATATCGATTGTTAAAAATTACAAAGTACAAAACAGCGTTTCTAACAATTTAACTCCTGATTCTTTAGAGAGGTTTCCTTGTTTTAACAAGGAAACCTACCTCACTTTGGATTATTGAGCTCCAATGAAGAGTTCTTAAATAGTAGAAACAGCGAAAGAAGATCAAAAATATTTCTTATCTTTGCCTCTCTATTTAGTATCTGCTATAGAGATGATAGTGCATCTCAAGTTATGTATCAAGGTTACTCTATTAGAAGGGTCAGTATTTAGAATCATCAAAAAGTCCTAGGTTTCCTATTGTAAGTGTTCAATTTTGACCTTCCCTAGTACCAAGAAGATATTTATACTCCAACGTCTAGAGATATTTTTTTAATGTAACTTAAGATTAAAACGTCATTATTTCCTCACAATAATTACCTTCCATGGCATTACGTAATATCTTTTGTCTAATTTTGTAGTTTTATATCTTTGTTTAATTATTTGTTACGTTTTGTTTTGGAGCTTTGTTTAGTTTAGTGCTTTCGTATTGCGAATTTTCGCTACTGAATCCGATCACATGGTGTAACCTGCACATAGCTGTGTGTTTTTACACATTTTTGAGGTCGCTAATAACGAATATAGGTTATATGTAATCAAATATAAAACGCACTAAAACTAAATAATATTTATAAATAACGTCGTTTGTTTTTATAAAAATGAAAACAATTTTCATGTTTATAAATGAAAGTGTGCAACAAAGTTAATTAATATAGATCATTAAAGCTTAAGTCAGTTGTTAACTGATTGATAAGTGTAAAACTACATTACGACTTTAGTACAACTTAGAATTTAAGTCACTATAAGGAATAAAATTCAAATGATGCATTTGCTTATTAAGCCTGATTTTCTTGATCTTTAAGATCAATTTATTCATAAGATAATCTCACACACAGATATGATAAAATGCTAACTTATCCAAGAATAAATATGACTTAGAAGTTATTATTTCCTGAAATTCAAAGAATTTGTAATAAAAAGAAAGTCTCTTTTAATGCGACTAAAATGACTATGATAAACGAAATATTCTGGACATACTCAGACAATAAAGAAATACATGACACTTGAGAAACAGTGAGTTTATAAAACCACCTTATCATTGTGGATATTTGACCTGATTAATAGCCATTTTCCTAGTCTTTCATTGTCTCCATATTTATCATCATATTTCTTCATCATATCATCACTTTAACTAGCACATAAAACATAAAAAAAATTTATCTTATCTTAAACACTATTTTTTAAAAGACACAAAAATATGATTTATTCTTATTGTTCGGGACAGAAAAAAGGATTTTTGTCTTTCTGGGGAAAACCTTTTTAACCGGATCTTCGTGTGCTGTAATGCTATTTAACTGTCAGTGTCGTAGTAAAGCTTACTTTCCGTAAAGTAAATCTGCCTTACAGATAAATATTCTTTATTTCTCTAAATCTCCTATAATCTTCTATTTTTTAAACAGAAAAAAATTTCTCTTATCTTAAAAAGCTCGAAAAAGAGTTTTTGTGCGAAAGTAAAAATGTTTAAATGTGGAGAGACGAGGATTTCAGTGGAGGTGCTCTACAATGCCGGAGTTGAAAAGTTTTTCTTCTGACTCCGTCTGATAATGCCTTTTAGCGAATTTTCATTTTCTCCCCTTTTATCTTATTATTAAAATCCTATTACAGAAATAAAAGTCTAGTATTACGAATTATTTTGCCAAAAACAAGGAAAGTTTAAGTTATAAATAATATTTTATTTTGCCACATTGCCACATACAACGTAATCAGGTTTTGCAATTCTCATCAGTGAATACGACAAGGCTTTTTCAACTAATAGTAGACTGTAGAAGATTCCAATTAAATTAATATTTCATACTGTAATTCAATTAGAGACTTTTATGTCATATTTTTCTATAAAGAACATTTTAAACCCAATATCAATCTGTAGAATAGAAAAATGAAGCCGTACATTTATTTCTATAAGGATATTTATTTCTGGTTTTACATGCTACGTTTGTGCTTTAGGGTGGTAAGTACTGAGCCAAAGTATGCTTGGTGAAGTATGTTCCTAAGCGTACTTGACGTTCGCAGCTCCAACTGATTACAAAACTTTTTGTAAATTATATTCTAATATCAATGACACTTCTCAAAAACATGATTTAGGCGTAGAAATCTATTTTTCGAAGGGCAGAAAGAAACATTGCAGTGTAGAACCATCCAATTAAAAGTTATTAGCACAAATTAAAACTATTAAATTTGCCTAATTACTTTTAAAATATATTATTAATTTTTTAAAATAATATTTTGAGTCCAGAGGTAAATACAGAGAGAAGGTAAAAGGTACTCTGTACCCTTTTTATTTTTCCTCATTTTTACCGTAGGTATATAAGAAAAGTATTGTGTTAGCAAAAAAATACGAAACCGGGATGAAACCGGAACTATCCGTTTCAGGTGTTTTTAAGGCCTCCGGAGTGGTTTTCTCAAAGTGTGTGTGTTTGTGTGTCTGTTATCATCGTAGCTCCCAGTTTATTCATGATAGAGATTTCAAACTTTGTACAAAAATTATTCTACCCCTGTAGTTGTGCTATTCGGAAAATATGTTTTATGACGTCATAAACCCGCAAAATGACACGTATAAAATTTCGAAAAATCATAAAACGCGAAAAAATGATGCGATTGGATTGAGATTTGGCAATATAGCCATGTATAGGACTAACATATAAAGTTTCACTTAAGCACGCTTTTTTTAGCTTTTTTACGCTTTTGAATTATAAAAAAATCAAAAAATATTCGATTGCGTTGAAAGTGTATAAATAAGAATACAAATTTTCGTTTTAATAGAACAAGTATAATTATGATTTTTGTTGGATCATAAACTTTTAGCAGCATTGAGCGTGGTCAGTGTATGGGTGGTTTACCGCTGAGAATGAAACGAATATATTTACTATCTGAGGACGAGCAAAGCGAGTCTGAAGACATGTTGTAGAATAAATTTTGCGAATTGTATATTCTGAGGAGAAGCGAAGCGAATCCGAAGCAAGGAGGATGAGCGTTCAAAATCCGATGTGACGAGAAAAAAGTTCCGAGGCACCCCTACCCGATTTTTGTTTTGTTTAAATCCTTCTTTTTAAGATACAATTTTATTTTATGTTTAAAGAAATAAATGATTTTATTAAAATCTTTCCTGTTGAGATTGTGATCCAAGCGAGTCCGATGCAGGGAGGATGAGCGTAGCGAATCCGATGTGATGAAGAAAATTTCCGCAGTACCTCTAATTTTTGCTTTTGTTTTCACTTGATTTTTTCTTGAATATTGTAGCCCATCTTTCCTTTCTCTAACATAAGAGGAAGAAAAACAACTTCCTGAAACTTCCCTCTTATTTTCCTCTCTCTTTTATTTGTCCTTTCTGACCTATGCTTTATCTCCATTCTTCATCCAACCTTATTTTTATCCCCATTTCCTCGTCAAGTAATACAACATCTCACCTCCTAACCCTCACATCCGAACCCCTCCCTTGTCTAACAAGGAAGAAAGAAAAGAAAATATGATAATCAATCATTCATGATAAAGTATTCTCTTCCTCTTGAATTTTCTTCCACTATTCACATCATTAGTTTATAAAGGAAATTAGTTAAGACAGAAAATATTTTCACGAAAAACTTTTCACATTTATGGAGCACAATCTCGACAGGAAAGTTATAAAAAATCATTTATTTCTTTAAATAAATGATAAACAAACATAAAATAAAATTTTGTCTTAAATAGAAGAATTTAAACAATAGACAAACAAATGGACAAACAACTTTTCATCAAATGATCGAATATTCCAAATATTTGTTCTTAAATGAATATTTTTCGAGAGGATAAAGTTAAAATATTAATTATATACTAATTATATTAGAAGTCCCAATAATAAAATGTTGAAAATATGTATATTTCAAAACACGAGGCCTTCAGCTTTGTGGTATATATATATATATATATATATATATATATATATATATATATATATAATATATATATATGTGTGTGTGTGTGTGTGTGTGTGTGTGTGTGAAAAAAGGATTAATAGCTATGAAAGATCTTCTAAGTTTCGTTATCTCAGGATATGTATCTTTTTCTATTTTGCTCCGAATAGCACGACTTCAGCTATAAACTGATTTTGTCCCATGTTTTAACTTTCTAGCATCAATACACTAAGAATTGCGATAATGAAAGACACACACATACGGACAGATATCTTTCTGATAACCACTCAGGCAGCCTTAAAAACACCTGAAACGGTAATTCCGGTGACATTTAGATTTCGGTTTTTTTGCAAACACAATACTTTTTCTATATATCCACGGTGTTAATGAGGAAAAGTGAAAAATATTTAACTAAGTAAAAATATATAATACCGTAAAAAGCAGAAATTTGATGACCTTAAAGTTCTAAAGGGTTTTTTTTCATAATTGTCGAGAAGGCTTAAGAGTATAAAAGGATTTGTGAGTATTCGGTATTACGTCTTGCCTTACGTCTGCAAGGCCTTATTGGATTCTCTGTTTTTTAGACCCTTTCCTAAACACACTGAGCGCTTTGAGGATACCACATTACGAAGGGAAGCCCACCGAGGACGCTCTAAGCACCTCATATCCTGAGAAGCATTCAACCCCCAGTATGAAATATTTTTAAAAATGAAGGATTTATTCAAATATCCTTTTTAAATCCTTTAATCTCAACTTTTTCCTTTTAAGTTTAATTATTCTATATTACACAAAAAGTTAGCATAAAAAATTTCTTTCACAACGAAAAATGTTTTATCTTCAGTGTAAAGATTAAAAAAGAAAAGAAAAAATCTGGTACAAGGTACCTTGGAATTTTTCTTATTACGTCGAATACGCTACGCTCATCCTCCCTGCTTCGGACTCGCTTCGCTCGTCCTCAGAAATACAGTTCGCCAAATTTATACTGCAACATACCTTTGGACTCGCTTCGTTTGTCTTCAAATAGTAAATGCATCCGTATCATTCTCAGCAGTCACCCATACAGCACTGACCTAGCTCAATGCTTCTTAATTTTTATGATCCAATTCAAATTATGGATATGCTTGTCGTATTAAAACAAAACTTAGTGTAATTATTTATTATGTAATACTATACACTTGTACCAAATTTAAACTCAATTGGACCATTTCCCAATTTTTAAAAAACGTACACAAGTCATACAATAAAAATTGAACTAATGCTGAAAATGAGATGAAACTTGGCACATATATTAGTCTTATACATAGTCACATGCGTGCCAAATCTCAATCCAAACGCATCCTCTGTCCGCATTTTATGATTTTTCAAAATTTTCTACGAGTCTTTTTTGCGGGTTAATGACGTCATAAAAAATATTCTCCGAAGAGCAAAACTAAAGCAGTAGACTGATTTTTGTACAAAATTTCAACTCTCTAGCATAAATACACTGGGCGCTACGATGATAACAGACACACACATACAGACAGACAACTTTGCGAAAACCACTCAGGAGGCCTTAAAAACGTTTCATCTCGCCTTAATTCCAGTTTCATCTTGGTATCGGATTTTTTGCAAACACAATACTTTTCCAATATACGGTATAAACGAGGAAAAGTAAAAAGAAAAGAAAAAAAAATAGTAAGGTATAAAATTAAAAGTAACAATGGGATGAATTACATGAATTGCTTGTTCGGAACGGTTTCATTTAACTTAGAGCCCCTGATACATCACTAAATTTAATCATTGACCGTATTTAACGTTTATGGTTACTTAAACTGCAGAATGGTTTCAATCAATTACACACTTCAATAATAAAATAAATGAATAAACGACATTCACACTTATGTGTATATTTTACCGACCATATTTTAGTTTTACGGAAATATACCATAGTTTTTCGACCTTGCCGACTACGGACTGGTCTCATTCAATTCAGCACTCCATACTAATCAAAAGGACGTACAAAAAATGTTAACTTCTCGATTTTTGAACACCTTTCTCATTTAGCAAACCAGGTTGTTGACACAACATTCTGGTTTTCTATTCAGTTTGCATCCAGCTCAAGGCTAATTTTAGTTCCAAGTTTGATTAATCCGACAGGAAAAGTTTACGAAAAGTTCCAAGACTCATCATATATATATATATATATATATAATATATATTATATATATATATATAATATATATATATATATATATATATAATATATATAATATATATATATATATATATATATATATATATATATATATATATATATATATATATATATATATATATATATATATATATATATAGAGAGAGAGAGAGAGAGAGAGAGAGAGAGAGAGAGAGAAAGATAGAGTTAAGTCTAGGGTCACAAATGGTCTTAGGTAAATTCGTGTTGAAACAGACTTGCTTGAAATTGGCAGGGTCACAAATGGACTTGGGTGAATTCGTTTGAAACAGGCTTGCTTAAATTGGCTCTAGAGAAAAATGGACTTGGTCAATTCGTGTTAAAACAGCTTGCTTGTTGGCTTGAAGAAATGGGTGCAGGCTTGCTTGAAAAGAATTGGCGGAGTCGGGCTCTAGAATGGACTTGGGTCAATTCATGTAGAAACAGGCTGCTTGCTTTCGGAAATTTGGGTCAATCTAGAGTCAAAATGGACTTGGGTCAATTCGTGTTGAAACAGACTTGCTTGAAATTGATCTAGAGTCAGAAATGGACTTGGGTCAATTCGTGTTGAAACAGACTTGCTTGAAATTGGCTCTAGAGTCAGAAATGGACTTGGGTCAATTCGTGTTGAAACAGACTTGCTTGAAATTGGCTCTAGAGTCGGAAATGGACTTGGGTCAATTGTGTTGAAACAGGCTTGCTTGAAATTGGCTCTAGAGTCAGAAATGGACTTGGATCAATTCGTGTAGAAACAGACTTGAAAAAGAAATTGGGTCAATTCTAGAGTCAGAAGAAATGGACTTGGGTCAATTCGTGTTGAAACAGACTTGCTTGAAATTGGCTCTAGGTCAGAAATGGACTTGGATCAATTCGTGTAGAACAGACTTGATTGAAATTGGCTCTAGAGTCAGAAATGGACTTGGTCAATTCGTGTTGAAACAGACTTGCTTGAATTGGCTCTAGAGTCAGAAATGGACTTGGGTCAAACAGACTTGCGAAATTGGCTCTAGAGTCAGAAATGGACTTGGTCAATTCGTGTGAAACAGACTTGCTTGAAATTGCTCTAGAGTCAAAAATGGACTTGGTGTAGATCAAGTCAAATGGACTTGGATCAATTCGTGTAGAAACAGACTTGATTGAAATTGGCTCTAGAGTCAGAAATGGACTTGGGTCAATT
>JACMZG010001870.1:46667308-46674808 GCA_018340805.1 Microvelia longipes | reverse complement strand
GCTACGATGATAAACTGACACACACTCATAGGGACAGATAACTTTGAGAGAACCACTTAGAAGGTCTTAAAAACACCTGAAATTGATAATTCAAGTGAAATCTCAGTTGCAATTTTTTTTCCAAAAACAATACTCTTTCTACATGCCTACGGTATAAATGAGGAAAAGTAAAAAGGAGTCGGCAAAGACTCGAAGTCGACAAAAAGAAAATATCAGACTCTGGAGTCGAAAAAATTGCTCCACTTCATACTATATCTCAAATACATAAAAGAACACAGCAGAGACTGGTTTAAACTTGTATCGTATCGATCCACACAAAGTTAAGAGAAAATGAAATGTAACAAGTCGAGGAATAAAATCAACTTGTTCCTATTAGGATTTACATTAATATTTACCTCTTTAACAGACTATCAGGCTTCGGCGCAACAAATATCACTTTAATGGAATCGATGAACTTTAAAAGAAGTGCCAAACATACATCTACTAAAGTCAAACTAAAGACATTAAACTTTTTTGAAGTTGGAGAAAAAAAAAGATGTCACTCCACTTAGTATATATTTATTGATAGAGCCGACTTTCAAACATAACAGTTCATCATCAGTGCCGGTAAAGGCGAAGTAAAGAAGCTAAGAGACAGACGAAATAGATCTGTCCAGAGGCTGGTGTGTGACTAAATCAGACACCAGCCTCTGGACAAATATATTTCGTCTGTCTCCTAGCTTCTTTACTTCACTTTCACCGGCACTGATGTTGAACTGTTAAGTTTGAAAGTCGGCTCTATCAATAAATATATACTAAGTGGAGTGACATCTTTCTTTTTTCTTCTATTTGGAAACTCCACAACGCATCTAACTATTGTCTGAAGTTGTTATAGGCTGACCATAAATAAAGTTCATAGTAGTCTGCGCTCGGCTTGCACACCTCCACGCCAGAATTATTTAGTACTTACTATATACAGAATTCCATATTGATACTTAAATTTCCATTTATAAATTTTTGAAAATTTAAGTAAGTAATTTTGACGTTTTAGAGAAAAATTATTTTCTTACTAGTACAGAACCTAAAAACTGATGTTTTACTAATTTTAAGATTTTATTATTACTGCTGACATTTTCAGGGGTAAAAGCGACGTTGTTATTTTAGATAAATAAGAAGTTGATGATAAAAATCTGTTACGGTTTTGTTCCTCCAAGACGATATGGTAACCAACGAAAATGCAGATAAAGAAAAATGGGCCCAGGTATTATTATTTCGGGCAAGAAAAGATTAGTTCTATAGCCAGTTAACAGGAGCGCTAGTATGTAATTCGGTAGTTTCACTATGACTACACGAGAATGCGCTCCTGTTATATTTTGTTTAGGAAATTACTCCTGGCACTTTATTGATTTACCCAAATATGTTCTTTATACGATAATAATCATTTTAAAGTAAATACTCGTGCCGTTATAACAGTAATGGAGAAGGGGATGATGTCATAATAACAGCTTAATAAAGTGGGGACAATTTTATAGTAAGGAGAGTCGGTTCTAAAGCAGCCGCCAGATGCCAGCACCGAGTTCACCCCTAACATCTGTCTGACGCTATCGTATACCTTCCGACATTCTATACCTATTATATTCTTAGACAGTGACGAGCAAATATATATATATATATATATATATATAATAATATAATATATATAGTATATTTATATATATATATATATATATATATATATATATATATATATATTATATATGTATAGTTTGTGTGTGTGTGTGTGTGTGTGTGTGTGTGTGTGTGTGAGTAAGTAAATGTATTCAATGGATACGCTATATTATTTAAGTTAATATAAAAATTAAGTATATAATTCTAAGTAAGCGTATAATTTTAAGTAAGTATACAATTATAAGTAAGAATATAATTTTAAATTGATGTTTGACTATTAAGGTGGCAATATTCAATCAAGGCTTGAATAGAATCCAATTTTTTTATTAAATAACTTATACTTATCACAATAAACAGCAGATATTCTATTGAATTTCATACTTGGTACTTCTGAAGCTAAGCCTTGACTTTTTGCTTGACAAATGTTCAAGCCTATTACCTTTCAAGCCTGTTCCTTTTTTATCTTTTTAACAAAAAAGATAAATAAATGTCCTTTGGAAGTGGACATAAAGCTTCTTTTTTTTCAATTTACACGCATTAAATATGATGAATGAGTTAGGAAATCAGTAGAAAATGTTATCAGTTGCTTGTTTTTTCTTTTTTTACGCTTTAACCCGTAGGGTCATTTAGCGTTATCCCCTCACTAAAATCTCACTCACCATTAACCCCTGAGTTTGTACACATTCAATCATCTAGGAAGCACCCTCTCCGTACATGGTAGCACATATAACCAGTTCACAGTGTCCAGTTCATCCAGCCCAACCAGACTCTATCCAAAACACTGATTGGCTAGTATCTGCGACTAGTTCACCGTGTGCCTAGTTCATCTAGATCAGCTAGACTCTGGCTAGGCTCACCGCTCTGGCTAGCGCCGACTAATAGTCCACTGTGTGCTTATTTGTCTTACTAGCTCCTCTGATCACATTAGTCTCACTTGACCTCGTCCTTCCAGTCTCACCAATCTCATCAGTCACTAGCATCACCAGACTCTAGCTAGGCTCACCGCTCTGGCCAGTCTAGCGCCAACCGACAAAGAACTTTAGCACCCAGGTGTCAGCGTGTACAAACTCATTCTATAGCCCTGACCTGAAAGTCATAGCTCCGCAGTGCTATTAGGAGACGTCTATCTTCAAGAACCGAGCACTTTGTTCCTAGTCACATACGTTACTCGTGTCGCCGCCATCACTTTCACTGACTAAGTTTTCGGACATACACAAAGGCTCAGTATATCTTTCCGACCTTCATCTCCCCCAGCCCGCAGAACATGAGCGGCTTTTCGTGAGCTGGAGACAACGGAAACGTGGATCCAGACTTGTCTCAGATGAAACTATATCCAACCCCGCATTTGCGTATTAGTAGCCAAGGAAACCACGTAAAACCCTGGCTGGGTTGGTCGGCCTTGAATTCAAGACCTCCCGAGTGTACGGTACGAGGGATAACATCCTATTGGGGTCCTCTCCGATAGGATTTGAACCCTCGACCTCCAGGTCGAAAGGCGAGCGCTCTACCACTGAGCTACCGGACTCGGTCAGTTGCTTGTTTAATTCAATAAGTTACAAATGGTACAAACGTTATCAGTTGCTTGTTTAAATTCAATAAGTTACAAATGGTACAAAACGTTATCAGTTGCTTGTTTTAATTCAATAAGTTACAAATGGTACAAAATGTTATCAGTTGCTTGTTTTAATTCAAAAAGTTACAAATGGTAGTGAATATTATTAGTTGTTTGTTTTTAATCAATAAGTTAACTGATTAAAACAATAATTAGATTTTATCCTTGTTTGATGCTTAACATCAGTGAACCAATAAAACCCATAGATATACACTCCATATTAAATGAAGGGATACACTTGTGACACATTTAAACTCAATTTGACAATTTAAAAAAACTGGGTAGTGGGTACTTCGGAACTTTTTCTTTTAAACATTAAATTCGCTACGCTCCGAAGTAGGGAGGATACTTTGGACTCCTTTCACTCGTGCTCAGGATATAGAATTCGCCAAATTCATACTCCAACACGACTTGTCCAACACGTATGCATAAGTTCAATAAGAACTGAAGTATTACTGATAATGAGATGCAATAATGATACATATGTTTTTCTTATATAGAACGATGTGCGTACTGAAAAAATTCAATACGCACAAAATCAATCTTTGGGTCTAGTTAAGTATTCCGAAAAATATGCTGGCGTCATAAAACAGTCATTAGTCACACAGGCAAATTTCAAAAATTCATTTAACGCGGAAAAATGTTAGAATAAAATTAAAAAAATTGATTCTTGTTTGACTAACGACGGTTTTATGAAGTCCGAATATTTTTCGGAATACACAACTAGACCCAAAGATTGATTTTGGTGCCAAGTTTTGTTTGTTTGTGAAAGCTTTGTTTGTTTAAATAGCTAGTTGTTTAATAAGAAGAATGTATATATAGTTTGATTTTACAAATTGTACCCTATGTTCGGATAACAATCAAAGTTTTATTTATTTACACATATATAAAATGCGTGTCACAATAAACAGATTTTTTTAAAACTTTAATGGAAGACTTTAAAGGAAGCAATGCTTTTAAAGCTTGTATAATGTAACTTTTAGCTTCTTTATTTTATACCTTCTGGCTCGTTTAGAAATGTTGTTAGTTTTAATGGAAAAAGATAAAAGGTTACGCATTCATCCGCTCTAAATTGCTAAAGCATGTAAGCGCGAAAAAGAGCTTAACTTTTAACCAAAGTATTAGATAAAGTAAATGAAAAATAAGAACCCAATAAGTCTTCCCTGGGGATGACCCAGCAGACATCAAAAGCTTTCACGAGCTTATTGACTAAAAAGAGGCAAGGGTCAAAATTTTTTAAAGGTAACTTTAGCCCCAAAACCTTTCATAAGGAGCTAAAATGATAAAATCGATAGACATTAAGGGGCCAGTGTTGCGGGCGGGAGGGAGGTGGACTATTAGACCTAATACGAGAATAACAAGACTTGCTAAAAGTTTTTATATTTGAAACAAATCTAAGTATAATTTGTGAATAGATTAAGATATTTATTATTCTACGGAAAATTAGGCAAGGGAATTATCAGGAGTTATCAAGTATCTTTCTTACTTTTTATCATATTACTGTATAGACCAAGAGCACAGGGATGTTTTGTTAATAAAAAGTGTAATGGCTGGAACCGGTCTCAATTTTTCGTAAATAACTTCTTGAACAGGATCTACAATTCTGCCGACTCGTATCGGATGGGTGTCCCAGGCAGAACGCACTTTACAGTTAAAATTTACCACCCAAGTTAATAAAAAGTGTAATGGCTGGAACCGGTCTCAATTTTTCGTAAATACCTTCCTGAACAAGGGTCTGCAATTCTGCCGACTCGTATCGGATGGTGTCCCAGGCAGAACACACTTTACAGGTAAAATTTACCTCCCAAGTGAATAAAAAGTGTAATGGCTGGAACCGGTCTCAATTTTTCGTAAATACCTTCTTGAACAAGGATCTACAATTCTGCCGACTCGTATCGGATGGGTGTCCCAGGCAGAACGCACTTTACAGGTACAATTTACCACCCAAGTTAATAAAAAGTGTAATGGCTGGAACCGGTCTCAATTATTCGTAAATACCTGCCTAAACAAGGATCTGCAATTCTTCCGACTCGTATCGGATGGGTGTCCCAGGCAGAACCTTTGACCCCTAAAGTGCGTTCTGCTTGGGACACCCATCCGATACGAGTCGGCAGAATTGCAGATCCTTGTTCAGGAAGATATTTACGAAAAATTGAGACTGGTTCCAGCCATTACACTTTTTATTAACAAAACACCCCTGGGCTCTTGGTCTAGTAGGTAAATAGGAAAATAAAAGAAATGTGTTTGCTGTAATAGTCCGGAACGGGATTTCACATGAATTATTGAATCTTGTTTTAGGTAATTGAAGAATCAGCTACCGTCGATACTTGCTGTTGGATATGAATATCTCTGGACCGATTTCGGCTTAACGCCATCATCAAGATGCAGGGCAACACTCGAGCTCTCAGCTAACAAAGTTATATCATTTAAGCACTAAAAATATCAGAGGGCTTCTATCTTTTGAAGGCTCGTCGTGCTTATTGAGATATACGTATCTTTAGAGATCGAGTGTTGCCCCACCTGCTGATGATAGCGTTAAGCCGAAGCTGGTCCAGATATATTCATACGCATTCATCCAACAGTAAGTTTCGACGGTTGCTGATTCTTTAATTGCTTCTTTAACTTGCGGTACTATTCACGTTTCAGTTCTAACAAACTCATTCTAATTAATTTTCAGAACGTTGTCTGTCTGTATGTGTAAAAATACGGACCGAACGCCTGTATTTATAAATCACATCAATTTTTAGAACGTGTCTGTCTGTATGTGTGAAAATACAGACCAAAGATATAAATATATATATATATATATATATATATATATAATATATATATATATATATATATTAAAACCTTATATATATATTATATATTATATATATATATTATATATATATAATATATATATATATATATATATATATATATATATATTATATATATTATATATAATATATAAGGGTACAGCGATGGGGACCAGGGCAAGCCCCTTCATACGCTAAACCTCTTCATGGGTAGAATTGAGATCCTCTTCCTTCAATCCCAATCCCTTCAACCTCTTCTATGGCGTCGTTTTATCGACGACATATTTTTCCTATGCCTCATGGCCTTCCTGCCCTTGAGAAATTTATATCTGATCTAAACTCCTTTTCCTCACTCGCTTCACCTCAGAATACTCCTAACCCATGTCACGTTCCTTGATGTGGATGTCTATATCCAGGGTGACAGACTGGAGACGGCAGTTCACATCAAACTAACCTCCAACAGTACCTACATTTTAAACTGTTGCCATCCCCATTCCAGAAAAAACCATCCCATTTTCCCTTGGTCTCAGAGGAAACAGGATCTGTTCAATGAAGCCTTCCTTGATCGGTACATTGTCTCCTTAAAGACTCTCTCCTTTCCCGAGGATATCCCTCCCACATAGTTAATGCCCAAGTCACTGCATCTCTTCATCCTAGACCTCCTCGCCCTCTTTGCTCCTCCCGCTTTTACCTCTCAGCTACCTACTATCCTGGCCTTAGAATCCTTAATACCTTCCTTAAAGACGGTTCGCCACTCTATCCTCAAACCCTACCACAGCCGACCTCCTACCCAAACCTCCTTCAGTAACCTTTAAAAGACCCCCTAACCTTCGCAACCTCCTAGTTAATACCAAACCTCCTTCTCCGCCGGCCAACCTCATCCCGAGGTTCACATTGCCTGCAATAGAAGGCGCCTGTGCTTAACCTCTCCCTAGATGAACCCACTCCCCCACTTCACCCAGTCCACAATAATGTTTCTACCAATATCCTTCTTCCTCTCCCTAACTGTACTCTAGAAACGTGGTATTTGCCTTGAGTGTCGGCGATGTGATTGTTTCTACGTAAGGGGAGACTTCAACTCCTTTAAACCTACGCATTAACAATCATAGAAATCATGCTGGACTTGAGGAGTGATCTACCCGTTTCAGTACATGCTCGTTCCCATCAAACATCCTCTTTTTAATGACCTCTACCAGCTCGCGTTCTAAAAAACTTCTGAGAGACACTCCTACTCCTATCCGCCGTAATTGGGAAATTGCCATCAGCTTGTCCTCAAATCCCGACTCCCCCCTGGCATCAACAAACAGTAGTGTCTAATCTTTATTTTTATTATTTTATTTTATATTAATTATTATTTATTTATTTATTTAATTATTTATTATCTTATATAATTATTATTTTATTAATATCATTATTTATTTCCTTATTTATATTTATTAT
>JACMZG010001870.1:46472308-46664808 GCA_018340805.1 Microvelia longipes | reverse complement strand
TCATTGATTACACCCTTTAACACCACTTCAAAATGTGGTGCGTGCCTACAAGGCAGGTATAGAAAATCCTTTTTCTAGAGGTTCTCAATATTTCTGCAAGCTCCATTGTTCTTACCGGTGTTCGATGCCGTGATGTCAAAACACATCGCTTGGACTGAATCAAGAAGTCCTCATTCTCAAGACATTTATAGACTGCTTGCTGCTTATTCTGCTCCAGTAGCCTGTAGTATAATCGGAGCTCCTATCAACTTGTCATTTACGCCATATGAAATAAGAACTGCCAACCTCTCTATCTTATTGTCTTTTGTAATATTTGGAAGAAGCTTCCCATCCCAATGCACAACAGCACACTGATTTCTATCAATACTAAAGGTTTTTAACATTTCCTTGTATCTAAGAATCCTTAATTGGGATCGTTTACGGCTTATTGAATTTCTGTTAGTTACCAAGTCCTTTGCATCATGGCCTACGCTTCTGCTGTGGTAACTAATACATGAACAGCATCTCTGTCCCTAACTTTGCACCTATCTAACGTTGGTGCTAGGCGATCATTAAAAAAATCAACAGTTTCTCTAAAACCCAACGACGAAGAAAAAATTGCATCAGAGACAAGCTCATCTGAAACTCCCTCACTGTCTTCTGTGTTACTACTGCTTCTGGTGCTTGGTAGCAAATCCTCCATGCATCGAGTTTTTCAACGGACCTCTTCCTCCTTCCGCTCTGCAGATCTCTATTCTGCCCTGTGTAAATTAATGTCAACTCCCAGCATAACACCAGGTCGCCCCTTCATTCTTTGGATCCGCAAAAACTCTATGTCCTCCTGGATTGTTATTTGATTTTGGGCGTCACTATGGGCAATATCAAATAAATCATCCAGCCTGTCAGTAAACGCAAAACGACTACTGATAGCAAACTCAGTCGTTTTAGAAGAATTTTTCTGAAGACAACTCCGATCGTTGTATAATTTGATTAACATCTCATTGCAGTGGTCTTTTCTTTTTGTAGGGATTCTTGCTTTTTCCCAAAAGATGCTAACCTCCTTTATCATCAATTTAGCACTATGTTTTACATCTAACTTGATTACTTCGAGATTATATAACAACACACTTGTCTGTTAGAAGGAAGTTTGCCCCCAGTAATCTGGTGGGAAACAGGACCTACTAAAAAAGGATGGTCAGAACGAAGACTCTTTCACTTGTCATTTTATAACTAACAAACAACTTAAACCAAACACTTTATTTAAAAAAGAAATTAAAACAGATTTGATGGTAACAGTTTGTTTTCTGAACCAAGACTTTTTTTAAGTAAGTCAAAGGGGTTAAAATGATTCATTCATAGTACCCCTGCTTAGATCACTTGTATCTTGTATGGCATTTTCCTTCAGTCATCTTTAATCCCACTAGGGTTATTTTACCTGAAAGTATTTTGGTAAACAAGTTTGTGTCAATTACTAATGTATTAAAAACTCTATTCAAAGTTATAACCTATCTTGCCTTTCTTTATTCAATTCATTTATTCATTCATTGTGAAAATTGTTTAAAAATTTAAGATTTCATAATAAGGAAGAGGGAGGGGGGTCACAAAGGTGGGGGGGGGGCACACAAAGTTTCAAATGTCACAATAATGGCTTGTTTGAAAATAATTCAAACCAAAAAACTAATTGAAAATTCTTGAAACTGATTGGACTATTATACTCATTACTTAGCTTTCACCTACTGCGAGATAGGATGACAGTGTTTTGTATGTTACACATTAGGTCTGCTAATTTTGGTATAAATAACCAATTATTGGTCTTAAATTATAGAAGACAGTATACAAGAACATAATATGCCAATGAATTGATAACAAAAAAAACATATTATATGAGTTATACTTTGCAGTGTAGAGAAAAAAAATGTTTTTTAAAAATTTTTTCAGAAAAAATATATATGTCCACCATTAAATGTCAGAGTAAGTACAAACTAAGATGATTTCAGGTCATAATGATAAGTTCATAGTTTTTAATTAGTGGGTTAAGTTGTTTTTACCTAGAAAATAATGTAAAAAAATCACAGAAATAAAATTTGTCACGAAAATCACAAGTTTGACGAATTTTGACACCTGTAAAACTTCAAAGGCCCGGCGGCACCTGTTAACCACCTCCGATCGGGCTAAAATTTTTATGGAATTTTTTTTTCATATATTCGAACAAATTAGGGGTTGGGAGCAAAGAAAAAGAAAAGTTCATTTTTAAGGGCCACCCTAATATATTTATATATATATATATATATATATATATATATATATATATATATTAATATATATATATTATATATATATATATATATATACACCTGTGGTTCTTACCTGAGTGGTAAGAACCACTCAGGAGGTCTTAAAACACCTAAACTGATGACTCACTTGAAATTCCTGTGTATGTATATATCATATATATATTATATATATAATATATATATATATATATATATTATATAATAAAATATATATATATATATATATACAGACGAAAACTTAACCTCCTGAGTGGTAAGAACCACTAAGGGGGTCTTAAAAACACCTAAAACTGATGACTCACTTGTCTAAATTCCTGTGTGGAGTTTTAGTGCAAATGAAGACTTTTACTATATACCAATACGGTATAAATGAGGAAATCTGTAATAACGATATAATTTTTATCTCAAATTGAAATAAACACTTGAATTGAAACAATAAATAATACTGAGAGAAGTTTAACTAAATGCCTCTAGAGACTAATTTCACTCGACCAAGTAATACCAGAGACAATTTATTAATAATTCAAAGTTCAAAAGACTTTTCTAAATAAATACAAAGAGAGCTTAAAACTTTGCAAGTTTGCTTAACACTGAGCTTGACCTGATGCAAAAAGCTTTGTCCTAGCTTGACCCTACAAGCTTGACCTAAGCAAATGTTGTATTTTAAACTTGGTTATTTATCATAGAGCTTTTTCCGAATAATTAACTATGGACAAAACAAAACTTTTAGTGGATTCTGTATTTAAATTTAAGCGTTAGGTTATGTTCCAGTATATATTTCTATATATATTTGTATCATATGTGATATAAGTAGTGTGCTGATAAGGAGTCTCAGGAGTGTAATAGTTACTTCGTGTTCCGGCCACCCAGTCAGTACCAGGTTCGATTCCAGTCTTGGCCTTTGAGGATTTTAATGTGAGGGATGGATACTTTTTATGTGCCGTCCTTTGATATGGACAATAAGACGGTGATATCTAGCCTGTGTAATGTCAGGTTAAAGATCCTGGGTTTAGGGAAAATTTAAGTTAAATAAATTTAGACGATACCAGCTTATCGTGTA
Organism: Microvelia longipes; assembly: GCA_018340805.1. NCBI lineage: Eukaryota > Metazoa > Arthropoda > Insecta > Hemiptera > Veliidae > Microvelia > Microvelia longipes. The sequence goes on along the minus strand of JACMZG010001870.1, from coordinate 46,661,475 downwards.
AATCATTTTGTGCCTGGGTTTTAGCAAATATTTGACACCGATGTTGTTATTAAACGACTAGGATTCAGTACTTTGAGGTTCTAATAATAAAAAAAGTTGGTGTAGTGGTAAAAATTGGTGTAGTGTAACATTTGGTAAATATGGTGGTAGTTCATTTGTAAAAATTGGTGTAGTGTACATTTGTAAAATTGGTGTGTACATTTGTAAAAATTGGTGTAGTGTACATTTGTAAAAATTGGTGTAGTGTACATTTGTAAAAATTGGTGTAGTGTACATTTGTAAAAATTGGTGTAGTGTACATTTGCAGTTATATTGTAAATATAAGTTTGCTTTCTTTGTGAGCACAGTAAACTTAAACTATTAAGTAGGTTAAGACGGAACTTAATACAAAACTTGAACCCAATGAGAAAAACAACAAGTTGGAGTTTAGATGTAGGGTTTTTAATTTCTAAGTCCTTTCATCTGTCAAATTGTCAACAAACAAAATGCACTAACTTTATTTAAACTATGTGTATTTAAATCTAAATTTGACTTTCAAATAAAACTCGTCAAATGTCGGCTTAAACTTAAAGCTTACAAATCTGATATAATAGAGGGTTTAAATCCGTTTCTTAAATATAATTCGGCTAAGTCTAACAAGTTTTATGCCAAAGTAACAAGTCGGCTTATAACTTAGTTTTCAAACTTTTCTAATTAATAGCATAAACAATTATCTTGTCAAATTGTTTTCATAAACTTAATTTAGCATCTTTCAATAAATTTCCTTTTTCTTAATCAAGTTTTCATTGGAACAAGTAATCCAAAGCCATATTATATTTATTAGTATGGCTTTTACGGAATTAACTTTTTTTAATTTACCGAAACAATTTACTTAAGGGAGGAGTCTAGAGGGTGTCACAAATCAGTTTCCCAAATCACGAAAAATACGCATCATTGTTGAGTCAAAAAACGTTTTAATAATCATAACGTGATCAACAGTTTAAAACAACAGCGGTCAATTACCGGAACATCTAAAATGCGGCTGGCAATCAACATATTATATGTCGAAATTTATATAATATATATATATATAATATATATATATATATATATATATATTATATATATATATATATATACATACATACATACATATAATCTTCCTTCTATAATTTCCCTTAAGATGTGCTATCACTTCCTTTCTAGACTGACACTTCATATAAAACACTAGGTGTCTGTGTGTGTTTGAAAATAATAAATAAGAGTAAGCTAATTACAATCTTATGCAAAATATAATTCATGCTTTTATTTGTTTTGTCACAAAACCTAAATTAATAAAATTGTCGTTTAAAGATTATAATCTAAGTGTAACAGTTGCCACTACCACATTAAGCAGTTATCCATAATGACTAAGCAGTTATCCATCATGATTAAGCAGTTATCCATCATGATTAAGCAGTTGTCCATCATGATCAAGCAGTTATCCATCATGACTAAGCAGTTATCCATCATGATTAAGCAGTTATCCATCATGATTAAGCTATTATCCATCATGATTAAGCAGGTATCCATTATGATTAAGCTGTTATCAACCATGATTAAGCAGTTATCCATCATGATAAAGCAGTTATCCATCATGATTAAGCAGTTATCCATCATGATTAAGCAGTTATCCATCATGAATAACCCAGGACTATTATTATTATGTTTTGTATTATTCTCAGTGTTCCCACTGATTAAAGGAAGGTACGTACTAAGTCAAGCGTGTGTATATAGTGTGTATACTATAATAGTGTGTATATTATTGCTGCTTTCTGTAATTGCTCATACAAACTAGGTTTTAGGTCAAGCTGGGATGGGTACTGGTGAAAGATTTGGGAATGACACCCTGTAGATGACACCGCTATTGGGACTATTTCAACCTTGGACATGTTCCACATGGACTATTTTGAAAGAGAGACCTATATATATATATATATATATATATATATATATATATAATAATATATATATATATATTATATATATATGAATAAAAAATCAAGTTAATCCTAAATAGGTAATATAATTATGTTTTAAATCGTACAATTAATAACGCTATTAATGCAATTTTAATCTAAATTAACAAAATAAAATGTTTAAATTAATTATAAACATTTACAAACGATTACATTACATAGAAAAAAAGTAAATACAGTTACCTTTAGAGGTATTTCTTTCAAACCAAGCGCCTTTTTTCGCTTGAGTTGTACTTTATTAATGGTTTTTTTTTAACGTAAGGTAAGTTGAAAAAAAAAAAAAAAAATCTATTCGAATTACAAATGCGGAAAATTCTGGAATAATTTTTAGTAAATATTTCTACCAATTTGTTATCCCCTTTCCCTGCCAAACGAGCGATAAGAGGAAATTTTTTATTTTATAAAATTTTGTGGCAGTTTGATTAAGTAAACATTTTATTCAGTTGCAAGGGGCGGAGAAGGGAAAAATATTGAAATATACAAATTTATTTTTTTTCTTAATGAATATAATTTTGCTATAGTTTTTATTTACTTACGATGTTTAATCTGCCGTTTTATACATCAACCTGCCTTGTCTTATAATCATAAGGCAAATAGCCAATATGTCCCGTCCTGATCATTGATGTTCAGAACGTAATAATATTTATTTCCAGACGGTGTATAATGTGACGTTTATTGACTAGTGTCTCAAGGGAAAAAAAGAAACACTTTTCACCCCTAAGGGAGTGGAAAGTAACTTTTTCTTCCTTAGAAATAAAAAGTAACTTTTTCTTTGGGAATAAAAGTAACTTTTCTTCCTTGGGAATTAAAAGTAACTTTTTCGTCCTTGGGAATAAAAAGTAACTTTTCTTCCTTGGGAATTAAAAGTAACTTTTTCTTCCTTGGGAATAAAAAGTAACTTTTTCTTCCTTGGGAATAAAAAGTAACTTTTTCTTCCTTGGGAATAAAAAGTAACATTTTCTTCCTTAGGAAAAAGTAACAAGTCACAACTTGTTACTTAATTTTTTCGCATTTTTCAAAGAAAATGAGGTAAAGATGAGCACTAACAGAGCTTTAAATGAGAGCGGATAATGGTGCTTGGTGACCATGGGATAATTATACAAAATACTTGCAAAAATCCATGAACATTTATAAAAAAAAGTTGTGACGCTACTTGTCAGATTATTAAACATAAACTTGAGTAAGAAATTGCTGAGCAAGAAATCATGCATTTCAAACAAATTTCGCCCAGGTTGCGGCGAAATTTGTCTTCGCACTGGAATTATTTTAAACATAAACTATCAATGCACGACCTAATATTTACTAAATATTGTTTACAAAGCGAAAGATATCAATTTAACGTATATTATGCCTTTTTATTAAATAAACACGCGTGGAATGTAAATACTTCATATTTTGAATCAAAATCCTACAACCAAAATCAAATGAAAAGCAAACAAACCCAATTTTCTATTTATAATATTTTTTTTGCTGAGTCATTTTCTTTTTATATTCATGAGTTTTAAAGATGCTGACATTGTCAGCTGTATCATCGAATTATTTTTGCTTGGAAAAACATTCCGTTGAAAGAATGAATGAAAAAAAAATGAAATACCAAATAAGCATTTTAAAAGAAAACGATCAAAAATACAATAAGCATTTCATATAAATAAAACTTAAAAATTTTAGTCTAATATTTAAAAAAATGTTTGAGTATTAATATTTTACTCTACCTCATTTATACGCCGCTAGAAAGTCATACATATAGATATACTAGATACACTGGGAGACTATCTAGTTGCTCGTATAGAGCTCATTAACCGACATACTCCCACTCACTGTGCTCGTATAGCTCATTGACCGACATACTCCCACTCAATATCTAGTTGCTTGTATACTCAATGACCGACATACTCCACTCACGGAACCATCTAGTTGCTGTATAGCTCAATGACCGACATACTCCCACTCACTGGGAGACCATCTAGTTGCTCGTATAGCTCAATGACCGACATACTCCCACTCACTGGGAGACCATCTAGTTGCTTGTATAGCTCATTGACCGACATACTCCCACTCACTGGGAGACCATCTAGTTGCTTGTATAGCTCATTGACCGACATACTCCTACTCACTTGGAGACCATCTAGTTGCTTGTATAGCTCATTGACCGACATACTCCCACCCACTGGGAGACCATCCTTGTATAGCTCATTGACTCACTGGGAGACCATCTAGTTGCTTGTATAGCTCATTGTCACATGTAAAGTAGGTATCATTACAACAAAACTGTATACATTCTAAGAACAAATCCGGGGACTTTATTGGAGTCTCAGTTACTATCTGGTTCCAATTTAGTCAAATAAGTTTATACATATCATATAGAGGTAGATTTGTGAAGAGGGATTTCACATTAAACAAGACTATCATTTCGTTTTTTCAACTTTTAAACCTTTAATTTTTATTATAACCTAAAACACTCTTAAAATCGTAAAGGATATTGTTATTTTTTATATCATTGTCATTAGTTATAATTAATAATATTAATAATATTTTAATAAACGTATAGAAGTCATTCCATACAAATTGAACTGATGCTAATTATGACATAAAAACACATTATATACTGGGCAAACTACGGCCCGCAGGCCACATGCGGCCCGCGGAGCATTTTTATGTGGCCCGCGGGCAAAATTAAAATGTTTGGAAAAAGAAAAATAAATTAAAAATAACAAAAAATATTAGGTATATAAGCAAATAAATTGTTTAATTCAAAATATTATGAAAAGTTAGATATCAAGATAAGGAAATAATGGATTGTTACTTTAACTTTTAAGTTTGGAGAAACAAAAACTAGTAAGATAAGAAACAATTACATAAAGAGCGGCCGCCTTTCATATCAATTCTATTTGTCGGATTTGGCGAATTCTAATTATTTTAGCGAATTTTTATTTTCACAATAATAAGGTAAAAAAAAGCTATTTTGCTTTCTGTGAATTTCCGAAAAGGAGTTGATAAAATTCAATCTCTTTGATCTTTTTTTTCATAGGAATACTTTTTAAAATTATTTTTACACCTAGTATTCTAGCAAAATTTGTCTTCAGTTATATTTCAAGATCTGACGAAGATACTACGTTTTGTTTTTTCCGTTTAGTGCTAAAGTTCCCCAATTCTTATTCTTTGAGAATAAATTTGACTTTAGTAAAACACAAGCGTAACTGCAATTTGTTACGGGTTTAGCACGCTTTAAAATTTTAGGAATGCGGCCCGCGACTGGCTGTAAAAAGACTAAGCGGCCCTTTTTCAAAAGAAAAGTTTGCCCTGGCCTGTTATATACCAATAAATAATTGATCAAAAAATGTTTTCGCGTTTTTTGAATGTTCCATATTTTGACGGGTCAATGGCGACATAAGCATGACGACACAACTACGCCTAAAGTTTAATTTTCTAGCATAAACATATTCTCTAGAGAAGTATGTTTTTAACACTCTAGGGAATGGAATAGTATTTATAGTGCGATTAAACAAAACTTGCATAAGAAATAAATTTAATCGAAGAATCATCACATGGCATAACGCCATCATCAGCAGGCTGGGTATCACTCGAGCTTTCAACTAATAAAGTTATATCAGTGATTAACTTCTAGTCTCAATGAGCACGACGAGCCCTCTGAAGATAAGGGATCTTCAGAGGGCTCGTCGTGCTCATTGAGACTAGAAGTTAATCACTGATTTAACTTCTGAGTTTCTAAATGAGCTCGAGTGTTGCCCACTGCTGATGATGGCGTTATGCGAAACTGGTCCAGGGTATTATATCCAACAGCAAGTATCGACGGTAGCTGAGTCTTCGATTGCTCTTCAACTTGCGGTAAATACAACCTTTTAATTTTAAGTAAATTTAACTTTCTCAAGTCGAGTATAAATTGATTATTAAACCCCATTTTACTTATTATATACTACATACTACATATATATATATATATATATATATATATATATATATATATATATATATATATATAATAAATATATTTATTTATTTATTTATGTGTTATTTATATACACGGTTAATAATTACAACGTTAGTGAATCGATTATGGATACGATACTATATTATTATTAAACATATAAATTGAAGTATTAAACATATAAATTGAAGTTGAAATATGTTCTTTTTTTTTAAAAAAACTGATTAAAATGTATCAAGAGACCTTATTAATGATAACAGGGTGTTTGAAAGGACTCTCGCTCTCACAAATTATTGAATTACAAGAGCGTCCATTGCCGAGTTAAATGTAATTATCATATTTGAAATTGTATCTCCATCTTCCTATTTATATGTTTATGTTTGAAAGGAAATTATGTTTACATTTTTTCCTCTCTATACCTTATGTTAAAGGTAAAGCTTTATGTTAATTTATCTTTTTGAGTTTCAAAAGAACTTAAAAAATCTTTAAAAGAAATTCATTAGGAAAGCTATAAAATTCTTTAAGGTCTATATTTAGATAGATTTGACACATCTTGAGTAATCTTCAAAGAGTATATTTAACCTAAAGTAGTACATAAACCAAGTAGGGAAACTCCTATACTAACCTGTGTAAAAAAATCAGACATGCGTGATCAGCTGATTGCTGGCTCAAAAATCAAAAATAGCTAAAATTGAAATAACTTAGCATGAGCCTTTTAGGATTTACGTTTTTTACTTATTTTTATTGGCAACCCTGATAACATTAGGTGAGTTTTACTTTGAATCGTGTTTTCTTAGTTTACTATTTACGTGATTATTTAATTATTTTGTATTCAATTATGTTAAATAATTGTTACATTAAAATAATTAAATAAAAAGAGAAACTATAGTAAAGGTAAACTACATGTTTTAATTAAGATTTTAAAGAACATCAAACAACAACAAATTGCCTTAAATATAACCTAAAATTACGATTGCTTTTATTATATTCAAATTCGCAAACATTATATTCAAATGAATATTAGTATTAGTCTCCATTATTATAGGTAATTTATGATAAGACACTTGATGGGACGTTAATTATTAAATTAAATTACTATATTTCGCTACACATTACATAGCATATTCATGTCAATAAAACAAATAGTGGTTATATGTTAGGATAATTAACACTGTCAATAACATTAAAAAGTAACATCAATAAGCCCTTCAGTATTAGCGGAAATTATAATGCATTATATTGAAAACAGTATAGAAAAGCTTTAAAGCTAGAAGAGACTAGTGGGCTAGTCTCTTCTAAAAAATTTTTTTGATTGTTGGTGTTGTAATATTTTAATTTTTTAAAGCTTTTTTATACTGTTTTCAATATAATGCATTATGATTTCCGCTAATACTGAAGGGCTTATTGATGTTACTTTTTAATGTTATTGACAGAGTTAATTATCCTAACATATAACCACTATTTGTTTTATTGACATGAATATGCTATGTAATGTGTAGCGAAATATAGTAATTTAATTTAATAATTAACGTCCCATCAAGTGTCTTATCATAAATTATTATATTTAAATATTTGGTTAAAGTTGTTAAATTTCTTATTACAATTAATATTTGAAGGGGAAAAACAAATATGACTCGCAAAAATGTACGTTAAATAGTACTCTCGAAAAAAAAGTTCAATTAGCCACTCGTTGTAAGTAATTAAAACAAATCTAGTATTTAAAGATTTGCACTTAAATCTCTATTGGATGTGACACCACGTATTTCTAACACAAATTATTAACATTTTATTCTAAATTTTACAAATAAATGCAATAAAAACTAAAATTTTGAAAAACGTAAATAGTTGTTTAGATTTACGCCCATATGAAAATTTGAGCCAACTCCCTGGTGGACAAAATGTAAACTATATGCCAGGTCTGACAGAAATCGTGTTTGTTTCCCTACTTGGTTAATATATATGGCGCGGTCGAATATCCACGGCCTTCTAGAACATTGGATCACCAACAAACTTTTTTTTGAAAATTTTCAGTAATTAGCCAAATTTGTGATAAATGGAAGGCTATTTCCGTAATCTGCACGCTCTTTTGGTTAATCTCAAAGAGTATTTACATTCACTCAACGATTTATTTTTAATCTAACTTGGTACATACATAACTACTGTTAGACGTCAATGTTATCTACCTGATTTGTGTTATATTTTGACATGTCATATTTGTTGACATTGACGTCTAACAGTAGTTATGTATGTACCAAGTTAGATTAAAAATAAATCGTTGAGTGAATGTAAATACTCTTTGAGATTAACCAAAAGAGCGTGCAGATTACGGAAATAGCCTTCATTTATCACAAATTTGGCTAATTACTGAAAATTTTCAAAAAAAAGTTTGTTGGTGATCCAATGTTCTAGAAGGCCGTGGATATTCGACCGCGCCATATATATTAACCAAGTAGGGAAACAAACACGATTTCTGTCAGACCTGGCATATAGTTTACATTTTGTCCACCAGGGAGTTGGCTCAAATTTTCATATGGGCGTAAATCTAAACAACTATTTACGTTTTTCAAAATTTTAGTTTTTATTGCATTTATTTGTAAAATTTAGAATAAAATGTTAATAATTTGTGTATGAAATACGTTTTGTCACATCCAATAGAGATTTAAGTGCAAATCTTTAAATACTAGATTTGTTTTAATTACTTACAACGAGTGGCTAATTGAACTTTTTTTTCGAGAGTACTATTTAACGTACATTTTTGCGAGTCATATTTGTTTTTCCCCTTCAAATATTAATTGTAATAAGAAATTTAACAACTTTAACCAAATATTTAAATATAATAATTTATGATAAGACACTTGATGGGACGTTAATTATTAAATTAAATTACTATATTTCGCTACACATTACATAGCATATTCATGTCAATAAAACAAATAGTGGTTATATGTTAGGATAATTAACTCTGTCAATAACATTAAAAAGTAACATCAATAAGCCCTTCAGTATTAGCGGAAATCATAATGCATTATATTGAAAACAGTATAAAAAAGCTTTAAAAAATTAAAATATTACAACACCAACAATCAAAAAAATTTTTTAGAAGAGACTAGCCCACTAGTCTCTTCTAGCTTTAAAGCTTTTCTATACTGTTTTCAATATAATGCATTATAATTTCCGCTAATACTGAAGGGCTTATTGATGTTACTTTTTAATGTTATTGACAGTGTTAATTATCCTAACATATAACCACTATTTGTTTTATTGACATGAATATGCTATGTAATGTGTAGCGAAATATAGTAATTTATTAATAATTAACGTCCCATCAAGTGTCTTATCATAAATTATTATATTTAAATATTTGGTTAAAGTTGTTAAATTTCTTATTACAATTAATATTTGAAGGGGAAAAACAAATATGACTCGCAAAAATGTACGTTAAATAGTACTCTCGAAAAAAAAGTTCAATTAGCCACTCGTTGTAAGTAATTAAAACAAATCTAGTATTTAAAGATTTGCACTTAAATCTCTATTGGATGTGACACCACGTATTTCTAACACAAATTATTAACATTTTATTCTAAATTTTACAAATAAATGCAATAAAAACTAAAATTTTGAAAAACGTAAATAGTTGTTTAGATTTACGCCCATATGAAAATTTGAGCCAACTCCCTGGTGGACAAAATGTAAACTATATGCCAGGTCTGACAGAAATCGTGTTTGTTTCCCTACTTGGTTAATATATATGGCGCGGTCGAATATCCACGGCCTTCTAGAACATTGGATCACCAACAAACTTTTTTTTGAAAATTTTCAGTAATTAGCCAAATTTGTGATAAATGGAAGGCTATTTCCGTAATCTGCACGCTCTTTTGGTTAATCTCAAAGAGTATTTACATTCACTCAACGATTTATTTTTAATCTAACTTGGTACATACATAACTACTGTTAGACGTCAATGTTTATCTACCTGATTTGTTGTTATATTTTGACATGTCATATTTGTTGACATTGACGTCTAACAGTAGTTATGTATGTACCAAGTTAGATTAAAAATAAATATTTGAGTGAATGTAAATACTCTTTGAGATTACCCAAAAGAGCGTGCAGATTACGGAAATAGCCTTCATTTATCACAAATCCGGCTAATTACTGAAAATTTTCAAAAAAAAAGTTATAAAAAAAATTGTTGGTGATCCAATGTTCTAGAAGGCCGTGGATATTCGACCGCGCCTTATTACTTTAGTTATAATAAATGTAATCTAACAAAAACAGTTTGTGTTTTGTTTTGTATTATAATAGTTCTACTGTACAAGTTATTGTCATTTTGTTCTATTTAAATCATAATTATAATCGTTCTACTGTATAAGTTACTGTCATTTTGTTCTGTTTAAATCATAATTACAATCGTTCTACTGTATAAGTTACTATAATTTTGTTCTGTTTTGTATTATAATCGTTCTACTGTATAAGTTACTGTCATTTTGTTCTGTTTTTTTTATTTTAATCGTCTACTGTATAAGTTACTGTCATTTTTGTTCTGTTTAAATCATAAGTATAATAATTCTACTGTATAAGTTACTGTCATTTTGTTCTGTTTAAATCATAATTATAATCGAATTTTTATAATGATACTTTTTTTCAGGTTTCAAAATGCAAACAATACGGCCCCTCTAGTAATATATTTCTTTTATAAAAAGTAAATCTCACCTCATGTTATCAGTATTGCCAATAAAAATTAAAAACAATAAGGTTAATTAAAATAACTGCTCATCCGCAGTTATTTTAATTTAGCGATTTTTAGCGTATTTTTTATCATAAAAATGAAGCTTATGAGGTTGTTCGGATTACGATTTAGCCAATAGACGATTTTTAATAGAAGGTTTTTATTCAAGCCAGTTATCTTCTGTCAGTATACCGGCTACCATGGCCAGACATAGCGTCAGCACTTTTTCTGAGCCCTGGCGCCGGCCACGTGCCACCCCGGTCACTTACCTTTGACGTCACCTTGCACTCTCATGTTTGTTTAACATCTACCCCCCCCCCTCCTATGTGTATTGCGGGTTCCATGTTATGCACTATCCTTTGACGTCACCTTGCCAATACAATTTTTACATGGGTTAGTATTGGAGTTTCCGGGTGAGGAAAAGTTCCGAGGTAGTCCGTACCCAATTTTTTATTAAATGAGAATAAAATTGTTTCGGGATGACCCAATACAGGTAATATGTGCTCGTTTCCAAAAGATAAAGTTAAGATTTGTAAAAAGGCGGAAAGGAGTGTCATGTGTTTCCATTTTTCACCGCTATTTTGAGGGACCAGCGCTAGTAGACTGTCAAAGGTAGATGAAGAGAGAAGTTACCTCTCTTCCGTAAAGGGATAATAAATCCTGCTGTGAAGGATTATTATCTGTGATTCGAACTACCACGTAAAGGTCGTTTTCTGCTAGAGTGAAAATTCGCTTAAATAAAATCGAAATGTTTAATTGTAAAATTATGAATCCGAATGCTAAATTATGCTTGTAGTATTACAGCTGCATTTTATACTGACTTCAGGGTTTGTGTCCTGGTTTTCAAAATCATTACGATTTACTCCCAGCAGAATAAATGAAAAAACAATGGACAACACTGTCAAAACTAAGAAGAAATACTTATTTACATAAGAAGAGAGGGAAGAAAGCTTTCATTCCTTAAGGTAAGTTTTCTCTGAAAGAGAAATTTTTAGGCCGATGGATTTAAAAAAGTTTCCTCCAGAGGCTTGCCGGAGGAATTAACTATAGTTTTTGCCACCAAAGCAAAACCGAGCAGCCAAAATTATCCGAGAATTTTTTTTTTAACTTTATTGATTATTGTCTACAATAAATGTATTTGACATATTGCTATAATACGACACACGGCTAAAATCAATTGACAGCCCGCCAAAATCTCAATGCTTTCAACCCTCTTTCTTTAATAAAAAAAATCCCTTCTTTTATGTAACAAAAAAATTCCCTACTCTGGCAACACTGAAAGTCAGATTATGTTTTGAATTTATTATTTGTTTTTATTTCATATCGTATTTTTTTTTTTTAAAATTATTTATTTACTTTTTAAGAAGGAATATTGTTGTATCTTATAAATTTACCAACTAAGTGTTGCTTTAAATTTGTTCGGGAAGTATGAATTAAGTGGAGTTAAAGTTGTTAATTACGTAATGCAATGGATCATAATAGTTCTTTGATAAAAGTTTGACGATTTAAATAAATTGTCAGCTATAATTACTTTTTTCCAAAACAAACTGCTTTTTTGTGTCAAGTTTGTATAATTGAATGCGTATTGTTTCATATTATAAAAATATATGACACAATATGCATTCAAGACTTAAAAAGTCAAGACTGTCATCTATTGAAAGATATGGCATTTTCAAAAAAAATGATTCTTTTGGTTGACAGAGCAACAGAACCTGCGCTGTACTCAAATAGCAAGAAATGCTTGAAGAATACGTCAATGTACAAGCGTCAAATATAGGCACTCAGATCATATTAAAACTTCGCAATAATTGGATGAATTGAACAGATTGGAATGAAACGAAACGAAATCAAACAGATCAATATGCACAATGAGGTTGTTGTTGTTTTCGAATTTTTGTCCTAACTTAATATGAGGACGACAAATTCAATGATGGAAATAAAAATGACGCGAGGTTACAAATATTTACAACCAGTGTTGCCTTTTTTATGATTTTTGACGAAAAAGGTATTTTTTATACCGAGGTTGGCATGAGGTGGAGGGGAAAGAGCGGGGTTGGTCTGAACACCAATAGAATTCTTTCCCTCACAGATTTTTGGCGCGCTGTCAATTGATTTTAGCCGTGTGTCGTACTATAATGCTGGTTATGTATTACGTTTTATTCCTCTGTCCTATCCTTCTGACAGGACAGTAAAAACTATAATCTAAATTAAGAATAATTATAGTTATTTATGCACCAAGGGAGTACAGCAGTTAGTTGGTTCCAAAGGCGAATTCTGAGGGAACCAAAGCATTGGTTCCCTCAGAAAGTTATTACTATTAACTTTTAAAGCGAAGCCGAGGGAGGTAATTGCGAGAGAAAATACCATTTTACTCCCAAGGTTCATACAAGATTTTATCTTCAGGCTTTAGCATTATTTAATTATAGTTATTTTATAAATATATCCTTTATTAAATATAGAATAGTATAGGGCTTTAGATGTATAAACTCTTAAAATTTTAATATTTCTTTAATACAGTACGGTAAAGATTATTACATACCTGTAACACAATATAAGGTTATAATGTTGCAGGAAATATTCCCTAGAGATAATGGGGATTAAGGTCTGGATTATTTGTAGACCAGATTGACCCTACAGGTTATATACTACCTTAGACCTCTACCATAAGACCCACAGCGAGGAATTAGTCCCATATCTGATCCATACCTAGATATTAAATCCAAACCGTTATTCCACACAGTAACAATCCTGCTTTAGATGTGGTTAACTGAGTTTCCGGACTCAAAATAACTATAAATTATGTTCCAGGGAATAATTTCAAGTCTATTTAATATTATAAATAGGCATTTAATACATATTAATATGGGGGGAATGGTAGTCACTACCAGGCAAGTAGGCCACGTGGTTGGGCCCTTTTTGCAGCTCATTATGATAGTGTTCTACTCCTTTTAATTTCAAGTGTAGGTATATTTTCATCTAATCTAGACAGAAGAGCGTGAATTTCTATGGTTCCTCTCATGCTTTTTTTCAAGCAATCATACATATTTTTACTGACTCTTATAATCCAGTGTAAACTAGGAATAACACGTGCCCTCGCTATTCCTAAGCTAGATAAGCTTAACAACAGCTGTTGTTAACGGTATCATAAGTTAAGCTAGATGACAAACTTATTCGATTCAGACCGATTGCAGCTTAATCAGCCTATTTTAAGTAGCTCAAATGACATACATACATACATACATACATACATAATATATATATATATATATATAATATATATATATATATATATATATATATATATATAATATATATATATATATATATATAATTCCATATAAATGTATTCCTGTTGATCGATGACCCTGTCTTGCATATAGAGTTAGGAAGGGCACCACTTACGTCCAGCCTGGTTGGCCTACTATTCTAGTAAGACATTAAAATTAGTGGCTCCGAAGAAGCTGCGACGAGGCTATGAGCTTTGCGTAACGAAGTAAAAAGAATTGGCTTAAACATATCCTTAAATACCCAATGGATACTGCCTGTTGGTTATCAATGGCGAAATGCCATGTCATAAAAATAATAATAAAACAAAAAAGTAGGTACACAATGGTTAATATTCAAGGAACTACACATAAGCACACTGAAACCCAGCGCGACGCAGCAAAGAATTCAAGGCCTCTGTATAAAAATTGCCACAACGAAAATGTTAAAAAGATCGTTGCAAGTTCATCACTGCCTTTCGCCACAAGCTTATTGTTGTAAACTTTAGAATTGTTCTCACAATATTCGATAAATTTACAACCCTTCTGAAAATGTGATGTTCAAAGCAAAGTGACTTCTTATAATTAATTTGAAAAAAATTGTGTTTTTTAAACTACTACAGTGATTTTTATCGTTTACCAATTCTAAAGTACTAGTTTTAATTTGTGCATGTCCATAAATACCCAATAGATATTGTCCATTGGGGTTTCAGTAAAAGCATTATCATAATAATAACAGTATAAGCAAGATAAGCTAAGAGTCCTTACGAATTCTATATGTGGTTTTTAATATTTATGCAGTGATTAAGTACTACAGTGTGTGCTTTTTGTTTGCATTTGTTTCGTCTACATTCAAAATTCAAGAATGACCCTATTTACAGTGTTATAATACGTCACACGGCTAAAATCAGATGACAGCGTGGGAAAATAATGCAAGGGAGCCAATGAGGTTAGTTCTGGATGTTAAATAACGCCCTCAATTTCAAATCAGGCCACCCTTATTAGTTCCTCAACACTATTTTTCTGCGATGTCATCTGATTTTATCCATGTGTTTTTTGTCCAGGAGCCGGACCTGACAAATAAACAAAATGTGACTCACTTTGTACTACTTCAAACAAAAGTTTTCTAAAAATACTCCTTAAATTATAACGAAAAAAACAGTCTGCCCATTAAGAGTGGAGCCCTTCATATGATTGCGCATGCTCAAAATTTTATAAAAAAACGTATGAATATCAGTTTTCTTACAATAAGTGGTTTCCTGTGGGTCGTGTGCAAAACATGAAGAGATCATTTTTGAAAAGTTATAAAATGTCCTATAAAACGAGTGTTTAATCATCAAAATAGTATGACTACAACCCAAAGTTACGGCTCTTTAAAAAAACGCAAATGGTTCATTTATGCAAAATCAGGGAATTTCTTTTACAAAATATTGGTTTTTTGAGCATTATTTGCCCATTTAACAAATGTCGTAACTTTAGTTGTAGTTATCCGACTGTAATGAAAAAACAATCGTTTTAGGAAATTTTATCAGCTTTAAAAAAAGTTCTCTTCGTGTTTTGTACACGACCCAGAGGGAACCACTTATTTCAAGAAAACTGGAATTTGTGCTATTTTCTAATATTTTAAGCAAGTGCGTTCATATGAAGGAAGGGCTCCAATCAGGATAGACAGACTATGCTTTTCCTTCATAATTTGAAGTATATTTTCAGAAAAATTTGGTTTGAAGTAATACAAAATGAGTCACATTTTCTAGGCCCGGCTCTTGGATTATTTTACTTGTAGATTTTTGGTGAGTACTGTTTATCATTGCTTTGTTTGCCTTCAAGAAAGCCCTTATTAACAGTGTTAGTGCTTAGCATAGTGACTGTAAGAGATTATCGTTTTTTTTTTATCTTTCAAAAGGCCCTCATTTATAGTGTTAGTGCTTAGCATAGTGACTGTAAGAGATTATCGTTTTTTTGTTTATCTTTCAAAAGGCCCTCATTTATAGTGTTAGTGCTTAGCTTTGAGATTTGTTAGTGAGTATTGTTTATATTGGCTTTGTTTACCTTCAAGAAAGCCCTCATTTTCCCTAAGATATAATCTATGTTTGAATCCTGTAAAATACAGCACAAAACATGTTAACACATTTATATCTGGAATAAAATTAATTATTGCTTAAATTTACAAAATCAAACGTAATGAGTTACGTCTAACTCAGCTGGGCGTCAACGGAGTAACAGAGGCAATACTCTGTCCTTCACATAAATTTCGATGAATATAACGTTAAGTACTTATGCTTGCCAAGCAAAAGAGATATTATTTGACCACCAAGTTTTACAAAACATGAATGTCAATACGATATAATTGTGCGAGAGACACCTTAAGCAAATTACACTGCCAGATCTGGGAACTGTTCCATAATTTGGCAGTAGTCATTGTAGATGGCGCAACATATTCATGTCAGTCAGCATCTTGATGAGTAAGAGGTATCAAAACAGAGTAGAGCAAGAAATTATGTCCAATCATCAATAATGTTGAATGTCAAATAATGGAACATTTCTTAAATGTAGTGTTTTAATAGTTATATTTCCTAGGTGTCTCACGCAAAATTAGAAAAGAAAACCACGAATTAACTTAGTAGTATCTCTATCAAATGATACTAAAACAAAGTCTTTTAGTGAAGAACTCGTAAATGAAAAGATAAAGTTACAACGTTTTGTAATCATTAACTATTTGGCACGACGATGATTCACCATAGGCACCAAAAACTTTATTAAATTTTTATTTAAATTTCTCACTCAAGAATGAGAGGTTTTTTTGGTAAAGACGTAAAAGTAAATCTACTTAATCAGGCTTTATTGGAATACTAATTACAAAACCATTAAGGCTTTGTAGACACCACTGAAGTTTGTGTACCTTAAGGTTAGAAGGTTTTGGTACATGAAGTTTGTATGATGACTAAACTTAATTATATTTCAATAGACACCACTTAAGTTAGCCACATAGCTTACAACGGGAAAGTCTACATACGTCATACACTCATTAAAAGACTATTCAGTCATCACTAATTTTTGGTTACAGTAAATTTTAAAAAATAATTTAAAGTAATTGGAACAGTAAAAAAAATGTTGCAAGTGCTATCATTACTAAAATGTAGTATACTTTTAAATAAAAATATATTTTTCAAACATCCATCTTCCTCATTGCGAACAACCTCATAACCTAATTTTTTTCTTAAGACGTTCGCTAAAAGGAAATTAAAACTGACAACTGTTATAATAATTAAATTAAATTATTAATAGTTATTTATGCCATAAGGCTGAGAAGTGTGTCTTTATGTCACGGCAATTAGATTTGCCAAGACATAAAGACATTCTCAGCCGGATGGCATACACTATTTTTTTTGAGGTAGCACTCATTAAATAAACTGCGCTATATACTTAATTGAAAAAAAAACAAACGTCCAATTAACTCCATATTATCGTCGTCATTGAATTCATCCATAGCTTCACACTTTTACTCAAAAATTTAAAAGCTTTACAAATAAACACACAAAAATTGTCAATTAGAACACCTTTTAATACGAAAAAAATAGTCTACGAACAAAAACAGAAACAAAATGAACGTTTTTAAAAAAAACCTTATGAAGGTTTTACACAGATTGTTTTTTTTTTGAACACGCTACATTACAGTAATAGCGGCAATATATGAATTACTTTTACGTCCTAGGAGTTTTTTTACATTCATTATTGTCCTCGGAGGTGAAAAGTACTAAATAACCTCCTATAACAATAATGATTCGCTTCTCATCCTAAAACCGGTCCAATAAAGTGCTCAATTACGTACTATCTCAAAAAAACTAAATTAATTATTAATTTTATATATATTTGGCATAGTATTTTGTCTATTAGCTTGCGGCGCTTTCCACGGACCTCCAGGGGTCTACAGACCACAACACTTAGCGTAATTCTGAACTTAGGGATTACCAGTTTATAGGCAATTTAGACAAGACTTAGCGGTGTCTACATACATCGCTTATGTAATCAACATGGGAGTTTATTCAATAACAGAGCTTTTTAGGAGAACCAATTTGGTATACAAACTGCTTAACAAAAAGCTTTAATTAATAAACCGGATGGGCCACTTAACTTCAAAAGTAGGGTAAGTATATATTTACTTATAAACGCACTCTGAATAAGGGTAAAACAACTTTGAATATTTAAAACCATTTAAATAAAACCTAATACATCTGAAAAGCATTTCATTACCCGGAATGATACCCTCGAGTATTTATTGTTTCAACGCGTTAGAGATGAGAATTTTATTTTCCTAAATTTTACTGAATAAATAATTAGCCAAGAGAGAGATGTAATATCTCTGTATGTAAATCCCGCAGGGTCAAGTAAATCATTAGGACCAAATCCGTTCCTTTTAAAAACATCGCTACACAAGAGAACATAAATTGTCATTATTTTATGATCCACATACATAATACACGTAAATGTATTATGTACGTTGTATTTGTATGTAAATGCAAAGTAAATTATTTATGACGTTCTAGAGCAAGATGTTAGAAATTTATAAAGTGATTCAATTCGATGTAAACAAACTAAACGCATTCAGAGGTTATAACCTGACGTTTTTATGAATGACGTGTGACGTCATTGCAGAAATCGGTATAGGCGGTCATCTTAGAATAATACTATATATAGAAGGAGCACTACTGATAACACGAAAGCCGGTTCACTGGTGCAACTAAGTAATGCTGCCACCCTTACAATATATAATTTGCTAAAAAGGGTTGGCAATATTTCCGGTTGCTGAATTATTATGTTCTATTATTAATTAATGATTGATTATTAATAAAATACTAATATAAATATCGGTGCATTACAATATTTTATGCATTTTAAATTGTAGTTGAACATATTTATTAAAATTATATATAAAAAGTAGTCCTCGTCAGCTAAATGTAGATTCTTGTATTCCGCCACCCTTTTGCCATCTAAGACCAGTTTTATTAAATACTCAGCAGGTGTTTTAAGTTCTTATATTTGTTCTTTACGATCTTTCTTTATTAATAGATATTTATGATACATATTTAAAATTGTGTTTTGTTGTCAGGTTGGCAGCATTACTTAGTTGCATCAGTCAACCGGCTTTCGTGTTATCAGTGGAATTAGATTGTGTTTACGGTCCTGTGCTCCTTCTATATATAGTATTATTCTAAGGCGGTCATCATTGAAAATTTACTATTTATTCTTGCAATGACGTCAATTTGGGACTATAGCCTAACATGGCAACCAAATTTGACTTCATTCATAAAAACTCTCCAATTGAATTACCTTATAAATTCTATCAGCTCGGTTCAAGATATCTTTTCTCATTCAAATTGAATGACAGTTTGGCGTTTTGATCATACCAAACAATTTTGACACAACAAGATTTAGCTTAACATCAATTTCCAATTGAAATTGAGATATTATCACTAGAGAGGCCATATTGGTTGAATTTTGAAACAGGAAAAATAGCCTGAACACCAGAATTTAAAATTTAAAACAACCAGTACAAAATTTCAGTTACTCACATAGAGATATATAATAGAGGGGGCATAGCCTATCTTAATACATTGAGAGGCTTGAAACATCTTTTTAGAGCTCTCAGGGGCTCTGTGTAACCTCATTGAAACCTCCTTCAAGAGTGAGTTAAGGCAATAATAAATTAATTGATTTCGGCTTATCTAACATTGATAGAGTTTTGATTTGTATTTTTAACGTTCTACTATATGTTACTGTAATTTTGTACTGATTATTTAATTGTATTTAAAATCGAAGATAGTCAGGTTACTTTTTCGATGTTTCAAAATTTAACCTATAGGGCGTCTCTAGTAATATTTCTCTATGGAAACTCATATAGTAAAAAGTTTAAAATACAAATCAAAACACAATCACTGTGTTTTTTTGTTTTACAGCACAAGATATTTGATTCATTGTAACCTTAACTCACACTAGGAGGTTTTTAACGAGGTAACACAGCCTTGGAGAGCCTCAAAAAATATGTTTTAAACTCTCAATGTATTAAGATAGGATATGTCTCCTCTATTAATATATCTCTACAGTAACTACAAGCTGGTAGCCTCTCTAAAATTTCAAAATTTCTCAAACGAGTACTCTAAGTCAAAGTAGCCAAATAATTCTGGCACGAAGATCTGAATGCTATGCGACTTACGTATGAAATGCGAGCTTTCGTACGTTAAGTACGAAAAATCAATTTTACTTCAGTTTTTCTG
This sequence comes from Microvelia longipes, assembly GCA_018340805.1. NCBI lineage: Eukaryota > Metazoa > Arthropoda > Insecta > Hemiptera > Veliidae > Microvelia > Microvelia longipes. The sequence continues at coordinate 46,641,268 of JACMZG010001870.1, read as the reverse complement.
TATTTTCTTTGTTACTCATTTTGTCTGTATTTTTCTAAGGAAATGCGCACAAACCTTTAATGATAATTGACTAAGCTTAAAGATAAGTAACTAAGCTTTAAACTAGTGCAAATAAAAGCGCGTACTTCTAATTTTAGAGGCATGGTTTCGTAGAACCAACTGGATAATTATGCGCATTTCCTTTGAAAAATACAGATAAAATGAGTTACGAGCAGTGCTTGACAATTGACTAACTGCTTAGGTTTTAAAGCATAAACTAGACCCTTAAGCAAGAAATGGGTTGTTAAGCTCGGAAACACGCATCCAAAGGAAATCGCCCGACATGTGGAGCAAGCATTTTTATAATATTTAGGATTACCGAGCTGTATTTCAAGACACATGCTTTAAATGCCTTAGACATTTAAAATCATCTATTTCCCTTAAATCTTTGTCATTTACTGCGTACACACAGCGTATTTAACAGGTGATCGTATTCCATACGCATTTAATACGATTCGATTTTTGCACCGTATTTGTTTAATCCATCAAGGTACATATGACTTCATAACTGATCCCGTCATAACATCGCGTCTTCTATTGTGAATGTTAACTTAGGTTATAAGGAAGTTTTAAACAAACAAATGTATGGTTAAATCGAGATTTCTTTACAAAATAATAAAGTTAAACTAAAAAAAATATATATTTGATAAGTTATTTAGTGTAAAACGGTAATTTTTAAGTGAAATTCATTTATGAATTTCACATTGAATTGAATGAAATTTTTCACATTCAAATTGAATGAATTTTTCATTGAATTCATTCATGAATTCACGTGAAGTTCATTCATGAATTCACGTGAAGTTCATTAAGGAAGTTATATTTTAAATACAATCGCCACTGAAGGTACATACAGGGAATCGACGGATCGTTCTAGATTACTTCTCCCTTTTACTAGTGTATCCGACTGAATTTCCTCCACATAGTTCTTATAGCGTATTTATCAAGAGTACTCAATACGATCTCTGGATTTAGAATACGTGTGAACGTACTAATTATGCTATTAAATTAATTAAGCCATATATCTATTGTAGATGTTTAAAGACCTGAAGTGAGGCGGTTATAGATAGAGACATTAGGCACAGTTAGAAGAGCCTATAGGAGGCGGGGACGAGGGCAGTTAGCAAAGTTAACACCTGCTAAGAATCGATGTTTGCTACAAATAATTAATAGTTTTGTTTAGACTCACCTGTCACAGTTTTACCCATTTTGTATAATTTAACACAAAAGTTAAATTTACCAATTAAGTTAGATCTGCATGGTTTTATAAATATTATTCGCGAGATCCACTACAAATCTCGATATATCTAACACACTTTTTGTTAACGTCTTATTTAGGCCATTTGGTTTTGATAACAATTATATTAATGTTAAACAATTTTTATCTTTTGATACTACCGAGCTTTGCAAATATAAATAATTCTGGCGCGGTGGTCCGCATTTCGGGCAAATTTCCTTTGAATGCGAGCACTCAAACCCTGTGTACCCTCAGTACCTGGGTTCAAATCCTAGTAGGGACAATATTTTTTTATTCTTTTTTATTACCTAATATAAGTTTACAACTAGAAAATAATTCTGGCGCGGTGATCCGCATGTCGGGCGAATTCCCTTTGGATGCGTGTTTCCGTGCTTTTTACATTATATAAGTTTACAACTACTAAATAAATAATTCCGGCGCGGTGGTCCGCTGTCGGGCGAATTTCATGTAGAATGCGTGTTTCCGTGCTTAACAACTCATTTCTTGCTTAAGGTTCCGGATTATGCTTTAGAACCTAAGCAGTTACTCGATTGTCAAGCACTGCTCGTAACTCATTTTGTCTGTATTTTCCAAAGGAAATGCGCATAATCATCCAGTTGTTGTACAAAACTATGCCTATTATTTGCACTAGTTTAAAGCTTAGTAACTTATCTTTAAGCTTAGTCAGTTATCTTTAAAGGTTTTAGCGCATTTCCTTTGGAAAATACAGACAAAATGAGTTACGAGCAGTGCTTGACAATTGAGTAACTGCTTAGGTTCTAAAGCACGAATCGGAACCACTCAATGGGCATGACGCCTATCCCATCAGGCGAATTTCCAAAGGAAATTCGCTAAAAGTGGACCCAATTTTTACAACCAGAGACACTATGCTATGCTATGATATGATACACACTATGCTATGATACATCTGGGAACTGTTTCATCACTCGACATTCGTCATCACTGATGGCTCGACATAATGTCATGTTCCACTCTGTTTCGTTACGTCTAACTCATCCGGGTGCCGACAGAGCCTGAACTCACTCTGTCCTTAACTTCAAACTCACAAGAATATGTACAAAAAAGTCGGGTACGTGGTACCTCGGAACTTTACATCAGATTCGCTACGCTCATCCTCCATGCTTTGGACTCGGTTCGCTCGTCCTCAGAATATATAATTCTCCAAATTTAAACTCCATCATTTTATCGGACTCGCTTCCCTCGTCCTCAGATAGTTAATGCATTCGTTTCATTCTCCGCGCCCATCCATACAGCACTGACCACACTCAATGGTCCTTAATTTTTATGATCCAACAAAAATCATAGATATACTCTTCGCATTGAATCGAAATTTAGTGAACTTATTAATTAAATAAAGGTATACACTTGAACTAAACTTCAACTCAATTAAAGCATTTACTTATTTTTAACAATGCTTTAAAAAAATGTACATTTAATAAGTCACTTAATAAAAATTGATTTAATGCTGTTAATGAGATGAAACTTACCACATATGTTAGCCTGATACATAGCTACTAGCGTGCTAAATTTCAATTGGATCGCATCATTTTTCCGCGTTTTTTGATTTTTCAAAATGTTTGCTAAGTTATTATTGCAAGTTAATGACGCAATAATAAAAATATTTTCCGAATAGCACAACTATAGCAGCAGATTGATTTTTCTACAAAGTTTCAATTCTCTAGCATAAATACTCTAGGAGCTACGATGATAACAGATACACACACTCACACGCACACACACACACACACACACACACACTCACACACATAAAAAAAATAACATATGTGCCAAGTTTCAATTTTTTTTTTAAATTGAACAAAAAATCAAAAAATGAATCAATTGAGTTAAAATTTAGTACAAGTGTATACCTTCATTTAATAAATAAGTGCAATAAGTTTCGTTTAAATTCAATAAGTCTATCCATGATTTTTGTTGGATCATAAAAGTTAAGTAGAATTGAACGTGGTCAGTGCTGTATTGATGACCGCTGAGAATGAAACGAATTCATTTACTATCTGAGGACGAGCGAAGCGAGTCCGATGACATGATAGAGTTTAAATTTGGCGAATTTTATATTCTAAGGATGAAGTGATATTCGGCGAAGCGAGTCTGAAGCAGGGAGGATGAGTGTAGCGAATCCGATGTGATGAGAAAAAGATCCGAGGTACCCCGTACCCGATTTTTGTATAATATATAGGTAGCAATACATAGGCTGAATATTTGACAAAACAAGTTTAATACATTAAAATACTCCTCCCCACGCTGCAAGACTCAACTCTTCCCAACTCTTCTGCAAGAGTTCACAATTCTGTTTATAAAAGTCTAATTAATTATGAGTAATACGTTTATTATAATAAATAAATAAATCAAATTCATTATTATTAAAACTCGATAGTATCTAATAAATATACATAAAATTTTTCGTTCACCGAAATTTCAACAGGATATTCCGTAAACCAAATATTGTAAGAGTTTGAAGTGTATTTGGAATGCCGTTACAGAATACCGGACTGGAAATCGAAATATACAAAAAAATATTTCAATTTTTTCCAAAATGAAATATGTATCTTTGTAATCATCCATAGGTAGAGTATATTGAAATTTGTAATTTTATACGACGTAAAATTTTTGTGAATATAAATGTAAAATTTGACGAGGAATTTCTGGTTATATCGCTTTGTTTTGTGGTGGAAATTCGCTGTTATCTCCTTCCTGCAGTACAATTTTAATTACTTTCATCTCATACAGAGAAAATAATTGGTAGTTTCCACACCGAGGGTTACTTGGTTTTTTTACATTGAGATTTTTTTACGGTGAAAATTTGTTGATTAGGAAGCGAAGGGTTAAGCGAGTCATTTGATATTCATTCGACAAAAGAACGTTATCCACAAAATGTAAAAAAAATCTACCTCTTTCAATTTTATTTCAATTTTTGGTTTTTTACTTAATAGAATTTTTATAAAAAAAAAGTTTTTCGCAAAGGAATAAAAATTAGAGAGCTATTTAACTTTTCTTAGTGCTTATTAAAATAAGCTTTTACTATAGGTAGGACAAGTTTTATGTTGTTTTTATTACCAATAATATTATGTGGATAGTAGCACCCGACACTTCGGACCTCTTATACTGAAATAAATATTGAAGCTTTGATATTATGTAATTAAATAATTTGCGAAAATTAATATCTAATTTTTCTAATCAAAAAATTGATGTTCTCGTGGATCTAATTTGTTAAATAAGCAAGAGGAAAGCGCCCTACATTCTCTAAGAGGAAGGTCTACAACTTGGCCTAGGGTAAGCCTGTAAGGGTTGTGTCAGCAATATCAGAAGTAGTCAGGTTTTAATAAGGTGGCGTTATTAGCATGTTAATAATTGGATGTTTATGTTGACTGCCCACAATGTTAGTGTTACATTATTTGGTAATTTTTATTATATATAGGAATTTCGTCGCTCTAGAGACATAAGTTTTATAGATAGGGTTGGGTGCGTAATTTTATCGAAGGGAATGTAATTATTATAATTGTCTATATTCATATCTTGTTTCTAAATAGTGCTATATAATTGGTTAGAAGCTAAAGTTTTGCATTCTCAAGGTTCTATTATTCTCATCTTTTAGACTGGACAACGCGCGCTCCGATGGTGCTAGTCAAGAAACAGTATATCTATTCAATTGCGCCCATTCTTGTCCTTGTTTGTTATTTGTGATTATCGTACGGTGCTAACGATTAAGTTGTGCTGCCTACTTTTGTCAATATCTCTTCTACTTATCATAACGATTCCTATGTGTGCTAAGGTGTTCATGTGTGATGAAATATCCATCCATATTTGTGGGGATTTCAAATACTCGCCTTATCTCTCAAAGAGAATCTCTTGCGTTATGAGTCTCACAACATGTTCGTGTTATAGCATACTCATATGCGTGAGTGCTACTTAGTCTCATGTTAGATATTTGATAGCCTGTTTTTAATTTAGCTATAGATATTTTATACTGAACTTTTTATTAGCTCTAAAAGAAAAGTATTACTTACGTTCTTAAATTTCTATAGTGTCTCGAGGTGTTTGACAATAATATATTAATGTGATACCTAGTCGTTATCGAGATTGAATATCAGATTTATGAATTTTATCATCAGTCCGGGGATTCATTGCAGTTAATCACTAATGGATACTTATGGTGTGCTCAAAATTATATATGTATCCGGGATGAACGACAGAATATTTGTGCTCAAAATTATTAATATGATATCCGGGATTGGACACAATATAATTGTGCTCAAATTATATTATATCATATCCGGGATTTCATTATAATCGTCCGTTTCAGGAACATGTACGAAAATCCGTTTGGCAGTTATTATCATTATGCCTGAATGCGAGGTGCGAGGGTGTGTATATGTCACACACAACTCCTTCTTCTTTCATGCGCAACAGTTTGAAATTTGATGACATCCAGACATACTTTCCGACGTTATAACCAGCTAGACATTGAATAAAGGCCCCGTTCTACAATCTTAAGTTAAGTTAGGAAGAATTGAAGAAGTGAAGAATTTTTCAAATCTCTTTTTCTTTCTTAAATAATTCTTTTTCCCGCTCTTTTGACTTAAGAAAACCTAAGAATGGTTTTTTTAAGTACTTAAAGAAGATGTACTACGTTATTGTTTCTTTTGAATGATTACAATATTTTGTAAACGATGTGATGTGATTGTTTTTGATTGTTGTTGTTTGAATATGTGATTATTTGAATAAGTGATTGTTTTGTTTGTTTGAATATTTTTTTATATAATATATATTTTTCTTTTTATTTTTGAATTATATAGTTTTTGAAATGGATGAGGTTCCTACGTCTGTAGACATTACTAGAGATAAGGAAAATACGCTCCAACAATTACCTCATCCATTTTGATTTTATTTATTAATTAAATTAAATAAACACGGTCGATTTTAGAAGTAAATTAAAAAAATATTTGCAAAAGTCTTTGAAAAATGGAAGGAAAGATCATTGAAAAAGCAATGGTTATTTAAATTGTATTAAAATTGTTATTGAGCCTGCTCGTTGTTACCATAAATAATAAAATAAAATGTGTGTGACGGTAGAAAGAAAAGTAGTTTATGTTTATTTAAATTGTATTAAATTGATATTGAGCTCTGCTCGTTGTTACAATAAGTAAATAAAGTGTAGACGGTAGGAAGAAAGTAGTCTAAATACAGCTATATGTGTATTATACTTTAAAAACTTGACTTAACAACTCAGAGGTTGTAGACGTGTTTACGGATCTCTTAAGTCTAAGAGCGGGAATTTCAAATAGTTTGTTCTAAGTGAAAAATTCTCACTTCTTCGATTCTTCCTGAGGAATTCTTTACTTCTTCGATTCTTCCTAACTTAACTTAAGATTGTAGACGGGCCTTAACTCATATATTTTAGGGTTAAAAGTAGCGAGATAGAAGTTATTACACCCTAGGCCCTAGACATTGGTTTCTTCGGGTAACTTTGGTCTGATTAAGTCAAGGATCTTGAATAAAGGGGATGGCGCACGTCAAAAACCAACTGCGCATGTTTACAATTCTTATTACAGCGGAGGTTTTAAATTTTAGAGGCAAACTTACCTCTCAAAGGTTTCCCAATGTTTATTGCTCGAGAAGGTTATTAACACGCTTAAATTATCACTCACTAAAGTGGCTAAGTAAAGTCCAAAATTTAAAATTATGTAAGCACAAATGACTTAACAAGCACCACAAATTTAACAATCACGAGAAGCAAAGTCGACATCCTTGCTACATAACCTGCGTTTGGCGCCTTTTTTTCATTATAACCAGGGGAAGGCAAGTTTGCTCCTATTTCTCTATCTCATACAACTTCCATGGGGTCAGAAAAGTTCCTTAATGCATCATCCCCTTTATTCAAGATCCTTGGTTTAAGTTCATTCTGAAGTTATGAGGAAAAGCATCGCTCTAACCCGTTCTCGTCTTTCACACTGAAACTACTTATTCTCTGATATGACGAGTTTAAAACAAAATGACCGCATACAAATTACAACAACAATAAAAATACACTTCAATACAAATTTTTAACTATGAAAATTGCTTGAAAGTATTAATTGATTCTACCAATGTGCAAAGGAATTAGTGCAAAAAATATAGGTTTGGGCAAACATATGAGGGTTTCGAGTCTTAATTAACGTTTAGACAAGTAATTGGGGCGAATAGAGAAAATTTTGTAAAAATTGGGGAGTGAAACAGCTTACAGTAGTTTGAAATCTGCATAAACTCTGGACCCAAGTCAATATTGAACTGCCTACATCCTTATCAAATCATTTGTGTTTTAGAGAGTTCTCCAACACACCTATAAGGCACGGTCGAATATCCACGGCCTTCTAGAACATTGGATCACCAACAAACTTTTTTTATAACTTTTTTTTTCAAAATTTTCAATAATTAGCCGGATTTGTGATAAATGAAGCCTATTTCCGTAATATGCACGCTCTTTTGGGTAATCTCAAAGAGTATTTACATTCACTCAGAGATTCATTTTTAATCTAACTTGGTACATACATAACTACTGTTAGACGTCAATGTTAACAAATATGACATGTCAAAATATAACACAAATCAGGTAGATAACATTGACGTCTAACAGTAGTTATGTATGTACCAAGTTAGATTAAAAATAAATCGTTGAGTGAATGTAAATACTCTTTGAGATTAATATTTTTTGTATGGTCTTAGACTGTAAAATTAATAAAATAAAAAATACAGTGGTAGACAGATTTTGGTACGAAGTTTCAACTCTCTAGCATAAATAGACTGGGAGCTACGATGTTACTAAGCTATATACTCTCAGACAGACATCTTTGAGAAAATCACTTATGAGACCTTAAAAACACCTGAAACGGATAATTCAGATGACGTCTCGGTTTTGGATTTTTTTGCAAACACAATATTTTTCCTATACCTATGGTATAAATGAGAAAAAAAAATTTTACTGTGCATAAAGGGGATTATAGCAATTTTAACAATTTATCTTATACAGTTCAAAATTAAGAGGGGTAGACTTTTGGACCACCCTGTATAGAAAACATACAAAATTAAGAACGATTTAAAATGTATTAAGACAGTAAAGGCAATTCAAACTTTAAAATTATTATTGGGTAACTGATAAGAAGAGAGAAGAAAATGTTGATTAGATATGGTTGCTTAGCAACTGCTGATTCCTTTTAATTGCGATACCACAAAGTAACTTAGTTACTCTCATTTTAGCTTCATTATGGAATAAAGAGATTAAAAGGGGGAGTTTTGATAGTAATTATTCTAATCGCAGTAAATGGTTATAGGTTAACAGATAAACTCAATCTGTCAGTTTAAGTCAAGCTAATAGAAGATTTATAAGGTGATTCAATTGAAGGGTTTTATGAATGAAATCAATTTTTTTAAATGTTAGGTTATAGTCCGAAATTGACGTCATTGCAGGAACAAATAGTAAATTTTCTATGTTGACCGCCTATACCAGAGACTATGGTATAGTAAAAACTACAAGAAAGAGGTATAAAAGAAAATGTATAATAATATGTATTTATTTATTTATAATAATATGTATTATTTATTTATTTATAAATATAATTTATGTATTTATTTATTTATTTATAAATAAATATGTATTTATTTATTTATTTATAAATAAATATGTATTTATTTATTTATAAATAAATATTTATTTATTTATGTAGTAATCGAGACACAGAAGAGGAACATTTCTGTAATGCACAAACAGTATAAATAAGTAGTTCAGTTACAGAAAGTATTTTTTATTAGATTTAAGAACCGCGCTGTCCTAGCGACAGTTAACATCTACAGAATATATCGATTTATATAAAGATTGACGATATAACCTGACATTCATAAACTTAAGTTGGATTATGTTTTCTAAGTTAAAGAAGTTTCTAAGTTTAATAAGTTAAATAGGAGGAAAGGGAAAATGAAACTCTTACGGATGAAAGTAGAGACGGATAAAGAAGAAACAAATTTTAGAAAAAAAAATATGGCTCAGAGATCGGGTAGTGAAGTGTTAGATGGCACGAGTTCGAAACAAAACAGTTAGTACCAAAAGTACCTGCGGTCTTTGGTGTAGACATATAAAAATTATTTAATGTTTTTTTATTACTTTATAAAAATGAATTAAATTTAAAAACTCTGAAATTTAAAATACGGGCCTTCGGCCCGTATTTTAATGAAAAATGTCAATTTTTTTTTGTAAACAAATTGTTTATTTGAGTAAAATCTTAAGGTTGAAAAAAATATATTCATGATTATTTAAAATAAAAATACCGTTTGCGTCACTTAGGATTGTCCGATTGAGCTGAAACTGGTCGCATTCGTTTTAGAATAACTTCGACCATATAAAGACTACTTTGATGTTCTTCCTCTTTACGGGTCTGCCTCGTAACCTCCACAACATCTCGCGATTTGCAAAGTTTCGTTTCAATTTGAGAACGCCTTCTAGAGTCATCGTTCGCCATACGAAAGGGTAGAAACTCTTACATGCATATATATATATATATATATATATATATATATATTATATATATATATATATTATATATATATATATATATATATATATAATATATATAATATATATATATATATATATACTTTTTTCGGACATATATTTTTGTTATCAGGAAGCCAATAGGAACCGATTCCACCTACTCCCACCCTCAACTTCCATCATCCGAACAACCTCATAAGCGTCATTTTCATTATGAAAATTCGCTAACAGCTGTGATCATAGTTTTTAAATTGAAACAAAAGATACGAGGTTCCCATTTACTTACACAGGATCCCTATATAGGGAGCAGACTTCCTTTTCTCCTTTCACCCCCCCCCCCCCCCCTTCACCTTTTCTAAATTGTTAAATCGTGAACTTTTCTAAATCGTAAACAATTTTTTAAATTGTTGGTTTTTTAAAAATTTCCTACCTTCACTCTGGTTAGCCAAATATCCTGATCCGACAGGAAATTATGGGGTCCCGTAAATTATATAGCCTTTAACGTAAATTAAGGGCTTCGGCGAGCCTTGAGATCAAGTTGATGAAATCACTATGATACACAGCTAAAATCAGTTGACAGCGTGGGATAATAATGCAAGTGAGCCAATGAAATTAACCCTGAATGTTTAACCACGCACTCAATTTCAAATCAGGCCTTATTTGTTCCTCAACACTATTTTCCCGCGCTGTCAACTGATTTTAACCGTGCGTCGTACTATAAATAGATGGGAAGACGTCATATAATAGAATTACAAATAAAACAAGGAAGAATAGAAGCAATACACATGGGATTTCCGCAGGACCCCTTTTGTTTTACGAAAAAGGAAAGAAAAATGAAGCAATTACCTTCAACTTGCGGGTCCCCTCCTGCAGTGGCGCTCTCTACCCACTCTGTAAACTAAAACAAACATATGAACATTAATTCAATGGAATTCATATTCGGTTTTGTTAGGGGACAGGTCAGTATAGTAAGGAAGAATTAAGTTAATTAATTTTCTCAAGATATAAAGTTCTCTACAATACGCTATATAAAATTCAAGATATAAAGTTCTCTAAAATACGCTAGATAAAATTCAAGATATAAAGTTTCTACAATACGCTAGATAAAATTCAAAGATAAAGTTTTCTACAATACGCTAGAAAAAATTCAAGATAAAAAGGGTTTTCTACAATACGCTAGATAAAATTCAAAGATATAAAGTTTCTACAATACGCTAGATAAATTCAAGATATAAAGTTTTCTACAATACGCTAGATAAAATTCAAGATAAAAAGTTTCTACAATACGCTAGATAAAATTCAAGATTAAAGTTCTCTACAATACGCTATATAAAATTCAAGATATAAAGTTCTCTACAATACGCTAGATAAAATTCAAGATATAAAGTTTTCTACAATACGCTAGATAAAATTCAAGATAAAAAGTTTCTACAATACCTAGATAAAATTCAAGATAAAAAGTTTTCTACAATACGCTAGATAAAATTCAAGATTTAAAGTTCTCTACAATACGCTATATAAAATTCAAGATATAGAGTTTTCTACAATACGCTAGATAAAATTAAAGTTCACTACAATACGCTAGATATAAAGATTCACAATACGCTAGATAAAATTCAAGATATAAAGTTTTCTACAATACCTAGATAAAATTCAAGATAAAAAGTTTTCTACAATACGCTAATAAAATTCAAGATATAAAGTTTCTACAATACGCTAGATAAAATTCAAGATATAAAGTTCACTACAATACGCTAGATAAAATTCAAGATATAAAGTTTTCTACAATACGCTAGATAAAATTCAAGATAAAAAGTTTTCTACAATACGCTAGATAAAATTCAAGATATAAAGTTCTCTACAATACGCTAGATAAGTACTAAATACGCTAGATAATTCAGATATAAAGTTTCTACTATATAGAAAATTCAAGATATAAGTTTCTACAATAACGCTATTCCCCAGCCCTTTTCAAATCATAAATCAAAATCAAGTACGGAAGGCATAAAAACAAGTAGAGGCATAAAATAGGAACTTCTCCTCATTACATCGGATTCGCTTCGCTCGTCCTCAGATAGTAAATGCATCCGTATCATTCTTAGCGGTCGCCCATACAGCACTGTGGTCAGCGCTCAATGCTCCTTAATTTTTATGATACAACAAAAATTATGGATGTACTTGTCGTATTGAAAAAACTTAGTGTACTTATTTATTAGGCGATAATATACACTTGCACCAAATTTCAACTCAATTGGACCATTTCCCAACTTTTTACAATTTTTTAAATAACGTACACAAGGCATTCGATAAAAATAGAACTAATGATGATAATGAAATGAAACTTAGCACATAATAGTTCTATACATGGCTACATGTGTGCCACATCTCAATCCGATCGCATCATTTTATCGCGTTTTATTATTTTTCAAACTTTTTGCTGTCATTTTTGCGGGCTAATGACGTCAGAAACAGATGATTTTCCGAAGAGCACAACTAAAGCGGTAGACTGATTTTTGTACAAAATTTCAACTCTCTAGCATAAATATACTGGGCGCTACGGTGATAACAGACACACACACACATATACAGATAGACAACTTTGCGATTCCGGTTTTATCCCGGTTCTGGATTTTTTTGCAAACACAATAATTTCCTATAAACCTACAATATAAATGAGGAATAGTAACGAGGTTGTGTTATTATAGAACACACGGCTAAAATCAGTTGACAGCGCGCCAAAAATCTGTGAAGGAATGAATTTTATTGGTTCAGACCGACCAAGCCCCTTCCCCTTCACTTCATGCCAACCTCGGTACAAGAAATTACTTTTTTTGTAAATAAAATCATAAAAATACAACACTGGTTTTAAAAATTTGCAACCTTGCGTCGCTTATTTTCAAGAATAGAAGACTAGAAAGGATACATCAATGATACGAAATCGATGAATACTTTCTAGTCCTCCATTCTTGGCTTATTTTCCCGTCATTGTGCATTGAGTAACTTACAACTTTACCTCCACTTAATTCAAAGTTAAAGCAATACTTAATTTGTAACTTTAGAAGATACAACAATATTCCTACTTAAGAAGTAAAGAAATAATTTTTTAAAATAATAAATATGATATAAAATAAAATTGGATTATAAAATTCAAAACATAACCTGGCTTACAGTGTTGCCAGAGTAGAGGTTTTTACATTTATACCAAAGGTATATAGGAAAAGTATTATGTTTACAAAAAAAATCCGAAACCGTGATACCGGAATTATGTGTTTCAGGTGTTTTTAAGGACTCCTGAGAGGTTTTCGCAAAGTTGTCTGTGTGTGGGTATGTGTGTGTGTCTGTTATCATCGTAGCGCCCAGTATATTTATGCTAGAGAGATGAAATTTTGTACAAATATCAGTCTACCGCTGTAATTGAGCTATTCGGAAAATAATTTCTTTATGACCTCATTAACCCGCAAAAATGACTCAAAAAAAATTACGAAAAATCATAAAACGCGGAAAAATGATGGAATCTGATTAAAATTTGGCACGCATGTGTCATTGGCAAATGTGCTATGTTTCATCTCATTATCAGCATTAGTTAAATTTTTATCGAACGATATGTATACTTTGTTTAAAAAAATGTAAAAATCGGAAAATATTCCACGTTGAAATTTGGTACAAGTGTACCCTTTGACGTAATAAATAAGTGTACTAAGTTTCGATATAATACAACATGGCTATCTATGATTTTTGGTGGATCATAAAAGTTAAGTAGAATCCAGCGTATTCAATGCCTGGATGGGGGACCACTGGGAATGAAATAAATGTATTTACTATTTGAGGACGAGCGAAGCGAGTCTGAATGCGTATTGCAGTATATATTTAACGACTTGTGCTTCTGAGGACGAGCAAAGCGAATCTGATGTAATGAGGAAAATTTCCGAGGTAACCCGTACCCGATTTTTTTTGTTAATTAAAAAAAGAGATTTTTGCTTAAAAAGGGGACTGAAAGCATTAAGATTTTAGCGGGCTGTCAACTCATTTTAGTCGTGTGTTATACATTAATAACTGTTAATGAAATCTGACATAAAATATTATTAAAAGCTTGTGTTATTAATAACTCTTGGTAAAATCTGACTTAAAATTTTACAAAAAATTTAAGTTATTATTAACTGCTGGTGACATTTAACTTAAAATTTTATTAAAAGTTTGTGTTATTAATAACTGTTGGTGACATTTGACTTAAAAGTTTATTAAAGGTTTGTGTTATTAATAACTGTTGGTGACATTTGACTTAAAAGTTTATTAAAAGTTTTATTAATAACTGTTGGTGACATTTGACTTAAAAGTTTATTAAAATTTTTAACTAATTAATATAATTATAACTGTTGGTGACATTTGACTTAAAATTTTATTAAAAGTTTGTGTTATTAATAACTGTTGGTGACATTTGACTTAAAAGTTTATTAAAAGTTTTATTAATAACTGTTGGTGACATTTGACTTAAAAGTTTATTAAAGGTTTGTGTTATTAATAACTGTTGGTGACATTTGACTTAAAAGTTTATTAAAAGTTTTATTAATAACTGTTGGTGACATTTGACTTAAAAGTTTATTAAAGGGTTTGTGTTATTAATAACTGTTGGTGACATTTGACTTAAAAGTTCATTAAAAGTTTTATTAATAACTGTTGGTGACATTTGACTTAAAATTTTATTAAAAGTTTGTGTTATTAATAACTGTTGGTGTCATTTGACTTAAAAGCTTGTGTTATTAATAACTGTTGGTGACATTTGACTTAAAATTTTATTAAAAGCTTGTGTTATTATTTACTGTTAGTGATGTCTCATTACCTAATTTCCTTTTGATTCCTTAAAATTAACTCCTTAAATCGCATAATATTTTTTTATATTAGATCTAAGTTTGCAAAGAAAATCATCTGAGAAAGTATAACGATATTAAACTGGAGTAAGAGAAAAGCAAGGGAGTACTGAAAAACTAGTCACGGGCTTACGGAGCCCGGCGCGCTGCGTAAGCCGGGCGAATTTCCTTCGAAATATTTCTTTCTTTCCCAAGAATCCAATTCTTGCTTAGGTTCATGTTCCATAGTTGGAACAGTAGCAGTTTTACTTGTCTATTAATTTACATGGATTTTTCAAAGTATGATTTGTTTTTTACATTCAGCCTTTTTTAAATTTTTGGTTTTTCGAGTTTTTGGTCGTATAAACTCTAAACCACGACTTGGCACGCCAAATGAACATTAAAACAATACCCTAATTAAAATCATTTTTACTAACATTTATTTTGGTTTTCTGTTATTTACGACGGTATTTCCGACGTTTTAGTCACTAAGTAGTCAATGATCAATTCCGGTTTTATTCGATTCTGCGCCCCAATAAACAAAGCACGGTAAATGACGTCACAAAAACCTGGTTTTTAATAAGGTTCATTTTTGTTCATTCCTCACCAAGGTGGATTTTTGAACAAAGTTTGATTGGAAGATAGCGTGTTCACTAGAAATACACACACACACACACACAGATATATATACATGTATATATATATGTATATATATATATATATATATAATATATATATATATATATATATATATATATATATATATATATGTATATATATATATATATATATATATATATATATATATATATAATATATATATATATATATATATATATATATATTTATATATAAAGTTTCGAGACACTTATTTTATGTGGTTGTTGGGCCTTTGAAACGAATTTTCGCCACCCGCCTTGACGCCTATCCCATTAGCGCATTTATCCCAAAGGAAATTCGCTAAAAAGAAAACGAGTAACAATAACTGCTTGTTAAGCAAAAATAACAATAGCTCTTGTGAGAGAATATATTTCAAACATTGTCATTATGTATTATATGAAATTATGTTTTATACGTAGTGTTACACACACCGTGACGTAAAGAGTATGTGTTACACATACACACTTTTATCGTGATAATGTGTAAACGCACACACTATTCCACGCGTAGTTAAAAGTATGAAGGATACACTAAAACACTTCAAAGTTTTGAGTGTAAATACACGTGAGCCTTACGTACACTGCTATACATAAGTGTATACATTGGGTATAAATATACACAAACTGTCAACAGTACTTGAAGTAGTGTATTTGGTCGAGTAACAACAAGTAGAATATTCTATCTATTGTCAATGTTTAAATCTATGATCAAACAATAAAGATACAAAATAAATATGGTTTTACAATCTTATATCCTATAATAAGAGGAAGAAGGTTTGCAATTTTTTACACAAGGGTTTTTAATAAAAGGGATGACGCGATAAGGAAACCTTATCGACCCAATTAGCGTATTATGAGATAAAGAAAAATCAAACAAGCAATGTTATAGTAAAAGGCGCAAAACGCAGGATATGTAACAAGAAAAAGTCTAATTCAACATGTATTATCACTTCAGAGCCAATTAAACATTTAAATGACCGACATTTATTCATCATATATTAACACTTCAGAGCCAATAAAACATTTAAATGACCGACATTTATTCATCATATATTAACACTTCAGAGCCAATTAAACATTTAAATGACCGACCTTTATTCAAAATATATTAACACTTCAGAGCTAATAAAACATTTAAAATACCGAATTTTCCGAATAGCACAATTACAGCGGTAGACTGAATTTTGTACAAAATTTCAACTCTCAAGCATAAATACACTGGGCACTACGATGGTAACAGACACAAACAAAATTCTTACTCACTCGTATAACTACACTGAGGAGCTACGATGATAGAAGACACACACATACAGAGAGAGAACTTTGCAAAAACCACTCAGGAGGACTTAAAAATGCCTAAAACGGACAATTCTGGTTTCATCCCGGTTTCGGATTTTTTTTATTGCACAATACTTTTCCTACATACCTACGGTATAAATGAGGAAAAGTAAAAAGAGTTAAAAAGAACATTAAAGCAAACCACGTAAAAAAAACTAAAAAAGCCTAAAAAACGAAGAACTTTTACTTTTTATACTTTGTTTGGACATAAATTAGCCGGAAAATAAAAAAAAAACTGGCTTTTTGAAAGTAATTATTTGTCGGTGAAATCAAACATAACTTGGTCTCTATTAGTCAACATCAATGTATTTCACCCCCTAAAAATGTTTTCTGTTCTGTAGTTTTCTAATAAAACACTACTAACGGTGCGGGGGGGGATAATTAATAAGATTACGATTCACATAAATTAGACAAACAAGCGAATAGAATGGCTCACAAGGGGTTTTAAACTGAGATATGAAAGAATATTTTTAAGTGGTGCCTTTCGAACTCAATATTAGACGCGATCCGCATGACTTATTAGTATTGCAAATATAGCATAACCTCTTAAATTAAAGTTAGTACAATTTAAAGTCGTTTCATTTGTTTGTATTCTTAGCTAGCTGTTAGAAACGTTATAAGCTTAACTATAAGTATATACTTACTAGTTATATTCTACTAGTAAGTAATACTTACTATACATACTCTGGATGCTTAGCTTACAGACGTATTTTATAAATGCAGACGTATAAGTATAATTTGGTATTTATTGAGTGAGTTCTCAAATAAACGACTAATAACATTTTTTTTAAACAGCAGCAGTTGTTAAGTTTTGTCTAAATTTGTCCCTTGTTTTGGTTTACCTTGTTATGTTATCCTTTTTCTTGTCATTATTCTTTCACCACTTATTATTTCATTTATATTTTGTTATCTGTTTCCGTCCATTTTTTCCATGATTTTGTCTCCGTTTTTCGTAACTTTTTTTTACAAGACAACCTGTTATAACCTGATCTCTTCCAGACATAGAGATATTATTACTAGAGGGGCCCTATAGGATAAATTTTGAAACATCGAAAAAGTAACCTGACCACCTTTGCAAATAATCAGTACAGAATTACAGTAACTTATATAGTAGAACCTTAAAAATATAAATCAAAACTCAAACTCGAACAATGTGCCGGAAGCCAAAATCAATTGATTTATTACAACCTTTAGTTCACTCTTGGAAGAGGTTTCAATAAGGTTACACAGAGCCCCTAAGAGCCTCAAAAAGATGTTTCAGGCCTCTCAATGTATTGAGGCTATGCTCCCTCTAGTATATATCTCTATGCTTCCAGACATAGATATATATACTAGAGGGGGCATAGCTTATCTAAATACATTGAGGGGCCTGAAACATCTATTTGGGGCTCTCAGAGGCTTTGTATAACATCATTGAAACCTCCTGCAAGAGTGAGTTAAGGTTATAATTAATAAATTGATCTCGGTTTCCTGCAAATATATGTTATTGGTAATTGTAATTTTGTACTGATTATTTGATTTATAAATTGAAGGTTATCAGGATACATTTTCGATGTTTCATATTTAACCCCCTCTAGTAATACCTCTATGCTTCCAGACATGTTTTCTTTTCAACATCAGTGTTGCCAACTTAATAACCGCCTCCGCTTTTTGGCTGCCAGTTCAGCTTAAATTTAAATTTTATGCATACATTTCCATTAGCTGTTCAGATTCGTTAATCTTTTCATCAAACCACCTGTGGAATCTCAGAATTGCCAGCTTTTGCACCTACGTCTTTTGTTTTTCGTGGTTTTACCCAATTTATTCGTCTTTCAATTGACTTTTGTTGCTTTTGTTCTATTTGGTGATATGACGAAAACTTTTTAAACAGTGCTAAAGCAATTTGTTAGAACTTACATGATTTTATCTACCAGACCAATTGTTGGATAACCAAGTCAGGTTAGCGATCGCTTCATTTGAAGCTGTAGTTTATCATTGACGGCTTTCACGTATTTCTTATTATCGGCGGACGGTTTGCGGATCGTGTTATCGTCTCACTTAGATTTAAGATATTTATTCTGTTTTATGTGTACTTACTTGGATATTTGGATCGAAAGCTGTCCTGCAAAGGCCTGTTGGCAGTAGATTTTTCGTTTCTTTTAACTTATTCTTTGTCGTACTTACTCATATACCTACGCATTAAGTATTTCACTGTCGAAGCCTCCTTAATTTTGAAAAATTCATTTCTCAAAAATGAATAAAATTTAACAATCCTGGCAGATAAAAACAGATGTAAGCTTAATTAAAATTAAACAAAAGATACGGAGTCATTTTTTATTTACACAGGATACTCGTAGACTAAGTAGACTTCCTCACCATCTTCAACCTTCTATCCCTCTAAATGACTACCTTACATCACTTTTAGTTTAATGGTAAGTTCCTCTAGCGTTTTCGTTTTTTTTTTGCAGAATGAAGTACCCCATCTTTTAACTTAACCATGTTATGGTGACATAACTTCATTTATGTCATCATTTTGTATTATGACGAATGCTTTTAATAACGAACGGAACGAAGGTTTAGAGGTTGTAATTTTAGCATCCCATCCCTCATTTAGAAGGTAGATATTTAATCAAGAAATCGGCGTCATAACAATAAGAAATAAATGATTTATCACTCAAAGAAAAATGAATCAAGGAGATGTCAATTAGATAAAATCTATGATTTATTAATTTTCTACCTTTTTCTCCTCCCATCCTGTCTGTCGTATTCCCTCTCTCTCCATTCTATAGTCGCTCCTATTCCTCCTTCAATCATATTTGTCGTTTCTCCTTCTACCCTCACCATTCATCCTGTCCTCCGCAGTTTGTTCTCCTCATCCTTCGGCCACCCTCTCTTTCATTCGTTTCCCATTCGATTCCTTCCTTTGTCTCTCCTCATCTTCGCCATTCTCCTATTTTATCTCTTCAACTAATTTCTTTCGGAAAAAAGAGCATCCATTTTCCCTTTAATTTTATTATTTGTCTTTTCCTGGTTGACATTTTTCTCTTTTTGAATTAATTCCTTGTTCATAAATAAACTTTCCGTTTAGAGATTTTATATTCAGTTAGAACAACTCATCTCTGTTATTTCATTACCTAGTTGTATCAAAATTCCCCAAATATATGGTATTTTAGGGTTCATTGTATTCTACAGTTCTAAAGAGTATGTATGTATATATATAGTACTTCACAACAACTTACCTACCCGTCTAAAACAAATTAATAAAATAGAAACATTTAAGAAAGCAGTCAAACAGCATTTTATTGATAACTTAAAGACTTGAAAATTAAATATATACAAAATTCTATGGTTTATAATAATATGATAAAATATGGCATATAATGTAATGCATAATATAATGTATAATAATAATATATAATAAATATATAGATATATGTATTTATGTATGTGTGTATGTGTATGTATATGTATATATATATATATATATAATATATATATATATATATATATATATATATATATGTATGTATGTATGTGTGCATATATATGTATGTATGTATGTATGTATGTATATTATATATATATATAATATATATATATATATATATATATATATATATATATATATATATATATATATATATATATATAATATATAATATATATTATACGACAATAAGATTTAATAATGTACATAAAAATAATAATTTAATCATATATTTTAATAACAACATAATAATATTTAATAATTATTTACAATTTTATTTTCTTTATTATAATAATAATGTAAAATTTTACTAATAATTTTCTCATACTAACCTACAAACTAAAAAGTGATTCTAAAAATACTAACCCCCTTAACCCCATTATTTAGTCTAACTAACCACAACGTTTTAATAAGTGTGTATGTATATTTATAATATTAATTCAATTTAATAATACTAAACATAATAAAAATCAGAAATATTCATATAAAGGAAGACAATGAAAGTGCGTGTGTTTGCGTAGAGCTCCCTCTTACGGCGCAGGTCATTTTTAGGACCTCAAGCAAGAGGTACTTTTTAACAGTACATTATTGTAATGTAAATAAATGTATATTTATAATATATATATATATATATATATATATATATATATATATATATATATATATATATATATATATATATATATATATATATATATATATATATATATATATATATATATATATATATAATATATATATATATATATTATATATATATATATATATATATATATATATATTATATATACACACATATATATATATATATATATATATATATATATATATATATATATGCTATATAGCAGGTATAGTGGTAGTAATTAGGGAGAGGCGAAAGACCTAGCAAGTAGGCCGTCTTGTTGGGCCCTTTTTACTGACTCCCTTAGAATAGAAGACAGTGTTCTATCTAAGGGATAGAACACTCATCGCCTTATGAGTCCTAGTGCAGGAATTTTACGTCTAATCAACAGAAGAGCTGCAATTTTTACTTTAAGGTTTCTAGGTTCAACTAGATACAACACGTGCCCTACTGCCAGACCAGGCTTTCCTGCTTTCGAAGCCATAGGGCAAAAACATATATATTTAATATAAACTACAATCGAGGGTCCTGAATTATGCCTTAACCCAGGTTCATTTAGGGATAGATATCTTTTACTATCTTTTGCTACCGTGTTTTAATAAGTTTTGAAGAATAGTTTTCGGATAAAGCAATAAGGCCTCATATTCCAGGAACCGGACCTGAAAAAACGTGACTCGTTTTGAACTGCTTCAAATCAAATGATTTGAAAATATATCTTAAATGATAAAAGAATCAAGTTTTTATTCATCAAAATCAGATAACTACAACAAAGGTAATGGTATTAGCAAAATGGCAAAATTAACAGAAAAATCGGGTACGGGGTACCTCGGAACTTTCCCGCATCACTTTGGATTCGCTGCGCTCATCCTCCCTGCTTTGGACTCGCTTAGCTCGTCCTCAGAAATACAAGTCGTTAAATTAACTGCAACTCGTCTTCGCTCGCTTAGCTCGTCCTCAGAATACAATCGTTAAATTAATACTGCAACTCGTCTTCGGACTCGCTTAGCTCGTCCTAACATCGTAAATTAATACCAAAACCGCTTAGCTCGTCCCAAAATACAAATCGTTAATTAATACTGCAACCCGTCTTCGGACTTGCTTCGCACGTCCTCAGAAATACAAATCGTTAAATTAATACTGCAACTCGTCTTCGGACTCGCTTCGTCGTCTTAAGATAAAAAGACATTTGTTTAATTCCCAGTGGTCATTTATCCAGGCACTGACCACGCTCGATGTTGTATAATTTTAATGATCAAACAAAAATCATCGATATACTTGTCGTATTAAAACGAAACTTTGTGTACCTATTAATAGGTAAAGGTATACACTTGTACTAAATTTCAGCTCAATTGGACCATTTTCCATTTTTTTTACAATTTTTTTTAAATCGTACACAAGTCATTTGATGATAACAGACACACACACACAAATACATTCAGACAGACAACATTGAGAAAACCACTCAGGAAGCCTTTAAATCAACTGAAACGGATAATTCCGGTTTCATCCCGGTTTCGGGTTTTTTGCAAACACAATACTTTTCCAATATACCTACGGTATAAATGAGGAAAAGTAAAAATGTCCTCTGCAAGTTTTGTACGCGACTAATAGGAAACAGCTAATTTCAAGAAACATTAAATTTGTTTTTGATTTTATAATAATACGACACTCGGCTAAAATCAAATGACAGCGTGGGAAAATAATGCTAGGGAGCCAATGAGGTTAGTCCTGGATGTTAAAGGACGCCCTCAATTTCAAATCAGGACAACTTGATTGGTTCCTCAACACTATTTTCCCGCACTGTCAACTGATTTTAGCCGAGTGGCGTACTATAAATTTTGAGCGTGCGCAATCATATGAAAGCCTCACTCTGGATATAGATAGACTGTTTTTTCTTTTCAGTTATTTTATAATAAAAATTATAAAATAATATTATTAAAAAAAAATATTAAAAAAATCGGTTTGACGCAGTACAAGATTATTTATGTTTTCCAGGACTAGCTCCTGGACTTGATTTTTGTACCAAGTTTGAGCTCCTTATAGCATAAACAAACTGGGAGATGCGAGTAGACACACAAACACCCACTAAGACAGACAAAGTTGCAAAAACCAGTAAAGAGGACTTAAAACAACTGAAATAGATTTTATCTACTCCTTGTAGTGTAAGTTCTACATACAGTCTTGTTATCTCACACTGTAAATGTACTTTTACTCCCTAGGGAGGAAAAGTGAAAGTGTTGCCAACTTGACAGAATTTTTTAGTAAAAGTTTTAGGAATTTTAGAAATTTTTAGGAATTTTTTTCGGTGTTATGTTGGTACTACGGGTAGAATATACAATATACACACGCTAATGTTTAAATTACAAATATTGTATTACACATTATTCTATTGACAGCTTACAATAAAATAATGTGAAGATAGTGGCTTTATTCTCTCTTCATCAGAGTAATTGACATGGTAAGAATAAACTAAACTAACACAATAACAATTAAGGAGCTGAAGAATATATTAGTAGTTGTTAGCATTAGTTCTCTAGTCGTAAATAAAATTTAATATGCAACAAGGGATGAAAGTTTTCAGCTCTCGTATTATCTCCCTCGTCAAGCCTCGGGAGCTAACTAGTTTATCTCCCTCGGCCTGCCGGCCTCGTGAGCTAATGAAGTTTCCTCCTTCGGCGCTGCCTTAGGACGAAACTTTAACTTGAGCTGTAAAACTTATAGTAAAATCCCAATGCCGAATTTTTATTTGAAACACAGTGCTTCTCCTATATACGGTATAAATGAAGAAAAGCAAGAATAGTTAAAAGTATGTTTTAACCATTTTTCTGTTTCCCTAGGGAGATAAATCTTGTTATTTGCTACTTTATTTCTCCATCATACCAAACCACTTTCCAGGGTTAGTAGACAAAAGAGCCAGGTTTTGATTTCCTTTCTACCTTTTCTGATGTGTGCAGAGTGTATGTGCAATAGTGCGAATAATTTTACAACCTATACATACAAAAATTTCACATTAAGTATGTGCGTGAGTGACAAACCATACATACACTCATAACTGTTTACACTATACCCCCTCCCCTACTTCGTCCCCACAGTGGTAGAACTGAGTCAATATAAAAACAAAGAACTCGTATTGCCTTGATACAATAGGTAGGAAATTTAACAAAAACCTTGCTTTACTTAGCTTGATTCTTGGCTTAGATTGTGCTTCATTCTTGGTTGGTTTTAAGATGGAGCGGATATTTACTTTCATATTTAGAAGAACAATTCAAATTTATCATTAAAAGACTATTGTGTCACATGAGCCTTTTCCTCTAAACCCTTAGAATAATACTATATATAGAAGGAGCACTACTGATAACATGAAAGGCGGTTCACTGGTGCACCTAAGTAATGCTGCCACCCTAACAATATACAATTTTCTAAAAAAAATTGGCAATACTTCCGGTTGCTGAATTATTATATCCTATTATTAATTAATGATTGATTATTCATAAAATACTAATATAAATATCGGTGCATTACAATATTTTATGCATTTTAAATTGTAGTTTAACGTATTTATTAAAATTATAGATAAAAAGTAGTCCTCGTCAACTAGATGTAGATTCTTGTATTCCGCCACCCTTTTGCCATCTAAGACCAGTTTTATTAAATACTCAGCAGTTGTTTTAAGGTATTGTATTTGTTCTTTACGATCTTTCTTCATTAATAGATATTTATGACAAATATTTAAAATAATGTTTTGTTGTCAGGTTGGCAGCATTACTTAAGTGCACCAGTCAACCGGCTTTTGTGTTATCAGTGGAATTACATTGTGTTTACGGTCCTGTGCTCCTTCTATATATAGTATTATTCTAAGCCTAAACCTAAAGCCCTTCTCAGTTAACCTATTAGTGCCCATAATATCAATGAATTTTGGAAAAAATATTAGATAAAATCATTGTGCACCACCAGTGGCGCACAAGGTTGATGTCATATGGCATCGCTGTGCACTTACTGACATAAAATATTTTGACCCACTTATAGAAGTTTTATTTAATTTCCTCTTTAACTCTACCATCCTATAAGGCGCGGTCGAATATCCACGGCCTTCTAGAACATTGGATCACCAACAAACTTTTTTTATAACTTTTTCTTCAAAATTTTCAGCAATTAGCCGGATTTGTGATAAATGAAGGCTATTTCCATAATCTGCACGCTCTTTTGGTTAATCTCAAAGAGTATATACATTCACTCAACGGTTTATTTTTAATCTAACTTGGTACATACATAACTACTGTTAGACGTCAATGTCAACAAATATGACATGTCAAAATATAACACAAATCAGGTAGATAACATTGACGTCTAACAGTAGTTATGTATGTACCAAGTTAGATTAAAAATAAATCGTTGAGTGAATGTAAATACTCTTTGAGATTAACCAAAAGAGCGTGCAGATTACGAGAATAGCCTTCATTTATCACAAATCCGGCTAATTGCTGAACATTTTGAAAAAAAAGTTATAAAAAAAGTTTGTTGGAGATCCAATGTTCTAGAAGGCCGTGGATATTCGACCGCGCCTTATATTTGAACTTATGCTTGTCAAAACAGTTATTTGATTAATTAATATTTAAATTATATGAAAACTTGGGCAGTTTGAAGGTACGTGCATAAAACGTTTTTTTTTATAAATATTATACTTCTAGTATTTTAGAAATAATTGCATTCGAAATAATTTACTCATATGAATGAAACTGGGTTTTAATAATATTTGGACGCACATTGTTCTTTTGTAGATTATAATCTTAGAATAATACTAATATAGACGGAGCATATGACCGTAACACAATGTAATTCTACTATATTACGACACACGGCTAAAATCAATTGACAGCCCGCCAAAATCTCAATGCTTTCAACCCTCTTTTTTTAATAAAAAAATCCCTTCTTTTATGTAACAAAAAAAATTCCCTACTCTGGCAACACTGATAGTCAGGTTATGTTTTGAATTTTATTATTTGTTTTTATTTGATATCGTATTTTTTTATTTTTAAAAAAATTATTTATTTACTTTTTAAGAAGGAATATTGTTGTATCTTATAAATTTCCAACTAAGTGTTGCTTTAAATTTGTCCGGGAAGTATGAATTAAGTGGAGTTAAAGTTGTTGTGTAAAGTTGCAATGGATCATAATAGTTCTTCGATACAAGTTTGACGATTTTAATAAATTGTCAGCTATAATTACTTTTTTTCCAAAACAAACTGCTTTTTTGTGTCAAGTTTGTATAATTGAATGCGTATTGTTTCATATTATAAAAATAATATGACACAATATGTATCTAAGACTTAAAAAAGTCAAGACTGTCATCTATTGAAAGACATGGCATTTTCAAAAAAAATGCTGTCTTTTGGTTGACAGAGCACAGAACCTGCGCTGTACTCAAATAGCAAGAAATGCTTGAAGAATACGTCAGTATCCAAGCGTCAAATAAAGGCACTCAGATCATATTATAACTTCGCAATAATTGGATGAATTGAACAGATTGGAATGAAACGAAACGAAATCAAACAGATCAATGAGGGAAATAAAAGCGACGCGAGGTTACAAATATTTACAACCAGTGTTGCCTTTTTATGATATTATTTACAAAAAAGGTATTTTTTTATACCGAGGTTGGCATAAGGTGGAGAGGGAAAGAGCGGGGTCGGTCTGAACCAATAAAATTCTTTCCCTCACAGATTTTTGGCGCGCTGTCAATTGATTTTAGCCGTGTGTCGTACTATAATAACACAAAAGCCGTTTGACTGATAGTCATAAGTAGGGGCACCACCTTAACAACAAAACATTATTTTACATATTTGTCATAAATATCCATTAATGAAGAAAGATCGTAAAGAACAAATATAATAATTTAAAACACCTGCTGAGTATTTAATAAAACCGGTCTTAGATGGCAAAAGGGTAGCGGAATACAAGAATCTACATTTAGTTGACGAGGACTACTTTTATTATAATTTTAATAAATACGTTAAACAGCAATTTAAAATACTTAAAATATTGTAATGCACCGATATTTATGTTAGTATTTTATGAATAATCAATCATTAATTAATAATAGAACATAATAATTCTGCAACCGGAAGTATTGCCAACTTTTTTTTATAAGACAATTGTATATTATTAGTGTGGCAGCAGTAGTAGTAATAGGGTGGGGAGGCAAAGCCAGGCAAATAGGCCACGTTATTGGGCCCTTCTTGCTAGTTCGATTCCTTAGTCTACACCACCTCTACCAAGAATCTCTTGAAAAGGTTGATATATTGTAGGATATCTCTCCAACCAAAAGAAGAAAGCTCCTCTTCATACAAGAGGCCTACGCCAAATATGCGGGTACGAAGAGAAGTATAGGCCTCACACTCTGCAAGCAGGTCAAAGGCTGTCTCCTCATAATGCCCACACATGGGGCAGTTAGCCTCTGAGATTATGCCTAAAGTATTAAAATGTTTATTTAATCTACAGTGACCGGTCAGAACACTAACTAGGTTCCTAAGGCAAGGCTTGCTGAGGTTAATTAGAAAATTTGTATTTTTTACAATTGGCCCAGTAATGAACATTTTTGCTTGTATGCAACCAGCAAAGGCATGTCAGTTAAACTACTACTACTACTACTACTAGTGTGGCAGCATTACTTTAGACCACCAGTGAACCACCTTTCGTGTTATCAGTAGTGCTCCTTCTATATATAGTATTATTCTAAGGTTACAATAAATTGTAATGATTTTCGTGAAACACTTAATTTTGACACTTGTAGTTAAAAGTTGTTTGGTACAATAGTTTGTAAGGTTATAGTGGGGAAGATAATAAAATTTGATTGGAGTTTAACAAAAATATGGTCGTTTCCTAGGAGATTTAAGAAAAACTTGTAAATTACTGTTTTTTTAATAAAATTGTATGAAAATCGCTAATAATTACTTGTCTACTGTTGTACATTAAATTTCTTACAAGTATTATACAACATATATAGACAAGTATTATACAACATAAGTAGACAACATATATACACACAGATAACAGTATAGACAGACAACAAATATACAGATAGACAACATATATACACACAGACAACATTATAGACAGACAACAATTATACAGACAGACAACATATATACACACAGACAACATATATACTAGTTAACTTGTAGCTTTTTACTCGTAGTAAACAAGACTTGTACTTTCGTGAAACGGGGTCCTGATCTGTATTGTATGTCTGATAATGTAGATGTCTCTATCATCTTCGTGTATTTACCAGAGACGAGCGGTGCTCTCTTACCGCCATCGTGCATGGCAAGCAAAACATATATCATTTGATACTACCAATATTTGCAAAACATGTATATTTGACACAATATACTACATCTGGGAACTTGCATTTTGCTTACTACATTTCTTAGGTGTCTTTCGCACAATTATATAGCGTCGACTATTCATATTTTGCAAAACTCGGTAGTATCGAATGATATATTCTATTTAAATTTAATGGCCCACAAGTTGAATTGAAGCTATCGTCAGACTTTAATAAAACCATTTTGTTTGTTCTTTTAGCGAATTTCCTTTGGAAATATTTCACTTTATAAATACCCCAAAATAACTAGGGCTACTAAACGAAAAGCAAGCTCCCTAAAAGAATATTTCCTTTGAGTTTTAATGCAAACACAATTATAATAATTTATCTCTAATTTTTAAAATTTTCTTTTCTCCCTTACCCCCCTTTAGAGTGGAAATAATGACTATATTAAAGGCGGCTTTATTAATCAAGTTAACTGACTGCAGAGAAATTTTGAGAACTTTGTAAAGAAATTATGAAGTTTACCTTTTGGGGTTTTATATTAAAGATTATGTTAAAAGAAGAATAAATGGCAACAGCTTTAAATTTGTTTGAGACGGAATTTTAAAGAATTAAGTTTGTTCTAGCCACGCTTAAGTTTTAGGAAAAGTTACGATATGTATGATCATCTCTAGACTTTGCAAAGAAAGGACTGTGCG
Source organism: Microvelia longipes (assembly GCA_018340805.1). Taxonomy (NCBI): domain Eukaryota; kingdom Metazoa; phylum Arthropoda; class Insecta; order Hemiptera; family Veliidae; genus Microvelia; species Microvelia longipes. Next base: position 46,612,481 of record JACMZG010001870.1, on the reverse strand, counting down.
CAAGCTTCTTACTCTAGGATTTATGTTTCCTCACTTAGGATTATAGCGGTAGTTCCTCTAATATAGTAGAATCAACTATCAGATAAACTATGAAAAAGAGGGACTTAAGCATTGGTGGGGTTTTGAATTTTTTATTTTTTTTACATGTTATGTCTAATGTTTTCAAAAAAGAGAATAAAAAAAATAATAAAATTCAAAAACCCATGCTTAAGTCCCTACAGGATCAAATACATGGTTTACCATTACGTGTATTCGTTTCAATACAACCTGTACTATGATTTTTGTTGGATTATAAAAGTTAAGCAGCATCGAACGTGGTCAGAGTTTGCATGGGTGATCGCTGGAAAGCAAAATGATAGTGTTTACTATCTGAAAACAACAAAAGCAAGTCCAAAGACGCGTTGCAATAAACATTTAACGACTTGGAAATATAGAGACAGACTACATATATGTACATAGACAACAAATATGCAGGTAGACAACATTATAGACAGACAAAAAAATATACTGACAGACACAAATATACAACAGACAACATTATAGACAGACAGACAAATATATACACAAAGACAACATTATAGACAGAGAACAAATATACAGACAGACAACATATATACACACAGATAACATTATAGACAAACAACAAATATACAGACAGAGAACAAATATACACACAGACAACATTATAGACAGAGAAAAAATATACAGACAGACAACATATATACAGACAGACAACATTATAGACAAACAACAAATATACAGACAGACAACATATATACACACAGAAAACATTATAGACAAACAACAAATATACAGACAGACAACATATATACACACAGATAACATTACAAACAGACAACATATAAATACAGACAGTAATAACTACTAAAGAGGTTTTAGTAGTAATAACTACAGTTTTCCTCTGTACCTAACATGAATGAGGATAAGTGAAAATTTACAACTAACAAGTAAAAACCAACTCAAATCAAAACAGTATTAATTACTGCTAAAACATAATAATTTAATTAATTGCTTTTGCTGATTCTATCAGTATAGTTAAGCCATAAACAACAAGAGCAGCTCAAATAACATTATTAATAAATATTCTTTAACGATAGCTATCAATTTTAATTAGTTATAAAACAAACAAATTCAACAATGAAAAATATATTTTTTTAATATTTACTTAAATAAACTACTAACATTTTTATTTTTTCATATTGGCTTCACTGTTTTGCATGTTATCAAACGATATATATCACACAAGATTAAGTTCGTGTGTTGATGCTTTTATACGAATAACGTATTCCCTTTGATAAGTCATGCGGAACATAGTGGTTTCTAGTCGTCTGCAGTGTATTATTATAAATTAACATGACTTTGATGTTTATTTGATCAACAATTTTCAATCGGGTTCTTCCTTTGAGAAATAGTCTTAGAGTTTATACAAGATTTTGGTTTACTTTAAGAAATATAATCAATAGTTTATGGAGAAAACGAGTTCATAAGACGAAAATCCAGTGACCAAAGAATTTAACTCCCAAAGCGAAGACAAGGGATGTATGTGTTTAACACCCGAGGCAAAGCCGAGGAAAACATAGCATTTTACTCCCAAGGTGCATACAAGATTTTATCTCCAGACGTTGATATCATTGATTGATGGTTATATGTTTATTTTCATACGTTTTTTTGTATTTTATTCTAATTTTTTTGGATCGTAACCCCTAATAAATTTTGGGGGGTGCTACCCCCGAAAAATGTACACTTTTTTTATTAAATAGCGGTATAGGCGCAACATTTTTTGTGTGTAGAGGTTGAAGCGCCAAATGCCAAAGCAGCCAAGAGGCTAAGGCCTCTTGTTTATTTAACTTAAACAAGATCCAAAGGTCATCGAAAAAGACATGCTATGCAAAATCTGTTGTTTACCGGCCCTCTTTTAAGGGTTTTGGATGTTTACCATCGTTTTTAGACTTTTTCGTGTATATATATATATATATATATATATATATATATATATATATATATATATATATATATATATATATATATATATATATATATATATATATATATATATATATATATATATATATATATATATATATATATATATATATATATATATATATTATATGTGTGTGTGTGTGTGTGTGTGTGTGTGTGTGTGTTTGTTTGATAGTGAATAATCTTGAATAGTTTTCTTATTACTATAATTTATTCATTAAGTTTAGACCAGAATATCTCAAAACTATACGGCGCTAGTAAAATAACCTATACAATTTTTACAGAGCGAGAAGAGTTTTTTCAAGTAATATTAGCAAAGAATTTTACAAAAATCACCAAAAAAATGGAAATAATATTAGAGGAAATGTAATATGATAAAACGAGAAGCGTGTATTTTGACAGGTCCAGGCTCTAAGGTCCAAAATCTCGACAAAATTATCTCTATAATATTTCCCACAGCGTTTCTAGATCAGCTTATCTCTATTCTGGATCTTCTTATCTCTATTCCATATCTTTCCTACCTCCTTCTTATAGATATTGATTTTATTTCTTTACTAATATAAAATATATGTAATACATGGTATCGTGGATATAAAACAAATATTAACTAAATTGAAGTCATACATCAAACTCAGTTGCAACTTCCACCCTAAAATATCAGAGGCTTTACGCCAATCCCTACTTGTTCAAGCTGGCTTCGATCGACCTTAGAACTTAGAGATATTATTACTAGAGGGGCCTTATAGGTTAAATTTTGAAACATCGAAAAAATTAACCTGACCACCTTCGCTTATAAATATAATAAAATAATCCGAACAAAATTACAATAGCTTATAGTAAAACGTTAAAAATACAAATCAAAACACAAACAATGTGTGGGAAACCGAAACAAATGTATTAATTTGAAATGTATTAATTTGAAATGTATTAATTGAAATGTATTAATTGAAATCTCCTTCAGGAGTGAGTTCAAGTTATAACCTTATGTTATAACCATAGAGATATATACTAGAGGGGGCATTGCCTATCTCAATACATTGAAAGGCCTGATACATCGTTTAGGGGCTCTTAGGGGCTCTGTGTAACTTTATTAACCCCTTCTTCCAGAGTGAGGTAAGGTCTTAGAATAATACTATATATAGAAGGAGCACTACTGATAACACGAAAGCCGGTTCACTGGTGGTCCTAAGTAATGATGAAATCAGTAGTGATTCAGCTGTCGTAGCGGTACGATCGTAGAGTAGATGTAGTATAGTGTAGAGTAGTTAAATAGTGTAGTGTTAGTATTAAAATAATTGACTCAATTTGCTGACTTTGCATTTATAGAGTTTAATTGCAATATTTAAAAGACAATAATTTATTTTTATAAAATGACGACTCCGAGCGGTATTGACCTACTTAATTGTGTAGTTTGTGAGAAAGGCCTCTCTGGCCAAAATAAAGACATTATCTGTAAAAAGTGTGGCTTGGGGTATCACTCTACTTGCACAGGACTGAGCAGAGCCGTAGCCAGCGCTCTGATTGAAGGTAAGACGCCCGGGCTTTCCTGGTCTTGCACCAAGTGCCTAGAGGGGTTAGACCTTTCTGTCATTGACAATTACGAGATGCTGATCTCGTCTGTCGTAACGAGGATGCTCGCCCTGGAAGGCGAGGTTAGAAGCCTAGAAAAACTTGAAAGTAAGAGTGTTTTACCGAGTTTTAAAATTGAAGCTCCATATGAGCTAAAGGCCTCTCTTCTAGAACCTTCTTTCTGGCCGAAAAAACATCAGGGTAAGACCTTTTTTATTCAAGAGACGCTCTGCGGACTTCAAAACAAAATAAATACTCAAGAAAACAATTCAACACTATATAAGCAGACAACAATAGGTAATATTAATAATGTTCTTGACAATTCTAATGTTAGAAGAAATGAGGCTAACGAGAGCAAATTCTTTTTTGCCAATATTTTATCGGTGAGAGAAAAATTTGTTGAACTAGAATCTCTAGTGCATAATAATAAAGAAATAAAAGTAATTGGTTTAGCAGAAACCTGGCTCAAGTCCAGTCAAGTAGAGATGTATCAGCTAGCTGATTTTATATTTCCTCAAATTTTTGTAGAGAGGATAATACCAGGAGGAGGAGTTCTAATATATACTCACAAGGACTTGGGTCAGCCAACTGTCATTAGCCAAATAAACCAACTATCTATTCCTTTCGTATGTGAATTAGCAGCTGTGAAGGTCGGTGACTGCGTTTATATCACTGTATATCGAACGCCTGAACGAGACTTTCCAACCTTTCTCGAAATTCTCTACGAAGCAGTAAACATAGCATATAGAAAGGAAATAACATTATAGTCGCTGGAGATTTCAATATTGACTTGTTAAACCAAACGAATAAAGATACACTAGCTTTGCTCGATTTAATGAAATCATTTGGTCTTCAAACAAACTTTAAAGACGTCACAAGGCCTAGGAGTAACAAATGTCTCGATAACATCTTTTCTTCTTGGGAAGGAAACTGTGAAATTCATCCTTACAGCTTCTCTGATCATCAAAGTTTATGGATCAGCACTCAAAAAAAACCAAGAAGAAAAGACAAAAAAAGGTTATCCGCACTAGACCCATTGACGGGACGAAATTAAAGTTGTTTGAGGACAAATTGAAATCACTAAATCTGCAACCATCATCTTTCGTAGAATGTGAGAAAAGTTGGTCTGAGTTCATTAATATTATAGAATTATGTTTTCCTATAGTGGAAACAACTGCCAAACCCAGAAAGAAAAAACTTTACTTTTTTAATGAGGAATTAAAGCAAATGAGAGAAAAACTCAATACATATAACTCATTCAGTAAAGATTTTCAATCTGGTTGGCTGGAAAATAAAAGAACACAACTTAGAAACGCTTATAGAAAGGCTCTAAAAACATGTAAAAGAAAAAAATATATAGAATATGTAAATAATAATGTAAATAATCCTTCAGCAATTTGGAAAATGGTTAAACAAGAAGGTGGTTTGGAGGCAAAACAAGTAGAAATAGATTTAAAGCCAGATGAGATTAACAAACATTTTGCTTACTATTGCAGATAAGCTTCATGCTAACCTGGCCAAGCCATCAAACTCTACTCCTAGACAGCATCTACAACCACCTCCTTGTCAAACCAAATCCTTCTATCTTAATTACACAGACAGTGAGGAAGTTAAAAAGATTACATCCTTGTTAAAGAATTCAAATAGTTTTGACATTTATTACTTTAGTAATAATTTTATTAAAAAAATTATCTCTTATATAAGTCCATATTTAAGTCATCTAATTAATAACTGTATCTTCCTAGGTTATTTTCCTTCTTGTCTTAAAGTCAGTAGAGTCATACCAATATATAAAAAAGGTCCTGTGAGTGATCTTAACAATTTTCGGCCCATATCTATCGTTCCAATCTTTTCAAAATATTCGAAAGAATCATAAAAAATAGACTTTTAAAATTTTTAAAACAAAAATAACTTTTTTCATGACCAACAGTTTGGATTCAGAGCGAATCACTCTACTTATAAGGCACTTCAAACAATAGCAGAAGACATTTATGACGCTTTCGAAAACAAAGAAGAATTGCTTGCTCTATCGTGTGACATTTCAAAAGCCTTTGACTGCATTCATTTTCAGACGTTGAAACTTAAGCTGCTGAGTTGTGGGATAAGGGTCTCCCTCTGGAGCTCATTATGTCATATCTCACTAAAAGGATTCAACAGGTACACGTTAACGGAAAACTATCTGACGCGAGAGAATTACAGTATGGAGTTCCTCAAGGATCTGTTCTAGGCCCCATTCTTTTCTTATCTACTGTAATGATCTTCCTGACTTCAGCCATAGGTGCATTAGATTTGCAGACGATACAACGTATTTAATCAAGAACGCCAATAGACAGACTCTATTGAATCAGAAAGATGTAGTTATAAGTAGAGCTAAAGACTGGTTTTCAACCAATTCACTGACACTTAATGATGAGAAGAGTCAAGTGTTGATATTTTCGCTGAAATCGCCAGATAGAGAGAATTCGCTGAAGCTCCTTGGAGTTACTCTGGATTCTCTACTCACCTGGGAGAAGCATACTTCTCAACTGGCAAAGAAGCTATCATCAGTTCTCTTCCTACTCAGGAAATTATCAGAAGTATTGGATGTAAAAACCATGATATCAGTGTACTACGCCTACTTCTTTTCAAGAATGTCTTATTGTGCTGCCTTGTGGGGAACCAGTACCAGTGCTCTAAATATTTTTCTACTCCAAAAAAAGGCCCTGCGTATAATTTTTAACTTACAATATTCTGAATCGTGTAAGCCCTATTTTAAGAAATTCTCTCTTATGACTCTACCATCTTTTGTTATTTATAACTTGCTTTTATTTATTCACTCGGAAAGTAACCACCATAGAAATATTGATAATCATAACTATAATACTAGATATAACCATATGCTAATAGTACCTCACTGTAGACTTCATAAAACTTTTAATTCGCCTAAAATAGTTGCCATTAAAATGTATAATTGCCTGAAGCCTAAAACTCAAAACTTAGTATTATCAGCATTCGCCAAGCAAATAAAAACATATTTGATTACGGAAGCTTTTTATAAACGATTTTATAAATAATTGTTCTTTGTAATTAAGTTAAGATTTTGACTCAGAGACACAATTGTAATTTTACTTTTGTAATTTTATGTATTTGTATTAACTCTTAGAAAAATAAATAAATAAATAAAATAAATAAAATAAATAATGCTGCCACACTAACAATATACAATTTTCTTATAAAAAAAAGTTGGCAATACTTCCGGTTGCTGAATTATTATGTTCTATTATCAATTAATGATTGATTATTCATAAAATACTAATATAAATATCGGTGCATTACAATATTTTATGCATTTTAAATTGTAGTTAACGTATTTATTAAAATTATATATAAAAAGTAGTCCTCGTCAACTAAATGTAGATTCTTGTATTCCGCCACTCTTTTGCCATCTAAGACCAGTTTTATTAAATACTCAGCAGGTGTTTCAAGTTAATATATTTGTTCTTTACAATCTTTCTTCATTAATAGATATTTATGACAATATTTAAAATAATGTTTGTTGTCAGGTTGGCAGCATTACTTAGTGCACAGTCAACCGGCTTTCGTGTTATCAGTGGAATTACATTGTGTTTACGGTCCTGTGCTCCTTCTATATATAGTATTATTCTAAGGGTAAGGTTATAAAATAAAAATTTGTTCGGCTTTCCGCACATTGTTTGTGTTTTGGTTTGTATATTTAACCTTCTTCTATTTAAGTTACTGTAATTTTGTACTGATTATTTGGTTATATTTTTAGCGAAGGTGGTCAGGTTACTTTATCGATGTTTCAAAATTCAACCTATAAGGCCCCTCTAGTAATAATATCTCTATGGTTATAATTCACTCTTGAAGGAGGTTTCAATGAGGTTACACAGATCCCCTGAGAGCCCTAAAATATGTTTCAGGTCTCTCAATGTATTGAGATAGGCTCTTCCCCCTCTAGTATACATATGTCTATGCCTCAGAATAAGGAAAGGGGACGAGTAAAGAACCTAGTCTGAAGTCTGACGAGTATTAAAACAAGAGACCTTGGACCTCTTAGCAGTCGAAGGCCAAGTAGTCTACCAGACAAGAAGACCACTAAGCGCTGAAGGCCGCTTAGTGGTCTGCCAGACAAGAAGACCACTAAGCGCTGAAGGCCGCTTAGTGGTCTGCAGACAAGAAGACCACTAGCGCTGAAGCCGCTTAGTGGTCTACCAGACAAGAAGACCACTAAGCGCTGAAGGCCGCTTAGTGGTGCCTATTCCTAAATTTTCAATTTTTTTTAGTAAAAAACGTGATTTGTTTTAATTTTTTAGTGTATGTATGTATTAGTATGTATTAGTATGAATTAGTATGTATTAGTATGTATTAGTATGTATTAGTATGTATTAATATGTATTGGTATGTATTAGTGTATGTATTTCAATCGATAAACCCGGAACTAAAGTAATATATAAACCAAGTAGGGAAACTAACAAGATTCCTGTCAGACCTGGCATGTAGTTCACATTTTGTCCACCAGGGAGTTGGCTAAAATTTTCCTATGGGCGTAAATGTAAACAAACTATTTACGGTACTCAAATTTTTGTTTTTATTGCATTTATTTCTACATTTTAGTATAAAATGTTAATAATTTGTGTTAGAAATACGTTTTGTCACATCCGATAGAGGTTTAAGTGCGAATCTTGAAATACTAGGTTTTTTTAATTACTTAAAACGAGCGGGTAATTAAACTTTTTTTCGAGTTCACTAATTAACTTAGTTCATTTTTGCGAGTAATATTTGCTTTTTCCCTTTCAAATATTAATTGTAATTAGTAATTTTACAACTTTAACTAAACATTTTTGAATATAATAAAAACAATCGCAATTTTAAGTTATATTTAAGGCAATACATTGTCGTCTGGATGTTCTTCAACATTTTAATAAAAACATGTACTTTACCTTTACTATATTTTCTCTTTTTCTTTAACTGATTTATTTAACAATTATTTCACAAGATTTAATACAAAATTATTAAACTATCACGAACATATTAACGTAAGAAACACGATAAAAAGTAAAACTCCTAATGTTATCAGGTTTGCCAATAAAATTAAATAAAAATACCTAAATCCGAAAGACGCATGCGCAGTTATTCTAATTTAGCCTTAGAGAAATTATTACTAGAGGGGCCCTATAGTTTCAATTTTGAAACACCGTAAAAGTAACCTGAACACCTTCGCTTATAAATAAAATAAAATTATCAGTACAAAATTACAGTAACTGATTACAAAAAAAAAACAACAATGACCAAGTAAAAATAACAAAGGTATAACTTAACGATTAAATCGAACCCACAAATAGAGGTCTGACGTGACAATCTGCGCATATCAAACATGTAGAAGAGGTCTGAAAAGTCGGACCTTAATGAGATCATATTTTTATTAATAAGTTAATCTAACTTATCCCAAAGTTTTAATTCCCTTTAAATATAGTTTCAAATCATACGATATTTTAAAATTATAACGTCGGGAATTTTATTTTGCATTAATAATAAGCTCATTCGATTTATTTTATTTTAATACTTATTCGCACGAATTAGACAAAATTAAAGGGAAAACAACCAGCATTTAAGACAACCAAAGACGTTTAAGTAAACCTCCCTATCGTAAGACGCGGGACATAAAACTTTTTCTATCAATCATGCTTTATTAGGACCTTATAGGTTATTTTCATATAAATAACTCATTTTGATGAATTCAAAACTTGACCGATCAAAACTTAATGAGTCCAAAGTGACTTGCATTTTCTATAGCTTCGTTATTCTTTTAAGTAACCCCAAAAGTTTGAAATTTAAATAATGAAAAGATTTCACATCAATTTACTTGATTGATTAAAATCAATCAATGAAATTAAAATTTAGAAACGTATTGGAAGTTAACCGTTGACCTAATTAGAAAGTTAATTTAGTAAATTTGAGTAATATTACATTAATTACTTACGTAATAAATAGAAGTTCGTTAACAGCCCGAGGTCTAAACGCATACTGACCTGTGAGCACGGAACGGCACGCATAGAGATATATTACTAGAGGGGACCTATTGGTTGAATTTTGAAAGATCGAAAAAGTAACCTGACCACCTTCGCTTATTATTTTCATCAAATAAACAGAACAAAAAAACAGTAAATTATATAGTAGAATGTTTAAAATACAAATCACAACACAAACAATCTGCGGGAAGCCGAAAACAATTGATCAATTATTACCTTAACTTCCTCCTGGAGGAGGTTTCAATGAGATTACACAGAGCCCCTGAGAGCCCCACAAAAATGTTTCAGGCCTCTCAATGTATTAAGATAGGCTATATGCCCCCTCTAGTATATATCTCTATGATTTTAGCTATTTTTTATTTTTATGCCAGCTATCAGCTGATCGGGCAGGTCTGAATTTTTTTACATGTGTCAGGATAGGAGTTTCCCTACTTGGTTTATATATCACTTTACCCGAAACTAATGCTGATGATAATATTTGAATCTGAACATTTGTTAACTAAAAATAGTATGACAAGGTTATAGTCAGGGAGAATAGACTAAAAAGGGTTTAGTAGACTAAGAGGTTATAGTTACCTCGTCTACACGATGTTTTGAACACTGGGTAGAGCACCTGGTTGAATCCTAAACACCGATTTTACTGCGTGTAGACGGGGATTCAACACGGCGTTGATCACCGATATCGACACCAATAATTTGCAGGTTGAATCCCGATAATGTGTCGTGTAGACACTTATCGCGGTTGAACCCGGTGTCTAAGTAAGGTTATTTTAATAATTATTATTGCTTTCAATTTCTTTGGTTATTTAATAAACATAAGAATTTTTATTATGAATTTATTTACCTTTTCCTTATGATATTTAATCAAAATATTGATTTAACAGCATTATGCTATCTGCTGTCGAAACTTTATTGGTAAAATAAAATTATTCTTTAGCTTAAATTTAAGTCGCAGTTTCCAGTAAAAAACGCTGATATTGGTTCTTCGACTTCTCATAAGAGCAGTGTTTTTCTGTTCCTTGCCGCATATGCCCCGTTTAATAAAAACACTAATTTGTAGGTTAAAGCAGTTATAAATAATTATAAATATCGGACACAAATTAAGGAAAGAATAATTCATGTTTTTAAAAATATTCAAAATACTAAGTAGAACACAAAACAGAAACGAATAATTGCAAATCATGTTGATTTTGAAGAATGGCCAACCTACCAAAATAAATATCCCCTAAGAAAATATCGATCTTTATTTAGATTTAAGTATTATTTAAAATTATTTTATTTATAAACATCTTTATCAGTTCCATCTTGTATATACTCTACAGCATAGAGATATACAAGAGGGGGATATATACAAGATATATACATAGCCAATTTCAATGCATTGAGAGACCTGGAACATTGTTTGGGGCTCTCAGGAGCTCTGTGTAACCTCATTAAAACCTCCTTCAAGAGTGAGTTAAGATAATTATAAATCAATTGTTTTCGGCTTTCAGCCCTTTTTTCGTGTTTTGATTTGTATTTTTAACCTCCTTCTATATAAGTTATTGTAATTTTATACTGATTATTTGATTATATTTTTAGCGAAGGTGGTCAGGTTACTTTTTTGATGTTTCAAAATTCAACCAATAGAGCCCCTCTGGTAATAATATTTTATGCTCTACAATTTTTACAGTTCGGTTTTGTTTGTATTTTTATAACAATTTTTGGTTTATTTTCTCGGTTTTATTTATTCATTATCATTCAATTTAACTAAAATGTGATTTACAAATGTCTGCCAATACTAAATGAAGTAATAAAAGTATATAATTATGTTTAAGAATAGACTATATTTAACATAGAGATATTATTACTAGAGGGGCCCTATAGGTTGAATTTTGAAACATCAAAAAAGTAACCTGACCACCCTTGAGTATTGATATGATAAATAAACATTAAAAAATGCAGAGATTTATATAATACAACGTTTATAATAGAAAACAAAACCCAAAAAATGCGGGAAAAGCCGACAACGATTGATTTGATATAACCTTAACTTACTCGTAGAGGAGGTTTCAATGAGGTTACACAGAGCCCCTGAGAGCCCTGAAAAAATTCCAGGTCTCTCAATGTATTGTATTAAGATAGGCTATGTCCCCTCTAGTATATATCTCTATGTGTCCAACAATTTGCTTTGGTCGTGATGCATAAAGATATTATTACTAGAGGGGCCCTATAGGTTAAATTTTGAAATTTTGAAACATCGAAAAAGTAACCTGACCACCTTCGATAAATATAATCAAACAAACAGTACCAAATCACAATAACCTATATAGTAGAACGTTAAAATTACAAAATCAAAACTCAAGCAACGTACGGGAAGCCGAAATGAATTGATTTATTATAACCTTAACTCACTCTTGAAGGAGGTTTCATTGAGATTACACAGAGCCACTGAGAGCCCAAAATGATGTTTTAGGCATCTCAATGTATTGAGATAGGACATGCCCTCTCAAGTATATATCTCTTTGATATTTAAATAAAAACAGAAATAACTTAATATGAAAAAACTTATATTTTTGACTTATATATGCGACACAAATGGTCAATATATATTATTTTATTTATTTATAATTTGTAATTTAACCTTTGTAAACAGGTATTTATATACAAATAAACGATTTATTTATTTTTATTTACTTATAGATACAATAGGATAACCACTGAGGAGAGGTTATAACTTTTAATTACAGTATAGATTTTTCAGAATATATAATTAGATATATAATATATAATATAGATTTTTTACAGTATAGAATATTCAGAGCTTTACCTCTGAATATTCTATTCCTCAAGGAACATGTCTCGGACCATATCTTTTCCTTATCCACGTAAATGACTTATTTGACGCCTGTAAAAATGTAAAAATAATATGCTTTGCAGATGACGCACTAGTACTAGCATCGACAAACTCATTTACGGACACTAGACAAGTAATAGAAAACAGCCTCACCGACATTAAGACTTGGCTAGACGATAACGAACTTACCTTAAGTACTAACAAAACCATTTTTCTAACATTCTCACTGTATTCGACTGGACAACCTGACATCGAAACATTAAAAATCCATTCCCTACAATGTAGAGCTTCTTCAAGAAGTAATACAACGTGTACATGCCCTGAAATAAGGAAAGCTAAAACTGCCAAATATTTAGGCATTACTATAGACCAACATCTAAACTGGAAACCTCACTTGACTATACTAACAACTAGACTTCGACAAATTGTTTACATATTTAGAAAGCTAAGGGACTTCTGTACTATAAATCAAATGAAAGCTGTGTACTATGGATTAGTTGAATCTATATTACAATATGGTATTTTAGCATGGGGAGCAGCCTCTCAAACAGTTAAAACCCAGGTCTTCATTACACAAAAAACTTTTAATAAAGACGTTACTGAAGAAAAATATGACAGAACATAGTATTCCACTCTACAGAAAACTTAACATACTCCCGATTCAAAACTATTTGACTATACTTGCTTGAACAGAGAATTAAGACTGGCAAACATACACTACTTACAGTGAGTCACGGAAGAACTACAAGGACTGAGACTCAAAGACTCTACGGACTACATACAGGAAAACCTCTGCAGGACAAAGACACTGGATGTACCAAGCTGCTCTACTTCACAACAACTTACCTACAGAAATTAAACAAATTAGTAAAATAGAAACTTTTAAACAGACAGTCAAACAGCACTTACTAAACGACCTAGACAAAACACTAATTAAAAATAAAAGCCAAAATTCTTCACAAGAAATCAAAACGCTAAAAATATGACTATAACTAACAAACATACTAACCTAACTAACCACATAAATGTAAATAATACTACAACTTATCACTAACCTAATATAATTACCTGAATCTTATCACTAACCTGTTTAAAAAATCATAAAATTATTAGAATAATTAACCTATGACAATATTTTATAAAACTTATAAATTATAATTACTATCTTTATTTTTAAATATATTTTATTTTTATTTCTATCTAAATAAGTTATAAATTACCAATAAAAAATAAAATAATATTCTTATAAAGAAGAGAATGTAGAGAGAAAAGTTGCGTAGATTTCCCTCTCACGGCGCAGGTCTTTTTCAAGACCTCATGCGAGAGGTACTTTATAATGAACACATTAATTATTGTAAAATATGTAATTTTAAAAAATAAAGAATATTTAATAAAAAAAAAAAAAGATGTTGAATCCCGGGTTGAAACCCTTCCGTGTAAACGTTTGCGGGGTTCAACCCAAAAAACAATATAGGTGTTCAACACATCGTGTAGACGAGGTAATTATTAGCTTGATTAGACGACTTCTTAAATTTTTGTGATTCCCTCCTGAGTCATTGCAGTGGGTTTTTCTAAATCGTGGGGTTTTATGACGTCATAACCAATGTGTAAAAACAGGGTTTCTTCTATTATACAGCGGGTGTAAGATAGGCCACATAGGCTCACTCCGCGGGCCAAAGAGGCGAGGCGACGAAAATTTGTTAAATACATGGCAAAATGCCATGTAACACAAATAACAATAAAACATCAAATTATACAAAAATAACGTGGCTGCGAACGTCTACGGGCCGAACTCCCGTATATCATAATAAAGATTTGCTAAAACGTAAACATTTTATTTTATGAAAATCCAAGCTGATAGAGTTTATAAGGTGATTCAATTGGAGGGTTTTTATGAATAAAAACAATTTTTTTGACATATTAGGTTATAGCCCGGCAGTGACGTCATTGCAGGAATCAGTATAAGGCGCGGTCGAATATCCACGGCCTTCTAGAACATTGGATCACCAACAAACTTTTTTTATAACTCTTTTTTCAAAATGTTCAGTAATTAGCCGGATTTGTGATAAATGAAGCCTATTTCCGTAATCTGCACGCTCTGTTGGTTAATTTCAAAGAGTATTTACATTCACTCAACAATTTATTTTTAATCTAACTTGGTACATACATCACTACTGTTAGACGTCAATATTTTGTGTTATATTTTGACATGTCATATTTGTTAACATTGACGTCTAACAGTAGTTATGTATGTACCAAGTTAGATTAAAAATAAATCGTTGAGTGAATGTAAATACTCTTTGAGATTAACCAAAAGAGCGTGGAGATTACGGAAATAGGCTTCATTTATCACAAATCCGGCTAATTACTGAAAATTTTGAAAAAAAGTTATAAAAAAAGTTTGTTGGTGATCCAATGTTCTAGAAGGCCGTGGATATTCGACCGCGCCTTACAGACAACTTACATTATAATACTAACAAATTAGAGCCCTACTGCTTAAAAAAGTCAAATTTTCAAATAAACTTTTCAGAAATTATTCCTCAGGATACATCCATCGAGTTTTAACACGTCAATATTAATTTAGACATTTTTGAAATCAGATAACTGATTTTATATGGTTAACCTAGAGATTGTAGTTTTTAAAGTTTATGTATAAATTATTGCTACCCTGCATTTGTAAGCTTACTTGGCTCAGGGGTCAAAACAGTTGCTTAGTGTCTGAAAGGTTAGATTCCCGGCCGGGGCATATTTTTTTTTTGGCTTATTTTTGACCTTTTGAATATTTCTATGAGTTCAACTGATTTTTGATCAAAACATTTTTCCGCGTATTATGAAATGATTGCCGGTTAATATGTACTTATGCATCAAGGCTTTTGTATTTTTGACAGATTATTTCCTAATAAAAATTTAACGTAAACAACTACTTAATTATAAAAATGTGTTAATTTCACTAAAATGTTGAGTAAAAATTAATTATTTCTACGTAAATAAATCAATCTTATGTTACTAAATAATCTCAGAAAATTGTTTCATCATCTTGATAAAAATCGAATTTAGCTGACAATTAAATGACACTTGACACATTTATGCAATACAAGAGTACAAATAAGATTAAATAAATACTAAAACCCAAAAGAAACAGAATAATCAGTTTAAGTTTTAATTTTCTTTCTTTTTCTCAAACAAGAGATAACTTTGAATTAATTTTAATTAAGTGTTTTCTTTAAAGTAAGATTTTTTCTTTCGTTATTTTTAATTAATGCTTCACCCTCTAGTCTTTAGTGGTTACCTACCATAAATCAATTAAAATTTATTTTCAAAAGTTCTACTCCGGAAAATAAGATAATAATTTTTACTTTTCCTTACCTATAAGTATAGGTAAAAGGGAAAAATTGTGTACGCCTTAAAAATCCTAAGGCGATGCTTTATAATAATTATTTGTTTTAAGCAATTTAATGACTACCTAAGTGGTTTCCAGAATCCAGAAAAAAAGGAATCCAGAAAAAAAGTGCATGGGAAAAAAGTACAGGAAAAAAATACACGGGAAAAAGTACAGGAAAAAAATACACGGAAAAAAGTACAGGAAAAAAGGTACAGGGAAAAAAATACACGGAAAAAGTGCACGGAAAAAAATACAGGAATAAAAAAGAAGGGGAAAAATACACGAAAAAAAGTAAAGAAAAAAAGTACAAAGGAAATAAGTACAGGAAAAAATACACGGAAAAAAATACACGGAAAAAAGTACAGGAAAAAAGGTAGAGGAAAAAAAATACACGGAAAAAGTGCAGGAAAAAAATACAGGAATAAAAAAGTAAGGGGAAAAAATACACGAAAAAAAGTAAAGAAAAAAATACAAAAAACACACGGAAAAAAGGAAAAAGTACAGGGAAAAAAAGGTACAGGGAAAAATACACGGAAAAAGTGCACGGAAAAAAACAGGAATAAAAAAGTAAGGGGAAAAAATACACGAAAAAAGTAAAGAAAAAAAGTACAAGGAAATAAGTACAGGAAAAAATAACGGAAAAAATACACGGAAAAAAGTACAGGAAAAAGGTAGAGGAAAAAAATACACGGAAAAAGTGCAGGGAAAAAAATACAGGAATAAAAAAGTAAGGGGAAAAAATACACGAAAAAAAGTACAGGAAAAAATACACGGAAAAAACACACGGAAAAAAAATACACGGAAAAAACACACGAAAAAAATACACGGAAAAAAGTATACTCGGCAAAAAATAGAATGGAAAAAAGTACACGGATAAAAACACACGGAAAAAAATACACGGAAAAAAATACAGGGAAAAAGTATATCACGGAAAAATACAATTGAAAAAAGTACACGGAAAAAAACACGGAAAAAATACACGGAAAAAAGTATACACGGAAAAAAATACAATGGGAAAAATTACAAGAGGACAAAAGGACATAAAACAATTATTTAAAATAAGTACGCCGTAAACATGTAATGCTAATAATTTTCTGGATATATAGATTTTATCTAAAAATCGTATACGGGGTACCATGGAACTTTTCCTCGTCACATCGGACTCGCTACGCACAATTTTCCCTACGTCTGACTCGCTTCGCTATATATATACAATTCGCCAAATTTATACTGTAACACGTCAACGTACTCGCTTCGCTCGTCCTCTGATTGTAAATACATCCTTTTCGTTCTTAAAGGTCTCGCATACAACACTGTATAGTGTACAGCACTGTATCAAACCAATATGGATATACTTAATGTATCACTTCGGATTCGCTACGCTCATCATCCCTACATCGGACTCGCTTCGCTTGAGCTCAGAATATACAATTCGCCAAATTTATCCTGCAACACGTCTTCGGACTCGCTTCACTCGTTCTCAGATAGTGAATACATCCGTTTTATTCTCAGTGGTTACTCATACAGCACTGACCACGCTCAATGCTGCTTAACTTTTATGATCGAACAAAAATTATGGATGTACTTAATGTATTCAAACGAAACTTATGTAAGTCTTATACATGGCTATATGTGGGCCAAATCTCAATCTAATCGCATCGAAATTTTAACTAATTATTTCGGGTTAATGACGTCATAAAAACATTATTTTTCCTAATAGAACAACTACAACTATAGACTAATTGTTATACAAAGTTTCAACTCTCTAGCATATAGAAGCTACACTGATAATAGACAAATACTCACACAACTTTGTGAAAACCACTCAGAAGGTCTTAAAATCACCTTAGTACCAGGTATACCTTTACGTATTAAATAAGTACACTAAGTTTCGTTTAAAATCATTAAGTATATCCATTTTGTTTTGATACAGTGCTGTACACTATACAGTGTTGTATGCGAGACCTTTGAGAATGAAAATGATGTATTACAATCAGAGGACGAGTGAAGCGAGTCTGTTGGCGTGTTACTGTATGCATTAGGCGAATTGCATATATATATATTATATATATATATATATATATATATATATATTATTATATATATAATATATATTATATATATATTATATATATAGCGAAGCGAGTCAGACGTAGGGAAAAAATGAGCGTAGCGAATCCGATGTGACGAGAAAAGTTCAGAGGTACCCGTAACTGATTCTTAGATTTAATCCAAATATCCAGTATGTATGTATGTCTATGTGTATGTATTTGTGTGTCTATGTATGTATGTGTGTATGTGTATGTGTGTCTGTGTCAACAGATATACACCCGCTGTTCTTATGCAAGAGAGTTAAAACTTGTCAGAAAAATCAGACTATAGGTTGAGTTTCTTTAATTTACATTGAGTCCGTAATCTTTTTATATTTTTTACCGTAGTGTATAGGAAAGGTATTGTGTTTGCAAAAAAATCCGAAACCGGGGTGGCACCGGAATTACCCGTTTCAGGTGTTTTTAAGTCCTTCTAAGGGGTTTCCACATAAAGTTGTCTGTATTTGTTTGTGTATGTGTACAAAAATTCAGTTATCTTTGTGACTCCAGTCTATTTATACTAGAGAGTTGAAAGTTGGTAAAAAAATTCAATTTTATGTGTAGTTTTGCTATCCAATTTTTTTATGACGTCATTAATCCGCATGGATGAGTTAATAGTTATTTATGCCATAAGGCTGAAAAGTGTGTCTTTATGTCACGGCAATTAGATTTACCGACGAGCGAAGCGAGTCGGGAAAAATTGCCAAGACATAAAGACATTCTCAGCCGGATGGCATACACTATTTTTTTTTGAGGTAGCACTCATTAAATAAAGCACTCATTAAAAAAAATCAAAAAATAGCACTCATTCTGCGCTATACTTAATTGAAAAAACAAACGTCCAATTATTATTAAACTCCATATTAAATCATCCATAGCTTCACACTTTTACTCAAAATGTAAAAGCTTTACAAATAAACACATCAATTAGAACATCTTTTAAAAACGAACAAAAATTAGTCTACGAACAAAACAGAAACAAAATGAACGTTTTTAAAGAAAACTTGAAGGTTTAACACAGATTGTTTTTTGAACACGCAACATTACAGTAATGGCGGCAACATATGAATTACTTTTACGTCCTAGGAGTTTTTTTTACATTCATTACTGTCCTCGGAGTGAAAGTACTAAATAACTCCTATAACAATAATGATTGGCTCTCATCCTAAAAACGGTCCAATAAGTGTCAGATTACTTTACTACCTCAAAAAAAGTATTTAATTTTTGCCATTGCAATGCTCTCTTCTAGGGTTGCAGGGAAGTAAAAGATTGGCTCGCATCGAATTATAAAAATATCGCTTCAAAGAGACCAACAAATAAATTAGATGATAATGGGTACATATATTACTCTGAAGTAAACAAAAATACAAACAAATCACTGTTAACAAAGACAATAAATTGGTGTCCAACGGTTTGTTTGAGAAATTTTTAGATGTTTACAAATTTCTCAGCCTTTTGTTTAAATCTTAAACCATAAATTCTTAAAAATAATAAAATTCGTCACAAACTTTTTTACAACCGATATTCTATTTTGGATGTTTAAGTATTGAGTTCTGTATTGTTATTTTCTTTATCCACTACCGTAGGTATTTAGCTAAAGTATTGCGTTCGCCTCAAAAAAATACGAAAATTAGATTTGATCGAAATCGTCCATCCGATAAATACTGAGATGCGGAATAAGCTTATAAATAAATAAAGTTTGTCTTTCCACAGATGATTTATTATTATAAAACAAAGCCAGCTTCTGAAATCGTCCATTTCAGAAATCTAACGACGTTCAGGGTTTCGCCATGTCTGTCTGCAAAACACAGATATTATCATCGTCTCACAAAACTTCTGTTGTGTCCATGCTCGAGTAATGGAACTTGGCACAAATCAGACATTAGTACTGGTTGTACTCCCCAGAAAATGTAATTTTCATATTTGGCTGAGTCATTAAAATCAAAATTTTTAAAATAAGGAATGTGACCAATAAAATTGAAATTTAACAAACATATACATCTCTAAATGGCAAATAGATCCATAATTGCATACTAAAAGATGTCTTCATTTGACAATATTTTCTTTAAAATTTATTAACTTTTATTTTTCTTAACTTATTTAAGATTTATATTTGCCTATTGAGTGACTTTTTGTCGAAAAATGAAATTTTTTTGTCATTTACAGTATAGGCAACTCCATCCGTGGACACCTGTATATATATATATATATATATATATATATATATAATTATATATATATATATATATATATATATATATTATATATATATATTATTATTATGTGTATCCATATGTATGACTTTCTAGCGGCGTATGAATGAGGCAAAGTAAAATATTAAAACTCAAATATTTTATCAGGGAGACCTCAATGACCCTCCCTCCCCCCTCAATGACCTCAATCTCATAAGATCATTTTTTTCTATGATAATTCGCTAAAAAAATAAATGAATAATATAAAGATAAAATTATTAAAGATAAAATAAAAAATTGGGTACAGGGTGCCTTGGAACTTTTCATCACATCGGATTCGCTACGCTCGCTCTCCTTACTTCGGAATCAAAGATCCTCACAAGCGTATTTTCTTGGCAAAAATGCACTAAAATCAATATTAAATCTAATATATGGGTAAAAATATACATTCTTACACTATATACCTGAAAGAGTCAAAAAAAGAGTGCATAAAAACAGTTGTTTCCAAAAAATTTCAAGTCATAACCTTTTAAAGTTGATGAATATGTAATAAGGAGTTTGACGCCCTTTTACACCTCATCCCAGGCGCCTTCATACTCGGCGCCCTGACACAGCGCCCTACCTATCTAACATTACTTTAACTGTCAGATTTTTTCGGTTAAAATATTTCTGACATTGCATGAAAACTTAATTTTAGGTTTCACACTTATGATTTTGTTTCAGCGAATTTCCAAATGAAAATGAGTGTACGATCAAGGAGGGGAGTAAGTAGCTTTTTTATCAAGGAGGGGATAACTGATCACAAATGTATAAATACAACTAAATGAGCATTCTTAGGATAAGGATCCAATTTCAAAAATTTGTTGGCACAAAAAAGGTCTTACATCATGTTCTAAGGCGCTGAATCGAATGTAACTGGTCATAAATAAGATTTAACAAATAAGATTTTTTCAATCTTATTTTAAAGAAATAAGATTTCCTCATCACATCGGATTCGCTTCGCTCGTCCTCAGATAGTAAATACATTCGTTTTATTCTCAGCAGTCACCCATAGAGGCACCACTGAGAATGAGGTAATCTTAATCCGATCGCATAATGTTTCTGCGTGTTATTATTTTTCGAAATGTTTACTGAGCCATCATTGGGGGTTAATGACGTCATAAATAAATTATTGTCCGAATAGCACAACTACAGCAACAGACTGAATGTTGCACAAAGTTTCAACTCTCTAGCTTAATACACTAGGAGCCATGATGATAAC
This sequence comes from Microvelia longipes, assembly GCA_018340805.1. Lineage (NCBI taxonomy): Eukaryota > Metazoa > Arthropoda > Insecta > Hemiptera > Veliidae > Microvelia > Microvelia longipes. The sequence continues at coordinate 46,591,118 of JACMZG010001870.1, read as the reverse complement.
AAACACACACGCAAACATTCCGACAGACAACTTTTTGAAAGCCACTCAGAAGGTTTTGAAAACCCCTGGAAAGGATAATTTCGGTAGCATCCCAGTTTCGGATTTTTTTTGCAAACACAATACTTTTCCTATATACCTAAGGTATAAATGGGGAAAAGTAATAAATTATATACACCACATTAAATTAAGTATAATATAATAATAATAATAATAATACCCGTTTAGGGCCTTCCGGCCCATCAGGGATAACCCCTGCGAGAACCACCTCTTGTGGTTGTGGCAACCGTCTCGTTCAAAGTGTAATCTAAAGTTAGCGATAGGTTATTTGAACAATAATCTTATATTAACTGAGAGAGTAACCTGGGATGCGAACCCCAGACCTCCGTGGTGTCAATGGTCAGTTTAATACTGACGCCTTAACGACCTCGACCACGGAGGCGGCACATTAAATTACAGTCTATCGTTTAGTTTAAAAAACCCCATGGTCATAAGTATTTTAGGGATTGGCCAATCAGAGAAGCCGCTGCCAACTTTTTTTTTACTTTTTTCAATTTTCAATTTTTTTAACTTAAAAAGAGAAAAAAATCCCTACCACAATAACCGGTGTAGGGAAAAAACCTTCTTCCAGGCAATCGTTCACTTTGTTTGTGGTTCTTCCTTTTGATTACATCGCTTTGAAAACAACTTTCAAATTAATCTTAAAAATTATATTTTAAAATAAAACTACACAAAAGAAATGTAAAAAAACATCGCCAAGAAAATACGGGTAAAATAACCTGATTTGTTTACATAGTTTTTTCCCGCTCGCTTCTTGTAGGGATTTTATTTCTTAAGAATCAGTGGTGTCTAAACTGACCTGTCAAGATTTTTAAACTAAACGATAGACTAAGTATCAGATGTTAAATGAATCTTTTAATTACATAACACTAAAATATTTAAAAACCTCTAAGTCTATGAAAAGTTTAAACAAGAATCACTTTGCCTCTTCGCTTTCAATATTCCCAGCACATATTCATATGAATACTTAATATTCCTAACTCATGCTTTTCCTCAAATCCTGATCCATCTAAGTATATCAATATTTTATTTAATCAAATAATACGAAGCTAACATTATATCTTTTATGCCTAAGGATATGCCTTCTACCCCTCCCCCCTCCCAGACAGTCAGTCAAAATACAAAGGTAGTGAGTCAAGTCAATCAATAATAAGGAGATAAAGGGTACTTAACTTCCGATTCTAAATTTACAGGGAGAAAATTAGCTTACCTCATGCTTATCCTAAACTCCTGATCCATCTAAGTATATCAATACTTAAAATTGACTGCTCTAAGTAAACAAAGTACCAAAATAATTTTGTCGCAGAGGACCGCAAGTCTGACGAGATTTCTTTGTTTTGCGGGTTAGAAGCATGGAACAATTCAATTATTGCTTAAGTTATCGGTATACAGCAGTTGCGGCACAACTTGTTAATTTCATAAAGTACACTCCGTGGCACAGCAGTATTTGCTATCATTTAAAGCTCAGTTTATGCTAATTTTTACCTAATTTACTTTGGAAAATTCGAAAAGAGTTAAATAACAATTTATGACACTAGTGCTCAGGTTATTAAATATGTTCCGACAACTTAAAGCGAAAATTGAATTGATAAGCAAAAAAGCGCTCAATTCATAGAAAGTTCGCTAGATCTGGATACTCGAGCGAATCGAGTACTTTTTACTGTGTATTACTAATACCCGCAATCTCGAAAGCAAAGCGTTCTAAGGCTAGTAAAGCGAAATGAAGTTCGCGAAAGAAATTCTAAGGCTAGTAAAGCGAAATGCAGTTCGCGAAAGAAATTCTAAGGCTAGTGAAGCGAAATGAAGTTCGCGAAAGAAATTCTAAGGCTAGTGAAGTAAATTCACAATGCATTCTAATGAATAAACTTTCCATCTTAGCGAGCGAAGAGAGTTCCTTCCTTTTTTTTTCGAAGAGAGAACTTTCCTTTTTTTTTTTTTAATTTATATTTAAACGTTTACAAACGTGCAAATGTTTTCCTATTTGCTCTATGTTGCGAGCGAAGAGAGTCCATTATTAAATATGTTATTAAATGTATTCTTCTTTACCATAAAATATCTTTATCTAAAATATTTTCTTTACCAATAAAATATATTTTTGTGGTGAGACTCTTTTCTTTCACCCATAATGAACGACTCCACTGGTGCTCAATTTCATCTAAATATCTCTATGGTTTCAAGTAGTAATCCTAAAGCTCAGCTATGATTTAAAACTCTAAGCGAGAAATAGAATTTAAAGCTAGGAAGCTAGCATTCATCAAGAAATTCGCCCAGCATGCTGATCTCCGCGCTAGCTTTTAACGAATTTCATTTGGGGAAAAATCGCTATTTTTCGATTTCATATCAAACAAGAATGTTATCAGAAATTGCTCAATTTTTCAAGTATTATTAATCATGATTTCTTTTTATATATAAAGATGTGAAATAAGAGATAAAAGATAAGAGCTAGCTTTCAATTCAAAATACATCAGTAGTGCGAAAACATCTTGAATACCATCACTACAACATAATTACAGGTAACTCGCTATATTTCTCCCTACAACCAATATTTCTTAAAGTCTGTTTAATTCTTAAAATATAATTGCCGCGGTTAAAAAACTCCTAGTAGCATAATATACTATTTCAATATCTATATTGTTTAGCGAAATCGAGTGAAGTTAGTATATGGATTGGTGACCTCAGAAAATAAATCGGATGTTTTGACGTGACGAGCGAAGGAAGTCCGAAGAGAAACTGTAATAATATAAATATAAATTAATATAATATATTAAAATAATAAATAATTATATATAAAATATAAAATAATAATATATAATATAAATAAAGTAATATAAATTAGGTTATTTCGATATTCTAAGGACTTAGAATAATACTATATATAGAAGGAGCACAGGACCGTAAACACAATGTAATTCCACTGATAACACGAAAGCCAGTTGACTGGTGCAACTAAGTAATGCTGCCAACCTGACAACAAAACATTATTTTAAATATGTGTCATAAATATCTATTAATGAAGAAAGATCGTAAAGAACACATATAATAACTTAAAACACCTGCTGAGTATTTAATAATCCGGTCTTAGATGGCAAAAGGTTGGCGGAATACAAGAATCTACATTTAGTTGACGAGGACTACTTTTAATATAATTTTTTTTTAAATCCGTTAAACTAAAATTTAAAATGCTTTTAATATTGTAATGCACCGATATTTATATTAGTATTTTATGAATAACCAATTATTAATTAATAATAGAACATAATAATTCAGCAACTGGAAGTATTGCTAACTTTTTTATTATTATTAGGGTGGCAGCATTACTTAGGTGCACCAGTGAACCGCCTTTCGTGTTATCAGTAGTGCTCCTACTATATATAGTATTATTCTAAGTCTAAGGACGAGTGAAGCGTGTCTGAATCAGTGGGGATGAGCGTAACAAATAAGGTAAGTAAATGATCCAAGGTGCCCCGTCTCTGATTTTGTGTTGCTTTTGTTTCAGAGTTCGACCAACAAATTATAAATAAAGAAAAGGTACAGTCGTTTTAAAGAAACAACTTTTCATACATTCAGTTTAAACAAACTAACTGGTAAGTCATAGAAACATAGTTAGTTAAGGCAGTTGACAACTCAGTATGGACGGGAAAAGTCAAAAGCCAAAAGGGGTCCAAAATGTGAATAAAGTAAGAGGAAGCGTTAATGGAGAAATAGTGCAAACAGTTAACGCTAAGACACCTTAGGGGTTCAGTGTGAGCAATGAGAACTACGTGAAAGAAAATGTTACCGGTGGTTTGAAACAGATTCTGACAGTCGAAGAAGGGGAACAAACGTGTCCATCGGAAGGCACCAGTGAACACAGTATCCTAAATATGAATAGAATTGGTGGTACTCTGTTCAAAGGAGTGCAGCAGACGTCCAATGCTTCGAAAGACGCCCTCCAGAGAATTATTTACGAAAACGACAATGAATTTGGAGATGTAGATGGCAACATTGATCAGGAGTTGAATGTAACCGATCAACAACAAACCAAGTCTCAAGTGCAAGAAAAGAAATTAGAAAAACCTAATTTAAGATAGTACAAGGAAAAACAAGCTGACAATTATGGAAGCACATTAACATTGTATAAGCGGTTTGAGGTGTAGCGAGTTCACAAGAAATGCTAATAAATAAATAAATTCTTTATTGTTTTAAACCTTTTACAGTATACAATAGTCCCTAAAAAAATTAAAATATTATTTAGCATTACATTAAAAACTCTTCAAAAAACTTAAACTAAATATCACAGGCTAAAAAAACAATTAAAATGCAACAAATTTTAATGAATATATGTAGGAGTTATCACAATCAATTAAAAATAAATAAATACATTAAAACTTAACACAAAGGAAGTAATAATTAATTAAATATCTTAGATTCAGCCAATAATTCATTTATACTATAACAAGGCTCTTCTACTAACTTATCTTCAAGCGTGACACAACAATTATCATAATCTAGATCTTTGATATCTATCATTTGATATACTAGTAAAATGAGCGTGAATGGAGTCCATCATAAATAATAAAAGAAAAGAAGTCTCTCCACAAAACAAAAATTTATTGGCAAAGCGCTTTCAACCTAACTAGAGGCCATCATCAGGTATTAGGGTCTGACTCTAATACCTAGTAAGAAAACATAGACTCACTTCTCTATTCCTTTAAATATCTCAACCGTTTTGCACTGATGATGGCCTCTAGTTAGGTCATAAACCTCTAGCGCTTTGCCCATAAAGTTTTGTTTTGTGAAGATCTTTCTTTCCTTTTATTATTTATCATTTGATACTACCGAGTTTTGCAAAACATAAATAGTTGACACAATATAATTGTGCGAGAGACACCTAGGAAATGTAACAACCAAAATGCAATGCTACATCTGGCAACTGTTCCATCATTCGACATTTGTCATCATTGATGGCTCGACATAATGTCATGTCCCACTCCGTTTCTTTACGTCTAACACATCAGGGCGCCGACAGAGCCTGAACTCACTCTGAACTTCAATTATCTCCGAAGAATATAATGTGAAGTATTTACCAGAGACGATGTATGATGGCGGTAAGAGAGCACCGCTCGTGTCAGGTATTTTACATCTTGAAAAAATCCTAAAAAGAGTTTATGCTGTTAGTAAAATGACCACAAAGTTTCATTTTGGGACGGCCATGGGATTGGACACTGTAGCACATAACGTGTGTCAAGGTATGTCAAAGTGTAAAAATTCGCTCTGCAATTTCTATCAATAATTATGCGATAAATCTTAACTTTTTTACACTTTGACATGCCTTGACACACGTTATGCGCTACTGTGTCCAATCCCATGGCGGCCCCAAAATAAAACTTTGAGGACATTTTACTAACAGTTTGAGCTCTTTTTAGAATGTTTTTCAAAATTTTTAAAAATTGGCTTTTTGAGATATTAGCATTTTTACTTTATATTTGCTCATAATAAAAAATTGTTACTAATTATCCAAAAGTATATAGAATCTATTTGAAAGGGCTAACTTTAAGCTTTCAAACGCCACCAAAATAAAAGTTATAGCCTATGCCGAATTTTAGATGCAGCCATTTTTCTAGTCAAAAATAACATTTTTTGGAAAATTCACCACCCCATTGCGGCAATATGGCTGTACTAAATAAGCCAAAAATCTGGGTTTTTCCTTCCTTCTATGGGGCCTACCTGTCAGCCAAATTATATTAAAATTGGAGATATTACGTGTTTTACCTGTGTTGATTTGTATGGAATGACCCTTTATTATTATTTCTACTATTATAATTATGTACAGTATTATTGGTATTAAAAGTTACAATATTTTTCTTCACGTATGTGAGACAATTTAAAACATTAAAATATTAAGATAAAATGTTAAGATTTTTAATTTATTGAATAAAGGCTTGCAGTGTTGATCGTACTTCTCATTTGCTAATATCCTAACTGCCTTTTTCTGTTCTAAGAAAATTTCCGAAGACTCTGCATGTCCCCACACACTTACTCCGTAACTTAAATGACTTTCAAATAAAGCGTGATAGACAGACTTAAGTGACTTATCATCTAAGTATTTCCTTAAATTCCTTAATAAAAAAAACTTAGGATGATAGTTTTTTCTCCAGGTGAGTTTGCTATCTAAGTGTACGCCAAGAAACTTAATGCTCTCTGTAGGTAAATGACTATTCTTCAAAGGAAAATTAATTATTTGAGTTTTATCTTCATTCAAACAGAAGCCATTAATGTCGAACCAATCTTTGGCCATACTAAGTTGCTCTTCTAAGGTAAAGTACATTATTATTATTAATTTTACTTTTACACATTCAGTTTAATCATCACAGTACATTATAGACTTACTTGATGTGGATTCGAAGTATGAGCGCTAGTAGAGTTCATCATGATCAGAATAATAAAATAAGTCTCTCCACTGATGCGGCTTTACATCAGTGGAGTGACTATTACTTGATGTACTAGTAGTATGTAATAGTAATTTACATCAGTGGAGAGACTATTACTTGATGTAATAGTAGTACGCCATGGTAATATCCATCAGTGGAGAGACTATTACTTGATGTAATAGTAATCTCCATCAGTGGAGGAACTATTACTTGATGTAATAGTGGTATGTAATAGTAATATCCATCAGTGGAGATTATTCTGATTACTTGATGTTTTTTCTTCTTTTTGTTTCTGAGAATATTCTGTGAATATATTATTTTTAAAATGAGATTTCAGTTCATTATTTATAATCATTTCAAGAACTTTTGAGACAACTGAAATAATAGCTACGGGTCTATAATTACTTAGAGAGGATGTGTCACCTTTCTTATGTTCTGGTGTTATTCGAGTAATTATAAATGCTTCTGGAAAAATACCTTCACGTAAACAGCGATTAATAATAAATGTTAGGGGCTCACTTAAGGAATCAATACTCTTCTTTAATAGATTATTATATAAACTATAATAATCTCTGCTCGTCGAGTTAGATAAACCTAAAACGATTTTGTGGATATGAATGTGATAAAATGAATATGATGTGAAGTTACGCCTTCTCTTCTAAAACTATTTGACGGCTTTACACCGCTCAAATCAATATTCTTAATAGATTCAATTGCCTTATTCGCGATTCAAAGAGATAGTTGTAAGGTTGGCAATACCAATGGCGGGAAAACGAAAGGGTGATCAAAAACGTTTTTATTATAGGATTAGCATGGGAGCCGATAAAAACTTTTCTTTTATTTATTTATTGTCTGTTAATTTGTGATAAATGTGATGAAAATTATTAGAACGACCATCGGTGCTAAAAAAATTGCAAATATTTCATAGATAAATATTTCGATAATTCCAGGATTTTAAATATAGAATCAGGCTCTTATCACTACAGACTTGGATTTGTCCGATTTAACCCAGAAATAATGAAATCTAAACGGATGATTTAAACAAACATTTTACAAAAACGTGAATTTATTGAGTTATTTATTATTTTAGTGTGTAAATAAAATTGATTGATAAATTAAAACACCATTACGGTGAAAATCGGCTTGTTATCAGTTAATTTAAATACCTATAACAACTAATTTAAACAATTTAATGCAATTAAATGGTAATTTTGTGTGTTTGTGCTAACTATAATTATTTAAAAGTAACATCAATTAACAATAAATAAAATAAAACACTATATTATGATCTTCATCTTCTTATCACTCAATTTAAATACTCGTGACAACCCATTAAAACGCTATTTTTCAATGAAATTGTGATTCTACTGAGTTCATACGCCCTAAAACTAGTTAAATTAAAGAACTTTGATAAACAAATTTAAAGAAATAATCGTCACAAATAAGAAAAACCAAAAAACTCCCATAAGGACTTTAACAACGATCACCCTTTCGTTATCAATTTCTTATCAGCGACGGTGGCGCTGCTACGGACTTTGAATCGCGAATCCTTATCTACGTTAATAGATGCAGCAAGTTTATTGATAGAGTTAAGGAAAAATTTATTTATTTCATTAGGATTGAGATGATTTAACTTAACTTGGGTCTTTCCTTGTAATGTGTTGATAATATTCTAAGATTCCTTAACTTTATTACTTGCAGACAACATTTTTTCACCTTAGATATCTTTCATAGCTTTTTTAAGAGCTGCTCTATATACATAATTTTTTGTTTCCTAAAAGCTTCATCAAAAGGTTTACCAAAAGCTTGTTTTAAATCCAAGGATCTTAAATAAAGGAGATAACGCATTAAGTAACATTTCTATTATTCTTATTTTGCTTTCAAATTCCGCATCTTCTTTATCTTCTATCTCTTTGACTTTATCACTGTTAACAATTTTGTCTGTTATTTTAATATTATTAATACATTTTTTATTCATAGTTAATATTATCTTTTTTAATTCAACAATTTCACTTTCAAATTTAGTAATTTTATTCACTAATGCACTAAACACTTCTGCGGTTCTCAAGTCTTTTTGAGTCCCAATTTTACACTTATCACAGGCCCATTAGAGCCCGCTAGCTTCCTTTTCGGAAAATAAAGTTTTTATCACGGTACGCGACAAATTTATACATTTCGTATGATACATGAAGCCGCAATGATCACAAATTATATCTGTGGCAACACTGATTCTGGTTTTTTCTGTAAGGGAGGTTACTTTTGTTAAGGTTATTAAAGAAATGTGATTTAAGTTAAAAAACGTGTTCTTCATTAAATTACCCTGAATCTTATATGGTGTCAGGTGTGGGGTTAAGAGATTTAAGAGATTATAAATAAATTAATTATTATATTCTCTACTCATGGCTATCCAGAATTAATTTTAACTGACAATGTTCCATTTGGAGCCATTGAATTAAAACAGTATTTAAAACCCTGGAACTCAGAGATAGTGACTAGTAGTCCTCATTTTCCTCGTGGCCATGCTCTAGCTGAAAGAGCTGTTCAAATATGTAAAAAGATTTTTAAAAAATGTAAAGTCACAGGAGACAACCATTTGACTCTGCTATTTCATTACAGAAATACCAAGATAGCAAATTTAGGCTTCTCTCCTAGTGAACTTTTATTTAACAGGTCACTTAGAGATAAATTAACATTTTTTTAATATCAGCTAAGACCTAAAGTCCCCCTACGAGGACTGTTCAAAGAGCTATGGCCAACAATACTACCAAGCAAAAACATTATTTTTACAAGCCGTCTAAACCCTTGACCTCACTTAGAGAGAATCAAAAAGTTATCTTTAAAAAAAATAACAAGTTGATCAGAGGTTCAGTCACAAGTAAAGCTAGTACACCAAGGTCTTGGCTGGTAAAAAACCAAAGATCAAGTAAGTAACGTATCGGCGTAATAGAAACCAAATCATTCCCATTCCTAAACAGGAAAGTATTTGCTATGCGGACAATGAATCCCAGCACTCTCCTTACAGATTGAGAGACCGCAAAACACTAATCAAGCCCAAAAGATTTGAAGAATAAATCCTACTCGATCATGGTAGCTTACTTTTACAGATTAGCAGAGGTTTGCTTTATTATTTCTTTTTATTGTTTCTTTTTTTATACATATATATAATGAATTTATTTGTATTTTTATTGGAGATCATGTGGCAACACTGATTCTGGTTTTTCTGGAAGGGATGTTACTTTTGTTAAGGTTCTTCATTCAAAAAACGTGTTCTTCATTAAATTACCCTGAATCTTATAATATCATTTTGGCCATCTTTTAAATCATCTTCACACTCGGCACACAAAAAAAAACATTGAACTCGTTAAAACCACGTCTTTATCACGGAAGACGCCATTTTGTAGAAAATTTGCACTCATACATACATGAACACAGCGGATTTTTGAGAACAGTAGGTTCTGAATCGTCGACATTAGATAAAAAATTTGCGTTTGGTTTCATTCTAATACAACTCTTCCTCTTCTTATTGGAAATAGGGAAAAAAAGATACCATCAACCCGTATGGACCTAAAAGCGTGAATTTGTTCGCACTTAATACAAACACAAAGAAAACCAGAGATGAAAAGAACTTTTGGCAAATTTCTAAGTATATGGATATATTTATAAATAAATTAATGAATGGTGTAATGATACTTTTTGGTCACTTAGAATAGTCATATCGTTTTATTCGATTCAGCGCCCTAAAAAAATGTAAAAATATAATTTTTCCCCGAGAAAAAATTAACCAATTTATTGACAAATTTGCTGACTCCTTATACAGGGTTTATAACGTTACATTAACCTATAGTACCACGATAGTGTTACGAAAATAGTGAGGAACCAATGAGGTTGGCCTGATTTGAAATTGAGGGCGTGGTTTAACATCCAGGACTAACCTCATTGATTCCCTCGCATTACTTTCCCGCGCTGTTCACTGATTCTAGTCGTGTATCGTACTATAGTTTTCATATATATATATATATATATATATATATATATATATATATATATATATATATATATATATATATATATATATATATATATATATATATATATTACTTATTTATTTATCATCACTGCAGTCCACAGCTCAATTTCCTAGTTAAACCTTCTTTACCCGTTTTGTTAAGTGATCAAATTTTGTAGAAAGAAGACACTCACGAGGTAATTAGCTCTCCAAAATTATGAAAAAATAGAGAAGAGAAAAGACTAGGGAAAATATTATAGCTTAATTTTAGTGGCTTTAAAATGAGATCAAAAGTTACTGAAAGGGGAAGTTGAGAATAACGGGGTCAAAGGGGGATGTAAGATCAGAATTAGAGGAGAGTGGAAGATTATGGACAAAAATTGTTAGGGAGATAAGAGGAAGAAGGGTGATAGAGGATCAAATTTTTAAGGAGGAGGGCATAACTGAGGGGCTAAAGCGTGACGGGGATTACACGAAGGAATAAGGCGAAGAATCTGAAAAACTAGCGAATTCCCCACTCCTACTATCAAGCTAGGAAAAGGGTCTAGTTCTACTCTTGCAAAAAATGAAAGGAACCAAGTGAATAATTCCAAATTGTCAGACTTATGGGAATTAGGGCTCTGCTAGTGGGAGCTTCACAGATAAAGAATTCAAGTAAATATTTAATCTTTATTAATAACTTGAGACTTGGGAAAGAAAAAGAACTTTATCAACGTCTCCATCTGACAATTTTTTAAACCTTATCCGTCTGGAGCTAAATTAATTTAACCACGACTCTACCACTGTTTAGGATCTACTGGGTTCAAAAACACGTTTTTTAAGATGAAAATTTTAAAATTAAATTTTTAAAAGGTTGAAGGAATAACCTTAACTAATAAAAGAAAATTAACAACTACATATACGTCTTTATAATGATAGTATGAGATGTCTTTCAAAACAAACACTGAGCCGGCTGTTCCGCGTTTGAACTATGTCAAATACAAGTAAAAGATCCCTAGCCTAAACCAAACTAAATCACACAAAACCCAGCTACTGATTACGTCATCCAACTACTGACTACGTCATCCAACACCAAGCTACTGATTACATCATCAAAAACCCAGCTACTGATTACGTCATCCATCATCCAGCTAATAATTACTTCATCTAACACCAAGCTACTAATTACGTCATCCAACACCCAGCTACTAATTATGTCATCCATCATCCAACTACTGATTACGTCATCCATCATCCAGCTACTAATTACGTCATCCAACACCCAGGTACTAATTACTTTATCTAACACCCAGCTAATGATTACGTCATCCAACACCCAGGTACTTAATTACTTTATCCAACACCCGGCTACTGATTACGTCATCCATCCATCACCCAGGTACTAATTACCTTCATCCAACACCCAGCTACTGATTACGTCATCCAACACCCAGCTACTTATTACGTCATCCAACACCCAGCTACTGATTACGTCATCCATCCATCACCTAGGTACTAATTACTTCATCCAACACCCAGCTACTGATTACGTCATCCAACACCCAGCTACTTATTACGTCATCCAACACCCAGCTACTGATTACGTCATCCATCCATCACCTAGGTACTAATTACTTCATCCAACACCCAGCTACTTATTACGCCATCCAACACCAGGTACTAATTACTTCATCCAACACCCGGCTACTGATTACGTCCATCCATCACCCAGGTACTAATACTTCATCCAACACCCAGCTAATGATTACGTCATCGAACACCCAGGTACCTTATTACTTCATCCAACACCCAGCTACTTATTACGCCATCCAACACCCAGGTACTTAATTACTTCATCCAACACCCGGCTACTGATTACGTCATCCATCCATCACCCAGGTACTTAATTACTTCATCCAACACCTAGCTACTGACTACGTCATCCAACACCCATCTACTGATTACGTCATCCAACTCTAGCCCTACGTTACTCAGCAGATTAACAATGCAGGACACCGTAATAAATAACTTATTGATTATTATAAATAAAATATGTGATATTTTAGGTACCCGTCTATAATCCAGTTAATGCAACAACACAAGTTGTATAAATAATGATAAACATGTTAGATGATAAGTATTACTAAATCCTATTGTTATCTAACACTTGAAGTTATTAATGACATATTGCAAGCACATATTGTGCTTTGTGTAATTCCACTATAAAATTCATATTTATTTTAAAGTAGCAATATACAGCGTAGGAAGCTTTGGAAGCAGTAATACTATACATCTATACACAAATGAAGGCTGCGTCTTTTCTGTTTATCAAGATTAAAATATTCTGTTATCAAAGAAATCACTTAGTTTAAAATAGTTTAACTTCGGCCCGTAGCCGCTATAAATAAAAGTACCGTTTGCGTCACTTAGGATTGTCTGATTTCAGACAATCGTTTTAAAATGACTTCGACCATAGAAAGACTACTTCGAGGTTCTTCCTCTTTACGGGCCTGCTTAGCTCGGCGTGGTTCAGTGGAAGTCATTTTTGTCCTGTCTCTCTGGGACATTAGGCTTACCAGGATAGAGCAAGAGGTAGAGGCCCCTCTTTTATACTATATCTCCACCCTCTAACACTACTGAACCCAACAGATATCGTACGACTCTTTGCCCTAGACGTATACATATATACAAGATTATATATATATATATATATATATATATATATATATATATATATATATATATATATATATATGCGTGTGTGTGTGTATGTATACCGTTTGCGCCAGTTGTGATGGTTCAATTGAGCGGAAATTCGTCTTAATCGATTCAGCTTGCCGTCTACCTAAATACGAGATACCTAGTTTTAAAGCCATTTCAAGTTTAAAAAAAAAATTTCATGACTTCATAACTTTGATTGATGACGTCATAGTGTTTTTATAAACATAGGCCTCGTAACCTCCTCAATATCTCGCGATTTGCAAAGTTTCGTTTCAATTTGAGAACGCCTTCAAGAGTTATCGTTCGCCATACAAAAGGGTAGAAACTCTTGCATACATTTATATAAATATAAAATTAATATGAACATATATATATATATATATATATATATATATATATATATATATATATATATATATATATATATATATATATACATATATATATATATATATATATATATATATATAATATATATATATATATATATATATATATATATATATATAATTATATATATATATATATATTTGTATCAGGAAGCCAGTAGGAACCGATCTCCTTCACTCCCACTCTCAACTTCCGTCATCCGAACAACCTCATAAGCCTCATTTTCATAATGAAAATTCGCTAAAAGGAAATATAGTTCCCACGTAAGAATTGAGATTTTAGAGGGTATGTAGTAGAATGATCAATATCTTAAGTACTGCAACTAGTTTTTGTATCTATACAAACTTACATGGTTCTGTGGTAACGGATTCCCGTGTTCGAGTCTTGGCAGAAACGATTATTTTTAAGGAGATTTATTTAAATTTTTGTTTGGTTTATTAAATTACGGGTGCGTTGAGTAATCAAATAATTCTAGCGCGGAGGTCCGCAGGCCGGGTAAATTTTCTTTGAAATGCAAGCTTTCTTGAATTTTCTTTGAAATGCATGCTTTCTTGAATTTTCTTTGAAATGCACGTTTTCTTGAATGTTCTTTGAAATGCAAGCTTTCTTGAATTTTCTTTGAAATGCAAGCTTTCTTGAATTCTCTTTGAAATGCAAGCTTTCTTGAATTTTCTTTGAAATGTAAGCTTTCTTGATTTTTTTTTTGAAATGCACGCTTTCTTGAATTTTCTTTGAAATTCAAGCTTTCTTGCTTATCAATCCAATTTTTATTTGAGTTTTGTTTTTGTACTTATCTATTACGGGAAGGTATGCACTTGCACCGAATATTAACTCAATTAGATTGTATTACAATTTCAATGAGATGAAACTTGACACACATGTTAGGCATGGATATACTTACTAAATCTCCGCCTTTAATGATAACATTGTAAACATTTTTCCGCGTTTAATGATTTTTCGACATCCATTATTGCGGTTTAATGACGTCATAAAAAACTTATTTTCCGGATAGCACGACTACACCAATAGACTAATTTTTGTACAACGTTTCAACTCTCTAGCGTATTACACTGAGAGTTATAACAGGCACGCAAACATACACACATACAGACTGATGACTTTGTGAACCCCATTTTAAAGGCCTTAAAAACACCTGAAACGGATATTGCTGGTGACATCCCGGTTTCGGATTTTTAACAAAAACAATATTTTTCCTACATACCTACGGTATAAATAATAGACCAAGAGCCCAGGGGTGTTTTGTTAATAAAAAGTGTAATGGCTGGAACCGGTCTTAATTTTTCTTAAATACCTTCCTGAACAAGGATCTGCAATTCTGCCGACTCGTATCGGATGGGTGTCCCAGGCAGAACATTTGACCCCTAAAGTGCGTTCTGCCTGGGACACCCATCCGATACGAGTCGGCAGAATTGCAGATCCTTGTTCAGGAAGGTATTTAAACATCGGAAAAGTTCCGATGTACCCCGTACCCTATTTTTAGGGATAGATTTGGGGAACGACTTTACTATGGCCTAATCCTATTGGAGCAGAGTTCAGAAACGCATGCACGCATATGAACATTGCCTACAACCGTAGCAATCACAGCAAAAATATGTCTCTTGCGGCTCGCTAGATGATGTGCCGCATACCAGCACGCGAAGTGACCAGAGTCAGCAGAAACAAGCCTCAGGTGAATTGCTTCTTTCCATTGCAGATAATTCGAAACCTCTAAGGCTCCTTCCAAAGCAGTTTGAAGTTTTCCAAGATGTACAAAAGTAAGAAGTGAAATTGCTTTTAAAGTTGAAAAGAATTTATTTCAGGTCGTAAATCCTTCACCAAGCATCTTGTCTTACCGGTCAGATTACTTCTTCTCACAGTTCTCTCCTCTTAACTGAATTTTACGGATATAACTAACTTTTCTATGACCAGAAACTACATTGGTACGACTTGAAGATTTTCTGACAAAGATGAGTAAATCCAATAATTATTAAATAGTCATCCAAAAGAAAAACCTTAGATATACGAGCATTTTTTGCAATGAGCTGATCATCACTTATTCGGTTTACCTTAGCTCACCCTCAAGTTATGAAAAACACCATATTTATAATTTACTATATCTTCAGACTCGCTTACCTTGACAGGAATGATGGGTTTTAATCAAAGCGGACGTTGACCTTTGACCACGTTTGATGCATTTATAACTTGGGAACAACCACTTACGAGGCCTTAAAACACCTAAAACGAATAATTTAAAAGACATCAAGGTATCGGGTCTTTATTGCTAATACAAAACTTTCTGAGATACTCACGGTATAAATGAGAAAATTAACAAGTGATAGCTAATATAATAGTCCAAGAGCCGGACCTGAAAAACTGTGACTCATTTTGTACTACTTCGAACCAATTTTTTTTTGAAATACCTTTAATTAAGGAAAACCATAGTCTGCCTATCCAGAGTGGAGCCCTTCATATGAATGCGCTCGAATATAGCACAAATTTCAGTTTTCTTGAAATAAATGGTTCCCTCTGGGTCGTGTGCAAAACATGAAAAATTTTACAGGTGATAAAATGTTCTTTAAAACGAGTGTTTAATTATCAAAATCAGATAACTGCATCCAAACTTATGACTCTTTGTCATAAGTCATTGACTGAAAGTCAGCGAATTTCTTTGGAAAAATATTGTCTTTCTGTGCATTTTTTTGACCATTTTACAAATATCATAACTTTAGTTGTATTTATCCGATTTTGTCAAAAAACACTTTGTTATATAAAATTTGATCAGATTTAAAAAAAAAAATCTCTTCATTTTGCTCATGACCTACAGGGAACCACTTATTGCAAAAAAAAAATTTGAGCGATTATAAAAAATGTTGAGTATGCGCATTCATATGAAGGGCTCCACTGTGGATAGTCAGACTATGGTTTTCCTTCATTATTTAAGGTATATTGTCAGAAACATTTGGTTCGAAGTAGTACAAAATGAGTCACATTTTTAGGCCTAGCTCTCGGACTATAAGCTTTATATTGCACATAGATATAATACTACTAGACAAAGTATATCCAACATCAATGCATTGAGAACCTTGAATCGTTTTTTGGGGCTCTGCGGGGCCCTGTGTAAAACCTCACCTTATTTGATTTCTTCGTTCAACCTTGGATTATCAATTCGAGTACGGGGGATCTCGGAACTTTTCCTTATCAAATCAGATTCGCTACGCTCATCCTGTCGACTTCGGAGTCGCATCGTTCACCTTAAGTAGTAAATAAGTCCGTGTCATTCCCAGCAGACACCCATCCAGACACTCACCACTCTCGATGCTGCATCATCAATCTGATGATAAGAGGCTTTGTTTAACCTCATTGAAAACTACTCTATGGACAAGTTAAGGTGATAATAAATCAGTCACTGTCGGCTTTCCCACATAGTTTTGTACCTATAATAAATGTTCTATTATATAAATTACTGCGATTTTTATCGAGTAACACAAAAAAAAACTGAAATTAGTGCGATTTTCTAAAATTTCGACCATGCGCAATCATAGGAACGGCTCCACTCTGGATAGAGCAGACTATGTTTTTTTCTTCATAATTTAAGGTATATTTTCAGAAATATTTGGTTTGAATAAGTACAAAATTAAACACATTTTTTAGACTATGATGTTTCAAAATTTTAAACGATAGGGCCCCTCTAATAATAATTTCTTTATGATATTGCAGCAGGAGAGGGAAACCTCATGTAAAGATCTTGGTTAATAGCCCCCTTCTTGTTCATATAGCATTATTTCTTAATGCTTTATTGTAAGATATTACTATTTGTTTTCAACGTTTATTATTTGTGTGTATTATATCTTTTACAAAACATTTGTTATCTCTCTCATCACAATATTTACACATTTATCACTAACTTTGATGTTATAGCTGTTTTGCCCATTTAATTTCCTCCTCTATGAATGTGACATTTTATTTTTATTAATTTAGTCTCGTAAATTTTTACTATCTTTGGTTATATTACATTAATTTATACTGCAACTTATTTAATTTTTTATCTTAATTTTATAAAATTTTGTTTCTTGATTTTTTGTATTATGGCTCACGCCGTAAATGATAAATAAATAAATTAATTAACTCACAATATGCCGTCTAAGCATATGGAACATACACTGCCTCACCGGGATTAAACCACAGATGTGACAGTGATGTGTGGCTAAAAGGATATCAAAGCGTATTACACCACTCGGGCAATCTACAACCTGAATCAGTTGGAAGCATACTGTCAACCAACAGCTGAATATTCAAGGGTAATTCCTCCAATAGAAACCTGTTCAATTTCTTTGTATCTCAATATAAAAGAAATACAAAACCACTTTTTCCAAAGGAACCACTGTAAGTGTGGCAGACCTGAGTGGTGGTTGTGGTAGTGGCAACACTGGGGTGCCCCGGGGGAATAACCCCAGGAATTTTTAACCCTTTATACCACCTTTCTAAAAAATCCTTTATAAAAGAACAATTCTTTCTCTATTCAAAATAGCCCTCCAGTGAAAAATATATCGGGTGAATATAAACTGATTCTTTAAAAAATGATTATTGTTAGTTAAAAAAATAACCATTATATCGGTTATTAAAAAATTATTTAATTAACATGTGATTAAATGGATGGGTGAAAATCATTTTTAAGAATGATAAGTGTAATACGGTAAATGAAAATCAGCTAAATAAAATAAATCAGGTGCACGATGCCTCGGAACTTTTAAATAAATAAATAAATAAGCTTTATTTAACAAATACAATTCATTGTGCAAAGTTAATTGTCGAAATACATAAAAGTGTTAGTAATCAATTTTTTTAAATTCCATTATATTATACAGAGGGTTGTCTAATAATAATTCTCTTATATACCCAATAAATTTCTTTTCATCTAACCATCTTTTTTCAACGGGCAATAAATTATAAAGTCGAAGGCCAGCCTGAACAGAACTATACCTCACTGTTTTTTCAAGTCTATATTTTGGTACAACAAACAAATTATTTTGTCTCGTAAAATAAGAATGAATATTTTCTACCACTGTTAAGCTTGATTGAATACTGTGAATGAACACGAGCAATTGATAACAATACAGAGAGTAAAGAGTGAAAATGCCTTTATTCTTAAAATATTTTCGACAAGATGTTTTACTAGGTAGGTTATATAATATTCTGATTGCCCTTTTTTGCAATATAAAATTCTGTCAAACACTTGGGCATGGCCCCATATCATGGTGCCATACGATAGTAACGAGTGAAAATGGGCAAAATAAACTATTTTTAATGAATTAATGGAAACAGGCGTAGAGGCTTTTCTGAGCATATAAATGCTTGTACTTAGCTTTTTAGCCAACAAATCTAAGTGGGGCTCCCAGGATAATTTATTGTCTAAATGAACCCCTAGGAATTTAAATGAACACAAATTAGTATTTTCCTTATCATATCGGATTCGCTACGCTAATCCTATCTACTTTGGACTCGCTTCAAAGTAAGAAAATACAAATCACTAAATCGACATTGTAGTACGTCTTCGGACTATCTAAGCTCGTCCTTAGAATATGCAAAATCTCTGAGAATAAATAAAGGTTATAATATATCACTGAAATACTTCCTCACATTGTTTATGCTTTGTTTTGTATTATAAACGCTCTAATAAAACCTCTGAGAATAAATAAAGGTTATAATATATTACTGAAATACTTCCTCACATTGTTTATGCTTTGTTTTGTATTATAAACGCTCTAATAAAACCTCTGAGAATAAATAAAGGTTATAATATATCACTGAAATACTTCCTTACATTGTTTATGCTTTGTTTTGTATTATAAACGCTCTAATAAACCTCTGAGAATAAATAAAGGTTATAATATATCACTGAAATACTTCCTCACATTGTTTATGCTTTGTTTTGTATTATAAACGCTCTAATAAAACCTCTGAGAATAAATAAAGGTTATAATATATCACTGAAATACTTCCTCACATTGTTTATGCTTTGTTTTGTATTATAAACGCTCTAATAAAACCTCTGAGAATAAAATAAAGGTTATTAATATATCACTGAAATACTTCCTCACATTGTTTATGCTTTGTTTGTATTATAAACGCTCTAATAAAACCTCTGAGAATAAATAAAGGTTATAATATATCACTGAAATACTTCCTTACATTGTTTATGCTTTGTTTTGTATTATAAACGCTCTAATAAAACCTCTTAGAATAAATAAAGGTTATAATATATCACTGAAATACTTCCTCACATTGTTTATGCTTTGTTTTTTATTATAAATGTTCTATTATATTATTTATAAGTCACTGAAATTTGATTCTGGTCATTTAATTATAATATAATGGAAGGTGTTCAGGTTACTTTTTTCGATGCTTCGAAATTCAATTCATAGGATCTCTCTTGTAACATATCTCTATGGAAATTTTAACAAGTTAAGAAAAAGAGGAAGATGGATTAGACTTTAAAAAACTCTCTCGGGAGCAACAACATGAATATATGTATGAGTCTACAATTTTCACCGACATCTTGGAAACTACGCTTATAGCTTCCTTGCAATATTCACTAAATTCTTTCGATTTTTTGGATCAGTTGATCTTGAATTGTAGACAATAATAGAAATAATTTCTTCTTACAATAAGAGGGAAAGAAGAAGAAAAATAAATTAGCTAAATTATAATATGTCTAATTATTAATATACGTTTCTTCACAAGGAATCGGCGACTCCCGATTTTGCCCCCTCTAGGATCGGTGTTCTCGCGATCAATTATATGCAGTCTAATTCACAATAAGTAAACCAATTTTTACAGTCTATCGTTTAGTTTAAACATCTTTAAACTAAACTGGAGTTTAAAATAAAGTTTAGACACCACTAATTCTTAAGAAAAAAACATCCCTGCAAGAAGGGAGCGGGAAAAAACTATGTAAACAAATCTGGTTATTTTACCCGTATTTTCTTGACGATGTTTTTTACGTTTCTTTTGTGTAGTTTTATTTTAATATATCATTTCTAAGATTGATTTGAAAGTAGTTTTTAAAACGAAGTAATCAAAAGAAGAACCGCAAACAAAGTGAACGATTGCCGGGAAGAAGGTTTTTTCCCTACAGCGGTTATTGTGGTAGGGATTTTTTTTCTCTTTTTAAGTGAGAGGTTGCTTATGACCTTGGGGATTTTTAAACTAAATGATAGACTGTAGCTAATGAGATGGCTCGTGTTGTGGGGGGGGGCGCTTGGGAGTGTGTCCAAAATCCGTTTCAGAGGTCCTTAATTACGAAAAAAATTTAGTCTCCAAGCCGCTCTTTGAAACGCTCGCTCTCTTTAGTACAGTCAATGAAGCATAATACCTCCGATTTGCTTGCCTATCGATGGAATGACTTGAAAATTTTGGAATTAGTCTTATCTCAACCTTAACTTGAAAGGTGACATTGACCCACAGGGTGCTTTTTTCCTGGGGGGTGTTGCCACCCCATCTCGAGGGTGGAAATTTTTTTGGTCAAAATAACACCAGAAATCGATCAATTGACTTATTTAAAGAAAATAATGTAGTATGAAGTTTTTTCATAAAAGCAATACTTTCCGTGTTATTAGCGATTGAAAACTACGAATTTTCCCGCGTTTTTTAACAATTTTTCGGCAATATCTCAAGAATTAAGCATTTTAGCGATAATTTTATAAGAAACAAAATTGTAGTAGATAAAAAATAAACAAATCCCTTTTGCAAAAGTACTTTAAGTGCAATAGTAAGCGAGATATTGGAGGTAGAATCCGGTTTTTTTTTTTTGTCCGTACTCATATCTTAGTATTCAAAGCCATTTAGCAGGCAACAGATGTATTTTACGAATATGTCTATAGAAAGGTTTTTTATAGTGCCTGAAAAGACCTTTAAAATGAGTACTGTTAAAAGTCTTTTGAACGAAAATTCGGTGATTTGTCATATAAAAACCAGGGACATTAAAATTTTTAAACAAAAATGTATGAGTTTAGTAAGCACCATTTCCACCAAATTAAAAATTAATCGTATCCCGTCAGAAGATTACTTTAATGTGATGATATCAATGGGATCATAGTGGTTTAGCCGGTTTGGAATGCATAATTTTCTAAAAAATTACTGTTTAAAGAAATTTTTTTATTTCAAATTTTTCAAAAAAATGCATTTTTCTTGATATTTCAAAGAAACAAAGAAAGATACGCAAAAAATTGTAGAGATAAAAAATATAGGTATTTTTTTAACAAAAATTTTGGTTTTTTATTTTTTTCTTTCAGTTAAAAATTGACGGAGATATGACTGTTCAAAGAGCACGCGGTAGTACAATGACAACCTATTGTTAGCCCTTTGACCCTTCGCCATTTGAAAACGATGGGTTTTACACCATATGTTAATATAACAAATTTTGTAGCTCTTTTAATTACCTTCAAAAATGTTTTTGTAGACTGCGCTAGCTTAAAAATTGTAGGAGTTATGGTAAAAAAAAAATGCCTTTTTTTTTAAAATTTGGTAAAATTTAATTTTCGGAGCAAAAAAATTTAGGAGCAGAGTGAAATGAACGTAAATTGTTATATGTATACGTATATACGTAAAACATATATGCTGTGGAGACAACTGCGAGAATAACCCTCCAATTGACCAAGAAGATCACGACAGCGACTCCGATCCTGAATAATGAACTTATGATTTTTGTAAAGTTGTATCAATTGATTTCTTGTATTAAAGTTATTTTTATGTTACATTTAATAAATAATATATAATAAATTTATTATTTTCATTCAAAACCGATTAATATAAGTAATCGCATAAAATTATTTTTTTAAAAAATACATTTTGCAAATTAGGGATGGTTTTTGGGGGTTGAATACTTTGAACAATTTAAATTCATGTACTAAAATATAAAATTACACGTGCTATATAATTAAATTGTACGACAATATTTTATGTAAAATATAATGGTATGAAAATAAATTTTTAACATTATTTTAAACTTAGGGGTTGTTTTTTAGGGTTGAAAAGTTTAAACATTATGCTACTCATTCTTGAAAATGTGAAACGATATTAAAATTATTTTCAGTCATATAAAAGTATTTTTTTTAATTTTTTTAATATAGAGGTTGTTTTTTAAAATTGTACAGTTTTTTAAGGGTTGAAAGGGAGTAAAACATATCATAATGATGTTGGAGAACGTGAAATAATATTCACTCTGTACTTAAATAATTTTCAGTTATAAAAAAGTAATTTTTATTCTTATTTTTAATGTATTATTATTTTTAAAAGTCGTTTGTGGGGGTTGTAAAATCATTTAAGGGTTAAAAAATGGTTCAGTATATAATAATCAAGTTAAGTAATAACAATAATTGTCACACATTTTGTTTTAACAAGTTAAAAATCCTAAATCTGAATTTTTTGATAAAGGGGTGGTTTTCACCCCTTAAAAATAAAAAGCACCCTGCGGGCCAATGTCACCTTTGAAGGTAAGGGTAAGATAAGCCTAATTCCAAATTTTTAGGTAAATCGGTTGATAGGCAAGCAAATCGGAGGTAAGGCTCGATTTTCATCTTCAATTACTGTACTACTTGCTTATCAATCCAACATGTGCATAATTGTTTAGTATATATTTAAATAACTGAATTCAATAAAATCGGTCCGGAGTCGATAAGACTTTTTAAAGCTAGGATTCTCAAGTTCGAATCTTGGTGCCGGCGCTAATATTTTATCTTCTTATTTACAGTAATTAAGATTATAACTTCAAAATTATTCTGGCAAATTTTCTTTGAAATACTCCCTTTCTTACTTATCAATCCAATTTTTGCTTAATTTTTCGGTAGAGTTACTGCTTGTTATTTAATTTTTCCAAAGAAAATGAGCTAAATAATTGCATAAACTGAGTTTCAAATAAATGCAAATAATGCTAAGATGTGTAGTGTATAATCTTTAGAATAAATATGCACATTTTAAAAAAAAAAAAATCGTAAACAAAAAAATAAATAACAATCTGTGACGCCATTTCTCAGATTATTAAATATAAACCGAAAAATTAAGCAAAAATTGGATTAATAAGCAAGAAAGCATTTATTTAAATAAAATACGCTCGTATTGTGGATCATTTGCACCAGAATTATTTGCAATACGGTACAAAATTTCCGTTTGCTCGACTAGAGAAATGAAGCAATATGAAAGAATTTGTGAATTTTCTCAGTACAGGGAATCTTATATTACCTCCATCCTAGCGGCACTCGTGGCTGTTACAGGTTTAATACTAAACCCGCAAGGTAAGATTAGAGTCTTAGATCGTTTCTCCCTGCCGCTTATATACCGTCTTTATTGCCAATCCTGTATTTATAAATTACTTTTATGTAGATTCTATTTGAACTTGAGACAAAAAACAATAACCACCTTAATTTAATAATAACATAAAGATTTCAATTAAATAAATATTATTAAATATTATAGTTAAATAAATATTAAATTATTAATATAAATAATAAAAATCAGGTACTGGGTACCTCGGAACTTTTCCTCATTACATCGGATTCGCTTCGCTTAGCCTCCCTACTTGGGACTCGATTCGCTCGTCCTCAGGATATATAAGTCGTTAAAGTCATACTTCAAAACGACTTCAATATTGCTTTATCAAAACAATTACAGAAGCAGCATATATATGGAATATTTCTTTATTGAAATTATTAGAGAAACAGCATATATGGAGTATTGCTTCATCGAAATAATTAGAGAAACAGCTCATATAGAATATTGCTTTATCAAAATAATTAGAGAAACAGCATATATGGAGTATTGCTTTATCGAAATAATTAGAGAAACAGCTCATGTAGAATATTGCTTTATCAAAATAATTAGAGAAACAGCATATGGAATATTGCTTTATCAAAATAATTAGAAAAACAAAATATATTGAATATTGCTTTATCGAAATAGTTAGAGAAACAGCTTATATGGAATATTGCTTTATCGAAATAATTAGAGAAACAGCTCATATAGAATATTGCTTTATCAAAATAATTAGAGAAACAGCATATGGAATATTGCTTTATCAAAATAATTAGAAAAACAAAATAATATTGCTTTATGAAATATTAGAGAAACAGCTTATATGGAATGAAAATAATTAGAGAAGCAGCTTATATGGAATATTGCTTTATCGAAATAATTAGAGAAGCAACATATATGGGATTTTGCTTTATTGAAATAATTAGAGAAACAGCATATATGGAATATTGCTTTATCGAAATAATTAGAGAAGCAACATATATGGGATTTTGCTTTATTGAAATAATTAGAGAAGCAGCCTATATGGAATATTGCTTTATTGAAATAATTAGAGAAGCAACATATATGGATTTTGCTTTATTGAAATAATTAGAGAAGCCAGCATATATGGAATATTGCTTTATTGAAATAATAGAGAAGCAATATATGGAATATTGCTTTATCGAAATATTAGAGAAGCAACATATATGGGATTTTGCTTTATTGAAATAATTAGAGAAGCAGCATATATGGAATATTGCTTTATTGAAATAATTAGAGAAGCAACATATATGGGATTTTGCTTTATTGAAATAATTAGAGAAGCAGCATATATGGAATATTGCTTTAAGAGAAGCAACATATATGGGATTTTGCTTTATTGAAAAATTAGAGAGCAGCATATATGGAATATTGCTTTATTGAAATAATTAGAGAAGCAGCATATATGGAATATTGCTTTATTGAAATAATTAGAGAAGCAACATATATGGGATTTATCTTTTTTGAAATAATTAGAGAAGCAGCATATATGGAATATTGCTTTATCGAAAGATTTACAGTCAATGTTTGACACGATAAACATTACAGCAATATTTGACAAAAAGTACTCACGCATAACTCTATAGTATGGTCAATTCTTTATTCATATAAATTACATCCTTTATTTCATGTTAACTCATATCAATGATACCTTGATAGAAATTACTAAAAGCTGTAGTAATAATAATAAAAATAATAATAATGCCCGTTATAGGGCCTTTCGGCCCTACAGGGTATTCGCCCTGCAGGAACCCCCTCGGGTGGGTCACATCTACTACGCTCAAAGTAAAGCTAAAGTGGGCGAAATCTTTTTACATCAAATTCTATTCATAAAAACTGAGAGCATAGCCCGGCCTGTGAACCCCAGACCTCCGGTGCCGAAGTCCAGTACTATACGACCGCGGCTACGGAGGCAGATTAAGCTGTAGTACTTTGAGAAATACGCTCTTCATTTTTAATTTATAAGTATGTACAATGCAAATGTCAGATTTTTAAAAGGCATTATTAACGTGACAATTGTAAGTGACCTTAATAAAAAGCGCTGTTTCTTTGTTTCAAAATCTAATCTCAAAAAGAGTTTACAATACTTGTAGATGTTTTAGTGTTAGTGTAGTAGGTTTGTTGGAAGGGGAAAGGTTGGTGTGGTTGTGTGAGTAAATTTCTCTCTGACACTGAGATATTCAAGTGAGATACTTGAGTGGAAGGTAAACTGGTCCAATTTTAACTCTACAGAAGGTTTTTGTTCCAGTTTTTCTGCCTTTAATTTTCGTGGTTTATAAAGGTTAAGCTGAGCTAGACTTTCCTTCCATCCGTCAGTAAAATATTTCATCACCCCAGTAAGATAATCACTTAATTAGTCAACCATTAATACAACCAATTTTAGCAAAGCTCGAGTAGTTGACTTAAAATTACTTATCCCGGAGAGACCAAGAAGTGTAACGTGCAAAATAAGTAACATGCGCCTTCAAGCTCTTTTATTATATAATATATAATAAATAAAAACATATTCCTCACAAAAATGTATAATCTTTAATAATAAATATATCGATACCAAAATGAAATTGGCGATGAGAAAAAATAAGTACACATGTTTTATAGTTAGAAGTCTTTTTTACCACGATATTTTCGGGTTTGAGTGCCAATTTAGTTAGTCTAGTACACTAAAGAAGGATGACAATATTAAATTTATATTTTCTTTTTATATAAATTATATTTCGCTTATTACAGATAATTTCTTAGCAATGGAAGAGTTAAATTATTTAGGAGAAAAATTAAAATAAGTAGTAAGTAAGGTGTTAGGGATAGGGTTTACCTCAGGGGACCTAGATGAGGCTTGAATTTTTCCTTCAATCCCAACTTAGTTGTGAGTTGACGTACCCCGGGGAATAAACAGCCAATAATTCCCCACCCCTGTTATATCACCTTAAACATTTCCCTTGGGGGAGAATATTGATTTGGGTAATCCAATACTGGAAAGAAAATTTAAAGAAACTTTTTTCCCTAAGGACCAGTTATAGGAAGAATCAACAAATATATTTATTTATTCATTATGGTGGTCTATCACTTGGTTTATAACTTGGTTTTTATGTTAAAGCCAAAGATAACATGGCATAAATATAAAACCATACAAAAACTATAACATATCCAAGAATATAATAAATACCAGTTTTAGGGCCTTTCAGTCCATCGGGGTATTCTCTTTGTGGGAAAATCACCTTAGATGGCTGGCATCTACTGTGCTATATACTATTTATATAAATTTAACGAAAAACCCAGATCTCCGTTGCCGAAAACGAGTGCTTATGCGATCTGGGTTGCCGAAAACGAGTGCTTATACGATCTGGGCTGCGGAGGAATAAATCGATATTATTTTTATTTTTTTCGTTAAAAACTATAAAATATCAAAGAATATAATAGGTATAGAATGTCGGAAGGAATACGAGAGTCTGACAGAAATTGGGGGTGAACGTAGTGCTGGCATCTAGCGGCACTTCAGAAACTAATTTTCCCTCCGTACATGGCGGCATGTATGACTAGTTCACAGTGTGCCTAGTTCATCTAGACCAACCAGACTCAGTCCAAACTTATCGCTCAGCCCAGTCCAGCATCACCCAACAGTGAACTCTAGCAACTTCGACGTCAATGAGCACAAACTCATTCATTAGCCCTGACCTGAAAGTCAAAGCTTCGCAGAGCAACTAGGAGACGTCTGTCTTCAAGAACCGAGCACTTCGTTCCTAGTCGCTATCGTTATTTAAGGTACCGGCTTCACTTTCACTGACTAAGTTTTCGGACATTACGAAGGTTTAGTATATCTTTCCGACCTATATCTTTATCAGTCCGCAGAACCTTGCTTTTTCATGAGCTGGAGACATCGGAAATGTGGATCCAGACTTGTATCGGACAAAACAAGAACGAATCCCTGGCTGGGTTGGCCGACCTTGAAATCAAGATCTCCCAAGTATACGGTACAAGGAATAACCTCAACTAAGGTCCTCCCCCGGGTGGATTTGAACCCTCCACGTTCAGGTCAAATGGCGAGCGCTCTACCACTGAGCATCGAACTCGTTCATCTCGTTTTTTTTAAATTTTACCACAAGTATCTATTTCAAATTGGTTTTTATAATTAAAATTCAGTCATTATTATTAAAATTGGATTAATCAGTTTGGTGCCCAAAATAGATTGCTGAAAATAAGACGACAGTAGTGCAATCTCGTAGTAGGCATGTTGAAATTACTAAATTACACACTAGCGCTCCTGTTAACTAGCTACAGAACTAACCTTTTCTTGTCCGAAATAATAAATCCCGGGACCATCATTCTTTATCTATCTATATATTCTTTGTAAAATATCAATAAAAGTGTAAATAAATAATAAGTCAAGCTTATCAATAAAATAATTGGTAGAAGAAGAGCTTACTATCGAATTGTGTGTGAATGTGTTTACAGACCAACAGGACGTAAAAGTGACAACTGGTAACACTGAGTTGATTCAGCTATTGAGAATTAATATCGCGTGACAACAAGTTGATGGTAATTACAGCTATTAATAATTGATCAATAGTACTCGAGATATAACTTCATTTACTACATCACCTGACTCTGTATATACGACACTTTACGGACTTGTAAGAAAGAATTCTATTTGCGTCTAGTTTTTTAAATTATATTCCAAATTAAGGGTCAGCGATTTGTTTTTTCCGTAGCAGCACCGGACCCCTAAGGTATCAGGAAAATTGTGAGCTTGTCGGTCATCATCGGTAAGACTCGTGTATTTCAGGGAGATAAGAAAAATCGAATACACAATTTATATTTGATTTTTAGATATTTGTTACTTTCATAACCATTTGTGTACGTTAATTGAAAATTTGTCTTATAGTTTTCCCTTACGGTTATTTCTTTTTAATTCTTTTTAATTTTGCTTATTAATATCAATGAGGCATATTTAAATTATAAGCGCTAGTGGATTTTATACCATAAGGATGTAAATAGAAGTCTATCCACAAATAAATTTCAACCAATGTAATGATGACATAACTGGGTTTCAACCTAATACAGGTCATCCTCAGTGCCTAGAAACAAGAGGAGGAAAAAATTAAAAAAGCACGAAAAACAACAAAAACAAAAAATAAAATAAAACAAATAAAAGAAATATTTTTTTTATTTCTTTTATTTCATTTTTTGTTGTTTTTCGTGCTTTTTTAATTTTTTGTCCTCTTGTTTGTAAGCACTTAGGATGACCTGTATTAGGTTGAAAGCCTGTTTTGTCATCATTACATTGGTTGAAAGTTATTTGTGGATAGACTTTTATTTACACCCTTATCAATAAGGCATAAGTATGCTTTTACTATTTGTGTTACGTAAATTCATACAATACATTTTTAAATACAGCTGATTGCCGAGTTTCTTAACTCTGTAGAGTGCCATTTTTTTACACATTTTTTATAATTAAAAAAAAATAAACAGGAATTATGGTACTCTGTGCCGTTTTGAGTTGTCCTAATACGGCTCAAAAAGCTATTATATCCTAGTTTCAAAAAAATAAAATAAAGATTTGAAAAAAGGCGGGAGGAAGTCACTTGTGTTTCCATTTTTCCCCGCTATTCAGGGGAACCAGCGCTAGTAAAGTGTCAAAGGTAGATGAAGAAGGAAGTTGATAACCTTGCCGTATAGAGTTATGTTATCTGTGTTCGTAATATTTAAAACTGATAGATACTTATTAATGTTGAAAATTCAAGAACAGGACGGTAAAATAAAAATTACATTGGCCACTATTTGGCCAAGCTGGTCATAAACATGACTCTTCTCTGATTCAAATGACAAATCTTGATCAGTTATTTCGTAAATATTCATTAATTCCCCCCTCTTTGTCATTAATCTTCTTTACCTCAATTGTAACTCTTTTTGTGCATTCCTTTCCTGAGTTTTTAAATATTATTGGTGTCTCTTTTTTTATTGATAATATTCAATTTTTTTCTTTATGATAATATATTCTGTTTTTCTAGTTAATCTTTTGTGCAATTTTTGTAAATATGTTTCTTTTTTAAAGTTATTTTTGTAATAATTGTTTTTTTTTTTTGTATTTATTAATGTATTTTTTTTCATAAATGTCTTTTAGTCCCCTGGTCTGTTTTATTTATATTAATAAAAAATAAAATAATAATGTCAATGGTGTTTAAATAAGTTTTACGTAATAAATAAGTACACCAAGTTTTGTTTTCATTCCATAATATTTGAAGAATATCCATGAATTTTGTTGGACAATAAAAGTTAAGCAGCATCGAGCGTGGTTAGTGCCTGGATAAGTGATCGCTTGGAATTAAACAGATATGTTTACTGTCTGTGTACGAGCGAAGCGAGTCCAAAGACGCGTTCCTGTGTATATTTAACGACATGTATATACTAGGGACGAGCAAAACGAGTCCGAAGCGGGGAGGATGTGCGTAGCGGAAAAGTTCCGAGGTACCCCGTACCTGTTTTATTATTTAATTAAACATACTGTAATTTTACCGATAATTGTCAGCGACCAAATTTTGAGTCGAGACCTAAAATTATTGTTAAAAATTGCTGATTTAGATGCAAATTTTTCGGAAATATTTAATCTGAACCCAGTTCGGTAGCCATTATTATAACAAAAATCCGAGTTTAACTCAACCCTATATAGTTTTCGTCTGAATTGTTATTATAGTACGACACACGGCTAAAATCAGTTGACAGCGTTGGAAAATAGTGTTGAGGAACCAATAAGATTGGCCTGATTTGAAATAGAGGGCGTGGTTTAACATCCAGGAATAACCTCATTGGCTCCCTCGCATTATTTTCCCACGCTGTCAACTGATTTTAGCCGTATGTCGTACTTATAGCATATTTAAGGTTAATACACTACCTAGCCTGCTTGAAACATACTTTGTTTGATCTTCCAATCTAAAATTTACACATAACTAGGATAAAGTTGTTTATCGCACTAAAATAATGTGTTATACTAACTTGTCCGAAGTACTTTCTCAATAACTCTTAACGCACTGTGGGGTCTAGTCAAATATTTAGTGAAGAATACCAAAAAAAAAAATACAACAAAAAATAACCCCCTTAAGTTAAGCAGAGGGGCTGCCCCTCATAATTAATTGGTCTCTGTAAAGACTGTAATAAACTTCACAGGAACAAGGTTGCCTGCCCTTCTTGTAATTACAATCAAGAGAGGGGGTATTTAGTTAGGGGCAACAACGCCTACTCAACAGCATCTCAAATTAATTGGTTGGAATCAATTACAGTAATTGTTATTAGATTTTGCTAGTGTCAGACTTATTGATTTTCTTCTTGAAACATGTTAGACATGTCAAAAACATGTTATTTGAGTGACATGAAAAAGTCATGTTGGACTATTATGACCCGACTTCCGATTAAATAAGAGGTAGTGAGGCAGCGGAACTACCTCCCCACCTACTTATTCCACTGAACCCAACAGCTGTCATAAATGTCATCACGACTGCATATAATAGTGGTATAACATCTTCTACGATCTTCACGAGTAAGTCAACCCATTTCTTCAATTTTTACGCATCTGTAGCTCTCTGGTGAGGTGAGATTGTGGCATCGCGAGTGATTTTTTTTTTTTTTTTTTTTTTTTCCCTCCACAAGTAACCCTTGTAGCAGGGACTTTATTACTGTATGCACCCAGTTTTAAAATATGCATTTAAAAACAAATACAATTACATTTATTAACATGATTCACAATATCAAGTCAAAAAAATTTGATGATACTTTTATGGCTTAAATGGTTTTATAAATCAATGCCAAATTAAAAAAAAAAAAAAAAAAAAAAAGAGTTCACAATATTACATTGATAGATCTTAATGTTTCTTCAGAATTTAATTTTAACAAGCGTATTTTATACAAAAAAAGATAAAAAATAAAAATAAATAAATAAAATAAAATAAATTATAATAATAAATTTAAAAAAATAAATAATGTAGTATGAAAAATGAATGACTAGTCTAATATTACTATTGGATATGGTAATGAGCGTAAAATAATTATCAAACTAATAACAAGTATTTATACAAAAAAATAATAAAAATAAATAAATAAATAAAAATAAAAATAAATAATAATAATAATAATAAATTAAAAACAATTAAATAATGTAGTATAAAAATGATTGACTAGTCTATATACTATTGGATATGCTAACAAGCGTAAAATAATTATCAAAACTAAAAACAAATAAACTAAGGAAACAATATAGATATACTCTAGGTATAAGTAAAACGTTTCTACAATATACAGCCAAATCTAAACTATAACAACATTGTTAATTCCAATTAATATAAAATTAAGCCAAACTTAATTAAGAATTGGCACCACATCCAAATAAAATATAACAATGAAACAAAAAGTATAAAAAAAAAAATAAAAAAAAATAAAAAATAAAAAAAATAAAAAAAAAAATAAATAAATAAATAAAATAAAATAAATAAAGAATACTAATCACGAGTATATGTATACAAATATACATGTAATGTGTGCATTCTGAAAGGGAAACTTAGAAACTTCTTTAGCCCTGGCACAAGTCCGGGACCACAGTTGTATTCGTCTTCTATAAAACTGCATATGATCTACATTATATTCTATAGCCATTGCCTTATCAATTTTTATTGTACTTATTGGTAGTAGATCATCGCGTTATGATTAATTCTTCGATTTCTACGTCTTTATGTATATTAGCGAATTTTCAAAGAAAAACTGAGCTTATGAGATTGGGTCATAGAGGGGTAGTTAGACTTTTTTAAAGGAAAGTCTCCTTGATTAAAAATATATATATATATGTAATATACAGATATAATATATATATATATATATATATATATATATATATATATATATATATATACAATTGACAATATATGTCAAACAAAAAAAACATCATTAATTTTAACATGATGTAAACAAATCACGGTTTTTCAGGAATACATTTGTACATTTGTAAATCCACATATATCGTAGCAGTATGCCATTTATATCAACCACAGTAATATGACGATCTGATAATGAACAACAAGCATGTGGCGACCACCAGGCCCGACGCAGCGTAGCGGCCGAAGCGCACTAGGGCCAACGCAGCGTAGCGGCCGAGACGCGAAGTACCGAGGCCGTGGAATGGCAAAGAAGCCGAAGCAATCTTGTTTTTTATCTTGTACTGTCGAGCAAAGCGATACAGTAAATGATGCCGACTTTTTATTTCCTTACTTAAATCAGCAAAGTCAGTACCAGTACAAGTATGCAGGCACTGACTTTGTGGCAGGCTCGAAGCTTATACGAAACTTACTATACACATACTTAGCATACGTAAAGGGATTTATTGTACCAAATTTCAGCCTAATTAAAATTTACGAATACTTTTCGATTGATAAAAAATTTTCAGAAAACGAGTACAAGTCATTTAATATAAATTAAACTTTGCTGAAGTGGCTTTTAAAAATTAAACAAAAATTTCTAGATGAAACTTGTCACAATTGTTGTTCTTATAGATGAGTACAGGTGTGCTTAATTTTAAATTGATCCAGATATTTTTTCCGTATTTAAAGAATTTTAAAATGTTTGCTGTTTCATTAATGACGGTAAAAACCTTTTAAGAACCGTTTTGTGTCGGAGCTAATCTATGGAAGATAAGTCTTCTTACAGAACTCGACCGTAATTTTTGATCTTAATACGGCTTTAGACGGAACTAGAAGAATCCAATGTTGACTGTGTTCTGTCATATAGTCATGAGTGTTAGGGATTGATAAAGATTACGTGAGAAACTCGGCTAGGTCACATTCTCCTACGATTTTATAATTTAAAACAAAAAGTTTATTACAATTTAACAAAACGTACTTTACTGCGAAATAATGTATTGTAATATAGCGTTTTAAAAACGAAATAAACATTAAGCATATTATTATCAAAACTAAAAACATCTTTGCCAAAAAATTTCACCAGACCAAACTTAAAATGTCTACTTGCTGCCAGATAAAGACCATAAAACATTGGGAAAAAGGTTTAAAAAATTATTAATCAATACACCTCGGTCTGAAATTGCTTACGGGAGGAGTGGGGATATTCGGTGGCCGTGTGTGAACCCAAAATTACCGAAATCCTGGCTAAGTTCCAAAATTCCAAATAAGTTTCCTCTTTGGGATTTCTAAACCTGTTTTTTGAGGGGGGGGGGTGTTGAATGAAAACTATAAATTATTATTTTAATGTTATTGCAAGTCATTTACCCAAATTGTCGAAAGTATGCTAAATTATATAAGAATAAAAGAAATGTTTCTCTGGAAAATTACGGAACGGAAATACGCAACCTAAGCGACTTTCCGTTGTAACGCTTGCTTCCTTAGTAAAGTTTTCAGTTTATGCCTCTATAGCCCAAGAAGTACCATTCCTACTTCTATAGCCCAAGAAGTACCATTCCTACTTCTATAGCCCAAGAAGTACCATTCCTACTTCTATAACCCAAGAAGTACCGGTTGCCACTTTTAGCCAATCCAATTTGATGAGGAAAAGTTCCGAGGTACCCCGTACCCGATTTTTCACAGCTTATTAATCTACACACGTTTGTTTGAGAGTGTTCAAGTGAGAGTGAGCGAGTATGTTGCTAAAGTGTGCTACTGTGTGTAATGTACAACTGTATAGTGCTTAATATTAAAGCATGTCAGTTTAAGTCTTCTTTTAAGTATTTGTTAGAATGGTTGTATGCGCGTATTAGTGACGCTACTACGCTGTGTATTCGACCGTGTGTGTATAGTGTAGGAGTGTAAGTAAAGAGAAAGCAGAAAAAATGGTCATAACTCTCCATTATGTTGAATGGCCATGTAGACTTTCCACACTGTAGCATACCCAAGGATACTATATAATATCGTTACCTTAACAATACTTAACGTTTAGAAAAATACAAGATGAAACGTCAGAGAGTTTGTTGCCCTAAATGAATTCCAAATACATTGAGATATATTACTAAAGGGGGCATAGTCTATCTCAATACATTGAGAAGTTTAAAACATAATTTTAGGGCTTTCGGGGGCTCTACTTAACCTCATTGACACCTCCTCTAAGAGCATTGGCGATTCCAGTAGTGTTAGAGCCTAGAGCCCCCCTTGATTCGAAATTAGCCCCTCTCCGCAAGAAAAACATATTCCCTTTATAACTAGTAGTAGTAGTAGTAATAGGTGGAGGCAAAGCCAGGCAAATAAGCCACGTTGTTGGGCCTTCTTGCCAGCCCCGATTCCTTAGCCTACACCACCTCTACCAAGAATCTCTTGGAAAGGTTGATATATTGTAGGATATCTCTCCAACTAAGAGAAGAAAGCTCCTCTTCATACAGCTCCTATACGCCAAATATGCTGGTACGAAGAGTAGTATAAACCTCACACTCTGTCTCCTCATAATGCCCACACATGGGGCAGTTAGCCTCTGAGATTATGCCTAAAGGATTAGGATGTTTATTTAATCCACAGTGACCGGTCAGAACACTAATTAGGTTCCTAAGGCAAGGCTTGCTGAGGTTAATTAGAAAATTTGTATTTTTTGCAATTGGCCCAGTAATGAACATTTTTGCTTGTCTGCAACCAGCAAAGGCATGCCAGTTAAGTTTTAGGGTGTTCATTAGCTAGCTATCCAAGAGTTTTAGCATGTTTACTGAGAGGGAAGGACAGGTTCTGGTCAAATCCCTTTATAACTACTAAAAAAACTAAAATAAATTTATTTTTTTCAAAAATTAATAATAAGACATATAATATAATATAAATATTATTATAATATATATATATATATATATAATATATATATATATATAAATATATATATATATATATATATATATATATATATATATATATATATATATATATATACGTGTGTGTGTGGTGTGCATACAAGGGATTATTGTTCCAAGACGTTTTTACATTTTTTAAAAATCTTAACAAAGCATTGAATGGAAATTAAACTTATGCTAAACCGCACATTTGCGGCCCCAAACCTCGAATTTTTCCCATTTTATAATTTTTTGAAAATTTTTGCTTTGCCACTAAGGCAGGATAATGACGTCATAGAAAATATATTCCGGATGGCACAACTACACCTATGGATTTATGTTCTTTCAAGGTTTAACTCTCTAGCATAAATTCACGAAGATATATATAAAATTATATAATATATATATATATATATATAATATATATATATATATATAATATATATATAGAGTTTGACAAGAGTTTATGAAGTGCACATGGATCTCTTGTTTTGGTTGATTTTAAAAGTTATAGTTGTTATTTATCAGTAAAAATTTGTGAATTAGTGTTATAAATTATGTTTTTTAGAAATATTGTATTAAAATAAATAAGTTACATACGTAAGTAAAGTAGCATTAAAGTTTTTTAAGTGACTTTAGGTTTTTTGTTGTAAACTATTAGTTCAAATTGATCTTTGCGGATTGGAGATAAATATTGCCTGCACACTCACACAAACACATGTCCAGTGTCTGTTGATGTCTGTCTACTGTGACCTTGAGAGCCTCCTAATAATAATTCAAACTGGTATAACTATTATCAATACTTTAATTATGTCAATAGTTCAAACATCTACCAATAGGTACAGCTCTGTTAACAACAAATCTGCATCCTTCATTATATTATAGAATGCCTAAATATAAGTCAATGTCAAAAGAATCAGGATGCAAATCAAATATAGACATGGAAATGTTTATGAAAGCTTTTAGTGAGCTACTAGATGAAAAAAACTAGCTACTTCTGCAGATGTCCTAGTACTTCAAGAGACAATAAATAAAGTTTTGCAAGAAAACCAGATGCTTAAAAATGAAATTACTTTAATAAAAGATAGAATGGAAAACCAAGAAAGAGTTATAGAGAAGTTAGAGAATGGACAGCTATCAAATAATTTAGTAATGTATGGTCTTGCTTGTAAAGATGAGGATAAGGCTCTAGATCAGATCCACATCTTTCAAAAGAAAAATTAGGCATGTACAAAATATAGCAATAAAAGCGATTGCTCTTCCGCCCAAAGGAGTAACTGATAACCATATAAATAAGCCCATAAAGGTAACTTTCAGCAACATAGAGGATACTCATGTCATATTAAAGAATTGTAAAAAACTTAAGGGTTCTAAAATTGGTATCCAAAGAGATTTAATACCTTCAACACGAAAAGATTGTCTAAAATCATAAAATCAAGAAGAAATAAGAAGAGAAATTCGACAATCAAAACAACTATCATAAGAGACGAATTGGTTGTTGAAGGAAAAGGTTTATATGGAAATATGCCAAGGAATCTTTTACATCCAAAACAACATTATTAGCAGTGGACAACATATTTTACAAGATTTAGTCAACTTCAGCTTAACTAACATTATTCAACAAATATTGAAGATGAAGAAATAACACATAATTATGTGAATAGAACTCAAGATATCTCATAAAATTCACTTAATAGAGTCATCCAAACATTATTAAAAAACTAAATAAATCAAATAAAAAAATAATCAAATTAAATACACATGAATTAATACAATAATAAAAAAATTAAAATAAAAAAAAAATATTCAAGAACACAAAATCTATATCTATATATATCTAAAATATGTAATGAAAATATCAAGAATTGTAAAATTAAACAAAAATTAAAAGAATAAATAAATAATAAATAATTTTTTCAACATGCTACTTGAAAAAGATTTAAATAATAAGAAAACTTAATATTATAAAAATATGGATAAAATTATATGAAAACTATCACACAAATAAATTGTTTTTAAATCTATATTTAAAAAAACAATCAAGACCACAGCCTAGGCTGATTTTGATCAAACAAATAATGTTTTAAATTGTATTAATTGTATCGATGTAAATTCTAAGATCAAATAAATGGTTATTCATTAATTTATTCATTCATCATTCATATATATATATTATATATATATATTATATATATATATATATATATATATATATAGAGAGAGAGAGAGAGAAGAGAGAGAGAGAGAGAGAGAGAGAGAGAGAGAGAGAGAGAGAGAGAGAGAGAGAGAGAGAGAGAGAGAGAAAGAGAGAAAGAGAGAGAGAGACACACACACATGTACAGTCAGCCAAATTTGTGAAAACAATTTATGAGGTCTTAAACACATGAAACGTATAATTCCGGTGTCATCCAAGTTTTGGATTTTCGCAAACACAGCACTTTTCCGATATACCTACATTATAAATGAGGAAAAGTATAAAATTAACTTTAAAAGAGGAATACTCATAAACGTCACATAGGGCTTACAACAAATAATTCGTCTCGAAGATATAATTATTTTAAATTTATTCTCTAGCAAGCGTTTTTGAACTGGCTACATACGGGTTACAATCACCGAAAAGTCGTGATGACGACATTTATTTTTAGAGAAATAATGATAGAAGCAACCTTTTTTTCAACATCTCATGACAAAGCCTTTTCCCTATGAGTTATAAGAACCCAACATAACCATGAACCCGTGAGCGAAAAAATCTTTAAAATTTACAACCCTTACTTGAAGAAAAAATTAACCCCCCTTCTTACCACCCGACGTTCCACTTGAGAGCAGAATGTAGAAAGATATTTAAGCTGTGAAATTGGCAACACTGTCCTTAATATAAAGCTAGATAACCAAGAAAATATAAAAAGACTGTGAAATACAGAGAATTGTGATATAAAGTGGTAATTTCAGTTTAATAAACACCATTGTTCGCACCAGCACCTCTCAAATGACGTTTTTTTACTTAAATATTTGGTCATCTAAATTAAATTTAGGATAAGAAAACTTTAACCTTTAGATTCAGTAATTGTCGTTAGAGAGAGGTGATAAATCACATTGCAACGTCAACCACGACGTACCATTGACGTAGGTTGACCTACGTCATATCCTTAGAATACTACTATATATAGAAGGAGCACTACTGATAACACGAAGCCGGTTCACTAGTGGTCTTAAGTATGCTGCCAACCTGCAAAAAATAATTTCTTTTAACGAAGTTGGCAATATTTCCGGTTGCTAAATTATTGCGTTCTATTAATAATTAATGATTGATTATTCATAAAAAAAAATAGTATAAATATCGGCCGATTACAATATTTTAAGCATTTTAAATAGTATTTTAACGTCTTTAATTAAAATTACGTTAAAAGTAGTCCTAGTCAACTAAATGTAGATTCTCGTATTCCCCTACCCTTTTGCTATCTATAACCTATTTTATTAAGTACTTAGCAAGGTTTTTAAGTTATTTTATTTGTTACCTAAGGTCTTTTTTCATTAGGGATATTATATACACATTTATAAAATAATGTTTGTTGTTAGAGTGGCACTACGCGTTTTTAGTGGTATTACCATAGAGATATATTACTAGAGGGGCCCTATTGGTTGAATTTTGAAACATCGAAAAAGTAACCTGACCACATTCGATTATCATTATCATCAAATAAACAGAACAAACAAACAGTAAATTATATAGTAGAATGTTAAAAATACAAATCACAACACAAACAATCTGTGGGAAGCCCAAAACAATTGATTAAATATAATCTTAAGTCCCTCTTGGAGGAGGTTTCAATGAGGTTACACAGAGCCCCTGAGAGCCCCACCAAAAATGTTTCAGGCCTCTCAATGTATTAAGATAGGCTATGCTCCCTCTAGTATATATCTCTATGGGTATTACATTGTATTTACGGTCATTTTATTTAAAAATATTAGTATTATTTTAAGGCCATATCGCTGGGCTCTTTTTGCTAACTCTCTTAGGTAGAAGAGAGTTGACCTTATTAAGGCTAAACTCATTGTTGTGCCAAATCGACTACGGAGCTGTGACTTTACTTTAAGTTTCTACAGCTATAAACGAAAAATCGGGTACGGGGTACCTCGGAACTTTTCCTCATCACATCGGATTCGCTACGCTCATACTCTCTTCGACGAATATAGTCTCTATTGCCTCTCTCGTCCTCAAAATATACAATTTGTCAAATGTATGCTGCAACACCTCTTCGGACTCGCTTCGCTCGTCTACAGGTATTAAATACATTCCTTTCATCTTCAGCGGTCGCCCATACAGCACTGACCACGTTTAATGCGGCTTAACTTTTTTGATCCAACAAAAATCACAGATATACTAGTCGTATTAAAATGAAAGGGTGCATTCGCGACGCTCGACGCTCGGAGCGCTCGGGTCAGTGTGTCAGTGGTGGAGGGATGGTGGGACAAAAATTCCCCCCACCATCGTACTGATCACACTTGTCTCGCGAACGCGTTTATTCAGGCTTATGTGTACAGTTGTTAGGTTATATTAGTGTTGTTGTCACAACAACGTAAAATTAAGATTTAATTAAAAGTAAAACGTAAAATTAAAGAGAAAAACACAACACAGAACAGCACAGCACAGTACATGTGAATATAAAGGTGAGATAAAATTTTGTATTTCCCGCTAAGAAGGTTTTAATTGAATAGGAGTGAGGAGAAGTGATCGAACTGAACCTGCCGAAAGCACGGTTAGTAGGATCAGTCCCACCACTACTATTCTGACTTCCAGCTTCTTTTGGCTCCTCCCCCTGGCCACGCCTCTGAGCACAATCATGGTAACTAGAATACACCTCTTGTTCAGAACGCTCTGAGCGCTTGGGTGTCGCGAATGCACCCTTAGTGTACTTATTTATTACATAAAGGTATATACGTGTACCAAATTTCAACTCAATTAGATAGTTAGTTATCCGATATTTTAACATTTTTTAAAAAGCGTACACAAGTCATTTAATAAAAATTGAAGTAATGCTGATAATGAGATAAAACTTAGCACATATGTTAGTCTTATCTAAAGCTTCACGCGTGCTAAATTTAAATTTGATCGCATAATTTTTCGCATAGTTTTATGATTTTAGACATTTTTGCTGAGTCATTATTGCAGGTTAATGACGTTATAAAAAAGTATTTTCCGAATAGCACAACTACACCGGTAAACTGTTTTTTGTACACAGTTTCAATTTCAACTCTCTTGCATTAATACACTGGAACTACGATGATAACAGACACACATACAGACAGACAACTTTGAGAAAACCAGTCAGGAGGTCTTAAAAACGCCTCAAACGGATAATTCCGGTTTCGGATTATTTTACAAACACAATACTTTTCCTATATAGCTACGGTATAAATGAAGAAAAGTAAGAAAGCGTGCCCCCCAAAGAGTTTATGTGCCCCGCTATCGATGTCATAAATCAGAATTATGTATTATAACGTTCTGTAACGTAAATTTTCAATAAATAGGTCCGCGTAAATAAATCATCAATTCAGTGAAGAAACAACAGAAACTTTTTGAATAATATAGAAATGAAATAACTGAACTTGAACTCAATTGCAAATACCACTTATCTGGTTTCGGTGAATAAAACCTCCTCTTATAGGATAACTTATACAGTTTATCGTTTAGTTTAAAAATCTCAAGGTTATAAGCATTTTGGGGATTGACCAAACTGAGAAGCCGCTACCAACCCCTCACCGGAAAAGAAAAAAAAACCCTTCTACCATAGCCGGTGTTGGGAATGACTTCTTCCCGGCAATCGTTCACTTTGTTTTTGTTTTTCTTATGTTTATATCGTTTTAAAAACTACTTTCAAATTAATCAAGTAAAAAAAAACATCGCCAATAAAATACGGGTAAAATACATTGATTTATTTACATAGTTTTTTCCCGCTCCCTTCTTGCAGGAATTTTTTTAAGAATCGGCGGTGCCTAATGACCTGTCAAGATTTTTAAAGTAGTCGATAGACTGTAAGCAGGACTGAAGTTAGTCCTGCTCTATGTAGTGGCCTAGATTAACATGCTACTCGAGCTGTGTAATCATTGGTACATAAGACTATAATACTGCGCACGCGCAGAAGTATCTATTCAAATCCGCCAAACATCAAAACCGCCGCTACGCTTAACATGCCACTTAAGCTGTGTATAGCTCAAATTCCAACCTATGTAATCGTATGGGACGTTCTTAAACAACTTGCGGTAGCATGGCGGAAAATGGTAATTTTCGCCAACCTACTAAACCCGCACAAATGTTATAGTGTTAGCATTTGATGATTACAAACACCTTAGAGACCTGACGCGAAAGAAACCTTTCCGTTTTCAAAGTTTTGGAATTTTTCTTACCCCCTTTTCCGATTTAGAGAAGAATACTTTTGTTTTGTTTGAGTTTTGATTCTTGCTGTGCTTTAAGTCCTTTTATTCTTTATTATTTTAATAAAAGAGTTATTTTTTTATAAAAAAAAAATATTATCTTGTTATTAAAATACAATATTGTTATTTTATTACTTTTGTTTGTGATGTGTCTTTTTAAAGTGTTTCATTTTTCCTTTTAGTTTAAAAGGAAACCTTCTTAACCTTCTTCCTCTTTTATCAATCTATATTGTACTATCCGGAAAAGATTTTTTTTCAACTTTTACTGTATTCTATATCTAATTTGTTGTAAACTTATTAATTTTTAAGTTTGATAGCGGCTTTATAGCCGGAACGTCACATGATTCGTCGTTATTTATTAACCTATAAGACACACCCTTCTCTTAAATTAATTTATTATCGAAATAAACAAATTGTAAATATTCTTCAAATTAAAGAAACTCAGAACAAATTCAAGTCGATAGACTTTCTTTAAACATTGGAGTTAAAAGCTAATTTAACAAAAAGCGGCTCATGAATAAAAGTCGTTGAAAAAAACGTTGATTATTAATAAAACACTAAGTTAACAGTAACAATACAGCCGCTCGCATCAATTATTCATTTCTATTCTCTTCAACTTCCATTCCCAGCTATTTACATACGTCCTTCTATAACATCCCTCTTCTTTCATCAAAACCTATTACATACTATTCAAAATATTAAACATTATTATCTGTTTCATAAATTCTAAAATAAATTCATTTTTTTACACTTATTAGCAAATAATAAAAAAAGTTTTACAGTATTTAAATTTACTTTATGTATTGATTCGAATTATTTTACAAATTGATATGACTCTTTTTCTCTTTGTAGTCTTTATTTAAAAATTAATAAGGTTAAAATTAATAATTGATTATTTAACATTAACAATTGAGATGCTGCAATAAATAGAATTTACACTTTCTTTATTTTGATTTTTTAAATTAAATATTGTAATTAAAAAGGTTGTATTTACCGCAAGTTGAAGAAGCAATCGAAGAATCAGGTACCATCGATACTTGCTGTTGGATATAAATATCCCTGGACCGGTTTCGGCTTAACGCCATCATCAGCAGGCGGGGCAACACTTGAGCTCTCAACTGATAAAATTATATCAGTGAATAACTTCTACTCTCAATGAGCACGACCTTAGAATAATACTATGTATAGAAGGAGCACTACTGATAACACGAAAGCCGGTTCACTGGTGCACCTAAGTAATGCTGCCACCCTAACAATATACAATTTTCTAAAAAAAAAGTTGGCAATACTTCCCGTTGCTGAATTATTATGTTCTATTATTAATTAAATTGATTATTCATAAAATGCTATAAATAATTACAATATTTAAAGCGTGTATTACATTATTAAAATTATTTTAAAAGTAGTCCTCGTAACTAAATGTAGTAATTTGTATTCCGCCACCCTTTTGCCATCTAAGACCAGTTTATTAAAATACTCAGCAGT
This sequence comes from Microvelia longipes, assembly GCA_018340805.1. Lineage (NCBI taxonomy): Eukaryota > Metazoa > Arthropoda > Insecta > Hemiptera > Veliidae > Microvelia > Microvelia longipes. The sequence continues at coordinate 46,547,524 of JACMZG010001870.1, read as the reverse complement.
GTTTTAAGTAATTATATTTGTTCTTTACGATCTTCTTCATTAATAGATATTTATGACAAATTTTAAAATAATGTTTTGTTGTTCAGGTTGGCAGCATTACTTAGTTGCACCAGTCAACCGGCTTTTTGTTATCAGTGGAATTACATTGTGTTTACGTCCTGTGCTCCTTCATATATATAGTATTATTCTAAGAGCACGACGAACCATATGTAGATGATAATGATGATTCTGTTATGCCGAAACCGGTCCAGGGATATCCAACAGCAATTATCGACGGTAGCTGATTCTTTGATTTATTAAATATTGTATTCATGTTTTAATTTTTTTTTTTTTTTTTTAATTTTGATTTGTGTTGTACGGAATATTTTTTTAGAGCAGCTTTAAAGTGTGTACTTTACAGCCTCAAAATAAAAACAAAGAACAATTTTATTTGTAAGGGGATAAAAATACTTTATATCCGCCACCCAAATTGATAAGTAAAGTAAATACATTTTTAAAAAATATTTTTTAAATTTATTATATTTATACAGTAGGTATATAGGAAAAGTATTTTGTTTGCAAAAAAATTCGAAAACTAACAAACGCTTTATTTCTGAACTAAAAATAAACAAATTACAATTTTTTTTTCTTTTTTAGTCAAAAAAGGACCCAACTCAGTCTTTGACTGATCTTCCGTTGGGCCTATTTACTGACCTTTTGTTGGGCCTATAAAAACCGAATGAAAAGAAACCGGGATGAAACCGACATTATCCGTTTTAGAGGTATTAGAAACTTCTGAAACGGAAAAATCCGGTGACATGCCGGTTCCGGATTTATGTAAACACAATACTTTTCTTATATAACACTGATACAAATAAGGAAATGTAAAAACAAAAACAAAAAACTTTATAGGGTAAATTACTAAAAATAGGGTAAAACTACTCTATTTTAAATTATCCAAACTTTTGAGGAGGAATAGATCCAAAATAATAAAAAAACTAATTTTACCAAGCTTTCGATATAATTTTATCTTTTTCAGGACTTAACATAATAAAGAATAACAAAAAACAGTTACATGGTTGCTAACAAATAGATGTTTGGATAACAACTAGAGTAACAGACAAACTTAGAATAATACTTTATATAGAAGGAGCACTATGATACACGAAAGCCTTGACTGGTGCAACTAGTAATGCTGCCACCCTAACAATATACAATTTTCTAAAAAAATTAGCATACTTCTTGCTGAATTATTATGTTCTATTATTAATTAATGATTGATATTCATAAATAATAATATAAATATCGTGTATTACAATATTTAAAAGCATTTTAAATTGTAGTTAACGTATTTATTAAAATTATATATAATAAGTAATCCTCGACAACTAAATGTAGATTCTTGTATTCCGCTACCCTTTTGCCATCTAAGACCAGTTTTATTAAATACTCAGCAGGTTTTTTAAGTTATTATATTTGTTCTTTACGATCTTTCTTCATTAATAGACATTTATGACAAATATTTAAAAATAATGTTTTGTTGTCAGGTGGCAGCATACTTAGGTACACCAGTCAACCGGCTTTCGTTGTTATCAGTGGAATTACATTGTGTTTACGGCCCTGTGCTCCTTCTATATATAGTATTATTCTAAGCAGACAAATAATTCCGTTAAAAACAAATAAGGTAACAATGCTGTTGGATTACAATAAGGTCTAAACAAAGATCTACAATTAAAAACTCCTTAGTTGGGGGCAAAGCCCTCTTACATTAAATAAATCTTCAAAGCTAAAAGTTATTGAAAACGATGTGCAAATGAAATGTAAAAACGATTACTTTTAATTTTACTGATCTCTATAAAAAATGTTTCGGTCTGGGTAGGATTCCTCCCCTGACGTCACAAAGATCTGACTTTTCATAGGAATCAATTTTCTTTTATACCCCCCCCTCCTCTTCACTCGGAGAAGGTGATTTCGCGCGACAGGGAATGTTATGTTAAGATATCAATCAAATTAGATGAGTTTTCGTATCCAAAACATCTTATTACGGCAATCTTATAAACAACCGTGGACAGCTCCAATATTGGAACAGAAGTTGTTTCCGTTGTACTGTTTGTTTATTTCCAGATATTTGAATGAGTTGGCAGTTTTCCAGGCATCGTAAAAGTCTTTTCTCTGTTTCTCACCCAAATGTTGTAAACAAGATAACTTTATTTTCCTTTTGACTTTCAAATCTAATAGGGTCACTGGCCCTAAAATCGATGACCCTTCAATGTCCCAGGTTTGAACCGAAACCGAATCAATAACGAAAATGTGCTGACTTCATATTTTCACTTTTCTTTATTTAATAATAATAATAATAAAATTATATTTTTTTTGAGGTAGTACGTAATTGAGCACTTTATTGGACCGTTTTTAGGATGAGAAGCAAATCATTATTGTTATAGAAGGTTATTTAGTACTTTTCACCTCCGAGGACAATAATGAATGTAAAAAAAACTCCTAGGACGTAAAAGTAATTCATATATTGCCGCCATTATTGTAATGTAGCGTGTTCAAAAAACAATCTGTGTAAAACCTTCACGAGATTTCTTTAAAAACGTTCATTTTGTTTCTAATTTTGTTCGTAGACTTTTTTTTTTTCGTTTTTAAAAGGTGTTCTAATTGACAATTTTGGTGTGTTTATTTGTAAAGCTTTTACATTTTTGATTAAAAGTGTGAAGCTATGGATGAATTTAATGACGACGATAATATGGAGTTAATTGGAATTTTTTTTTTTCAACTAAGTATATATCGCAGTTTATTTAATGAGTGCTCCCTCATAAAAAAAATAGTGTATGCCATCCGGCTGAGAATGTCTTTATGTCTTGGCAATTTTTCCCGACTCGCTTCGCTCGTCGGTAAATCTAATTGCCGTGACATAAAGACATACTTCTCAGCCTTATGGCATAAATAACTATTATTTATAGAATACAAAAAAACATGCAAATTAATATAAATTTAATTTATATTATTGTAAAGTTATCTACAATAATTTTATTATTAGAGCCACTATCTAACTTATTACTGGAGAGAAAATAAACATTTATTTAAGCCGCAAAAGCTTGAGCTTGGTTTATTTATACCGTAATGTAGACAAATATTCACAATTTTTTAACTGTTGTTTACAAAAAAAATCGTAACCGGGACGTCACCGGATTTATTCGCTTTAGGTATTTTTAAGACCCTCTGAGTGGTTTTCACAAAGTTGTAATATATGTGTACGTGTGTCTGTGTATCATCTTAGCTCCCAGCGTAATTATGCTATTATCATCTACTCCCAGCGTATTTATGCTATATCACTTAGCTCCCAGCGATTTATGCTATTATCAATAGCTCCCAGCGTATTATATTATCATCTTATAGCTCCCAGCGTATTTATGCTATATTATACACTTAGAGCGAGGAATAAACTTGCAACAAAAAAAACAATCTTTAGATTTAGTTGTACGACACGGAAAATATTTTATGACGTCATTAACCCGCATTAATGGCAGAGCGAAAATTTCGAAAATTCATAAAACGCAAAAAAATTGTTTTGATCAGGTTGAGATTTAGGAAGCCATAGGCAAGATAAATATATGAGCCAAGTTTCATCTCATTATCAGCATTAGTTCAATTTTTATCAAAGGACTTATATAGGCATACATATTTTAGAAAATTGTAAATAATCGAGTACGGCGGTACCTCGGAACTTTTCCTCATCACTTCGAATTCGCTACGCGCATACTCATACCTTTGGACACGCTTCGCTCGTCCTTAGAGAATTTAATTCATTCAATTTATACTAAAAGATGTTTTTGGATAAGCTTCGCTTGTCCTTAGAATCTTAATTCATTCAATTTATACTAAAACATGTTTTTTGGATAAGCTTCGCTGTCGCTTCATTCCTATTTTAATTCATTCATTCATATTTTATACAAAACATGTTTTGTGATAAGCTTCGCTTGTCCCTCTGATAGTAAATACATCGTTTCAATCTCAGTGTCACCCATAGAATCCTGACCACGCTCAATGCTCCTTATCTTTTATTATATATATAACTCATAGATTTACTTGTCGTATAAATACATCATACGACAAGTCGTAAAAGTTACATAATGTAATATGTATTTATCTCGTACATAAATACATATTACACATAAATATATACTTATATAATTACATTATACTATATGTACATAAATACATATTACACATAAATATATACGTGTATAATCATAATCACATTATACTATATGTAAATAAATACATATTACATATACTATCATTACATTATACTATCATCTCAACCACATAAGCCACATAAAAATTTCCCTCATAAATTTTGCTAAAAAATTATGCATAGCTAGAACCATGCAGAATCATATTCGAAAGAAAAGTGCCGTCTTTGAAAATTTAATTAATAGCTTGCTTTAAAAACCTCATATGAGTCATTTTCTCATAAAAAAATTGGCTTTTCAGCAGAGAGCAATAAATTATGCGCATGCGTTACGATCATTTGAACATGTGTGCGAGGAAGTACATACAAGCAAAGCTGTCATGAAGTGATAAATATTTAGTTCAAAAATAGATATATTTCAATCTGAGAGAATTTTTCATTTTATTTGTTTCTAAAAAGCGAAGAACCAGATGTATTTCTAGTTGTTTTTATTTCCTAATCAAAATTCCAGACGAGAGCTTTTTAATCAAATAAAGAGGGTAAAATCGGACACGGGGTACCCGACTTGAATTTTGTCATCTCATCGGATGTGCTTCGCTCATCTTCCTTTCTTGTACTCGCTTCGCTCGTCCTCAGAATAAACAAGTCGTTATATTTATAATGCATACGGTTAATGACGTAATATAAAAATTATTTGCCGGATAGCTCTACTAAACCTGATAGTTTCAACTCTCTAGCATAAATAAACCGGGAGCTACGATGATAACAGACACACATTATGCCGAGTGATTATTGTCGGCATAAATATTTCTTTACGTCATAAAGAAATATATGCTGGATATCATTAAGCTGATAGAATTTATAAGGGGATTCAATTGGAGGGTTTTTATGAATGAAATCAATTTTTTTATATGTTAGGTTACAGTCCGGTACTGACGTCATTGCAGGAATAAATAGTAAATTTTCAATGTTGACCGCCTATACAGAATCCTGCAATGACGTCACACGTCATTCATAAAAACGTCAGGTTATAACCTCCGAATGCGTTTGGTTTGTTTACATCGAATTGAATCACCTTATAAATTTCTAACATCTTGGGGTATCATAAAGTTCTTAAGTCATTAAAAATTATATTCTGGATATTATGACGCCACAAGAAATTATATTCTAGATATCAAGATGTCATAAAAAGTTATATTTTAGATATCATGAAAAATTATATTCTGGATATTATGACGCCACAAAAAAGTATATTCTATATTTCAAGATGTCATAAAAAGTAATATTCTAGATATAATGAAAAATTATATTCTGGATATCATGAGGTCATAAAAAATTATATTCTGGATATCATGATGTCATAAAAAAATATATTATGGATATCATGATATCATAAAAAAGTATATTGTGGATTGCACCTTTAGACCTAATTATTGATTTTGTGCCATTTGCAAGTCTCTAGTTAATACATTTGGAGCTACGATGATAACAAACACATAAAGACATAAAAATTTGTAAAATAAACACTCAGGATGTCTTGAAGACACTTGAAATGTTTGAATCAGTTGAAAATAATTCCCTTTTCGGTTTATTGTTGCAAACACTAAACTTTTTCTGTACTCTCAGGGATAAATGAAAAGTTATATTAATGATTCTGTGTATTTCGTTTAATTTGTAACTTACTCGAGTATTTCATTTCCGAATAATTTGTAGAAAGGATTTCGTTTCCATTCGCAAGAATCTTTTTACCACCTGTGTACAAAAACGTGCTTGAATACTTGCTTAGTCTTTTAAAAGAAGTTAAAATAAAAGACGGAAGTAAGAGATCTCAAGTGGTCGGTCACAAATACGAGTGGTTCACCTGGTCTCTCCGACTACCGCCTCCTATCCCTCCCCCACAGCCCCCAACATCTCAGCCAGGTTCTCAGTTAAAAGAAACTCTTAAGGAGATGGTGTTAAGAGGCAGCTTTAAACAAAATCAAGAGCCGTCTAGAAATAAATTTTAACGCTCCTTCTTCACTTCGTCTTTGTAGTAGGTTCATTGTAAATGACTTTAAACTTTAGCTCCTTTGATTCAAAATAACACTATAATTAACTTTAAAACAAATATTATAAAAATTCATTTTAAGGTATTATGGTGACACTAATAGCAAGTGGTGACGGCTCTAGAAGCAGAGTTCATCTTTAACTTCTCATTAACCTTTATAAATTGATTCATTTATTTCTTTACTTATAGTCCAAGAGCCCAGGGGTGTTTTGTTAATAAAAAGTGTAATGGCTGGAACCGGTCTCAATTTTTCGTAAATACCTTCCTAAACAAGGATATGCAATTCTGCCGACTCGTATCGGATGGGTGTCCCAGGTAGAACGCACTTTAGGGGTCAAAGGTTCTGCCTGGGACACCTATCCGATACGAGTCGGCAGAATTGCAGATCCTTGTTCAGGAAGATATTTACGAAAAATTGAGACCGGTTCCAGCCATTACACTTTATATTAACAAAACACCCCTGGGCTCTTGGTCTATTATAGTTCAAGAGCCGGACCTGAAAAAATATAACTAATTTTTGTACTACTTCAACCCAGATTTTTTGGTTTTCGGAAAATACACCTTTAATTACGAAGAAAAAACATAGTCTGCCTAAACAAGAGTCCATATGGTGGAGCTCTTCAAATGAATGCGCAGGCTCAAAATTTTAGGAAATCTCACAAATTTCAGTATTTTTGAAATAAGTGGTTCCCTGTAGATGGAGTGCAAAACATAAATAGAACATTTATGTTCTAACGCTAGAAGCGAAGGTGGGGGCAACTCTGTGTGTGTACAAGCTATAGTCAAGGCGCCCCGTCCTTCAGTCAAGTTTGTACCATTAGACTCACTGGTAGACTACTGATCTACTTTTTTAATAATCACCGGTAGGTTTTGTTTTAAGTTTTTGATATGTTTAATGTTTTGTAATTTTTGTTTTATTTTTTAACTCTTCATGTATTTTATCTTGTTCATTTATTTTGTTTGTTATGTAGGCACTGATGATGACCGTTAACGGTTGAAAGTCGGCTTTGTTCTAGTAATTATAATGAGTGGAGAGACGAAAACTTGTTTAGTTTTATTTATTCTTACAAATAGAACACTTTTTAAAGCTAATTAAATTGTCTATAAAACGAGTGTTTAATCATCTAATTAGGAGGATTATAGCCAAAGTTAGGGCTTATTCGATAACAAAAAAATAGAATAATAATATAAGTCTCTCCACTGATGTATTATTTATTTAAAATAAAGCATAACCGGCTTTCAACCAACTAAAGGGTGAGTTGGTTGATTGACATCTTACCGGCAATCATCAGTGGCGGTGAGATGTTAGGAAGCTAGGTTTCGAGTCTTTTCTTATTGTTGACTGGTATAAGACTCAAAAGACTGGTATAAAACCTAGCTTCCTAACATCTCACCGGCACTGATGATGACCTTTAGTTGGTTGAAAGCCGGTTATGCTTTATTTTAAATAAATAATACATCAGTGGAGAGACTTATTTTATTATTCTGATCATGGTGAACTCCACAAGCGCTCATACTTTGAACCCAAAAAATAGTTATTTTATGCAAATTCAGCGAATTTTTTTTGAAAATATACTGTCTTTTTGTGAATTTTTTGGCCATTTAACAAATGTCATAGTTTTAGTTATAGTTATTTGATTTTGACAAAAAAACAATCGTTTTATAGGAAAATTTATGAGCTTTAAAAAATGTTCACACCATGTTTTGTACACGACCTACAGGGAACCACTTATTGCAAGTAAACTGCTATTTGTGCGATTTTTTAATATTTTGAGTTAGCGCATTCATATAAAGATCTCCACTCTGGATAGGCAGACTATGCTTTTCCTTCACAATTTAAGATATATTTTCCGAAAAATTTGGTTTGAAGTTGTACAAAATGAGTCACATTTTTTAGGTCTGTCTCTTGTCTTGGACTATTATTTGTTTTTAATTTTTTTCCCCTATGTATTATATGGTATTTTTATATTTTATTACCTTTTATTCTCATTTTTGTTTTCATTGTTATTTTGTTTTATTTATTTTTAGTATCTGGTTTAGAGTCACCCGTGGTGTAGTGGTTAAGGTACGCGGTCAATACACAGAATTAATGAACTTTAGTCATGGGTTCAAGCCCAGCACAGGCCTCTAGGATTTTTATGAGAGGGATGAAAATTCTTCGTACTACGTCCTTCAGAAAGAACGTAAAGCCGGTGGTCTCGAGCCTGTGCGTTGTCAGGTACTTGCTAAAGATCCCTTACCCTAAATGAAACTGGGTATAGGCAAAATTTAGGACCCTCATTGTAGATTCATTATAAACTGTTTCTGCCTTGTAGTTTAAAGTGTGTGGAGGTTTGGTTTAACAGTGAGAGCACGTGTTGTTCCCAGTTTTCACTAGACTATAAGAGTCAGTGAAAATATGTATGATTGCTTGAAAAAGCATGAGAGGAACCATAGAAATTCACGGCTCTTCTGTGTAGATTAGATAAAATATACCTACACTTGAAATTAAAAGGAGTAGAACACTATCTTAGGGAGCTGGAAAAAAGGGCCCAACAACATGGCCTACTTGCCTGGTAGTTACTACCACTCCCCCCATATTACTATCATTACTATTACTACTAGTATCTGGTTTGTTGGGTTATGAACTAATGATGGCCTCTAGTTAGGTTGAAAGCGCTTTTCCAATAAAGTTTTCATTTATAGTGGAACTTCTTCTCTTTGATTAATTAAATATTATTTTTTTCAAACTAATGACCTATCTCAACGAGATATTACTAAAAGATTACCGGTAATTCTTATTTGTTTAATTTTCAAAGTTATGAAGAGATTTCAAACTTAACCTCAATATTGATTACAAACAGAGTGTTTACGGTAAATCTGCGTGAGTGTGAGTGTCAAAGCTCAAAACTTCAAAGACCACTGCTTTGCTAAATTAGTCTTTCCTCTTCCCCCGAGGACAGCCCCCCCCCACCCTCCATCCACCGTCTCTTTGTTCCCCTTCCTTTTATGTTGCGGATTATTTAGACAAGTGAATGCTTTTCAATTACAAAAATATTAAATATTTGATTAAATTTTAACTACAAACAAGTAATTTTAATAAGATAAATTAAACAGTCTATTTAAAAAATGACTCTTAAACTTTTGAAAAAAGAATTGTTAAGTCTTTATTAACCTAAATCAAATGCTTTTAAAAACAAACAGCTTAAAGCAAATAGTGTTTTATTCGGCTATATATATACTTTATACTCTACTTGCTATGTATAATACATACTCTACTAGCTATATATACTCTACTAGCAATGTATACCACATACTGTACTAGCTATGTATACTACATGCTCTACTAGCTATGTATACTACATACTCTATAGCTACATATACTAGCTATAACTATATATATTTAACTATATACTCTACTAACTATATAATATATACTCTACTAGCTATATATACTCTACTAGCTATAATACTCTACTAGCAATGTATACACATACTGTACTAGCTACTACATGCTCTACTAGCTATGTATACTACATACTCTACTAGCTACATATACTACATACTCTACAAGCTATATACTATATACCCCACAAGCTATTTATACTATATACTCTACTAACTATATATAATATATACTCTACTAACTATACATACTCTACTAGCTACATATACTACATACTCTACTAGCTATATATAATATATACTCTACTAACTATGTATACCATATACTCTACTATCTATATATTCTACATACTCTACTAGCTAAGTATACTATATACTCTACAAGTTATGTATTCTATATACTCCACTAACTACATATACTATACGAGCTATATATACTACACACTACTAGCTTTATATGCTTTTATACTCTACTAGCTATATATACTACATACTCTACTAGCTATATACTATATACTCTACTAACTATGTATACTACAAATTCTACTAGCTAAATATACTATATACTCTACTAGCTATATATATTACTACATACTCTACTAGCTATAATACTACATACTTTACTAGCTTATATACTACTACATACCTACTAGCTATATATACTACATACTCTACTAGCTATATAACTACTACTCTACTAGCTACATATACTACATACTCTACTAGCTATATATACTACATACTCTACTAGCTACATATACTACATACTCTACTAGCTATATATACCTATATATACTGCTCTACAGCTACATATACTACATACTCTACCTACATGTACTACATACTCTACTAGCTATATACTATATACTCTACAAGCTATTCTATTAATATAATATATACTCTAATAACTATATATAATACATACTCTACTAACTATGTATACCATATACTCTACTAGTATGTATGTTTTTATAAGTGTAAAATAATTAAGTTACAACGTCTCGAAGGAGCTAGACTGGCTTAGTTGAACCTAAATCTGACTCCTAATCTCATTTGAAATTTGACCCACATCTCCATCTCTTTTATCAAATTCACTTTAAAATCAAAACTACATCAACAAAATTTGCCCCTCTGTATATTTTAATTAAATTATTCTCCTTTTCAATTTAATTATAATTTCTCCAATTTTCTAAACTGCAATAATAATTATTAAACAGTACAAAAAATAACATTTTAAAAAAAATTCAATTATATTTCTATGTATCATTTTAAATTAAAATAATAATTAAAACTGGTCCGGAGTCGATACGACTACTCTGTACTGAAAAGAACACAAGACCGAAATCACGTTCAAAATAAATAAAAAATAAAATAAATAAATCTAAAATTAATTACAATAAGTTAAAGAAAATAATAGTTTTATTTGGCTGTACTACCAAGGTTATTCGCGATTCAAAGTCCGTAGCAGCGCCACCATCGCTGATAAGAAGTTGATAACGAAAGGGTGATCGCTGTTAATGTCCTTATGGGGTTTTTTGGTTTTTCTTATTTGTGACGATAATTTCTTTAAATCTTTTCTCAAAATGCTTTAATTTAATTAATTTTAGGGCGTATGAACTCAGTAGAAACACTATTTCATTGAAAAATAGGGTTTTAATGGGTCGTCATGAGTATTTAAATTAAGTGATAAGAAGGTGAAAATCACAATATAGTGTTTTATTTTAGTTATTGTTAAATAATGTTACTTTTGAATAATTTTAGTTTGCACAAACACACAAAATTACCTTTTAATTTCATTAAATTGTTTAAATTAGTTGTTACAGGTATTTAAATTAACTGATAACAAGCCGATTTTCACCGTAATGGTGTTTTAATTTATTAATCAATTTTATTTACACACTAAAATAATAAATAACTCAATAAATTCACTTTTTGTAAAATGTTTGTTTAAATTATCCGTTTAGGTTTTATTATTTCTGGGTTAAATCGGACGAATCCAAGTCTGTAGTGAGATGAGCCTGATTCTATATTTAAAATCCTGGAATAATTGAAGTATTTATCTATGAAATATTGGCATTTTTTTTAGCACCGATGGTCGATCTATTAATTTTTATCTCATTAATCACAAATTATTGAGTAATAAAGGAATAAAAGAAGAATTACTATCGGCTCCCATCCTATGATAAAAATAAATTTTGATCACCCTTTCGTTTTCCCGCCATTGCGTATTGCCAACCTTACAACTATATGTTTTTCAATATTAAGCTGACTTGATATTGAAGTCAGCTTGATACTCCCATATAAATACGATCCTCTAAGTAACTCCCATCTAAGAACGATCTAAAGTAATATATAAACCAAGTAGGGAAACAAATATGATTTCTGTCAGACCTTAAATGTTTGCCAAGAGAGTTGGCTCAAATTTTCCAATGAGCGCAGCCTCATAGGAACCCTTGTTTTACCCTCGTAAATGTTATCAAACTATACTGACCATTTTTGTTTTGATTGAATTTATTTGTACATTTTAGTATAAAATGTCAATGATTTGTAAGACGTTTTGTCGCATCCAATATAGGTTTCAGTGCGAATCATGAAATACTAGGTTTGTTTAAATTACTTAAAACGAACGGCTAATTAAACTATTTTTTTCGTGTGCTCTACATAACTTTGTACATATAGATATATTACTAGAGAAGGCATACCCTATGTTATTACATAGGGTATGTCTTCTCTAGTAGGGTATGCCAATTAGGCATACCCTATGTAATGTAGGGTATGCCTATGTTATTACATAGGGTATGCCAATTAGGCATACCCTATGTAATGTAGGGTATGCCTATGTTATTACATAGGGTATGCCTTCTCTAGTAGGATATCCCAATTAGGCATACCCTTTGTTATTACATAGGGTATGCCAATTAGGCATACCCTATGTTATTACATAGGGTAGTTTTATATTGTAAGTGATGTTAAAACTAACTGATTTAAATAACAAATTACCAATAACTACCATCACTAACGATAAAAACTAACTGATTAAATAACACTACCAATAACTACTAGTAGTTTTATTATTAACCAATAGTAGTTTTATATGGTATTGTAGTATGTTATTTAATCAGTTAGTTTTATATCGTAAGAGATGATAGTTATTGGTAGTAAGTTATTAAATTAGTTAGTTTTATATCGTAAGTGATGGTAGTTATTGGTAGTATGTTCTTTAATCAGTTAGTTTTTATCGTAAGAGATGATAGTTTTGGTAGTAAGTTATTTAATTAGTTAGTTTTACATCGTAAGAGATGATAGTTATTAATAGTATGTTATTCAATCAGTTAGTTTTATATTGTAAGAGATGATAGTTATTGGTAGTAAGTTATTTAATTAGTTAGTTTTATATCGTAAGAGATGATAGTTATTAATAGTAGTTATTCAATCAGTTAGTTTATCGAAGAGATGATAGTTATGGTAGTAAGTTATTTAATTAGTTAGTTTTATAGTAAGAGATGAAGTTATTGTAGTAAGTTATTAATTAGTTAGTTTTATATCGTAAGTGATGATAGTTATTGGTAGTAAGTTATTTAATTAGTTAGTTTTACATCGTAAGAGATGATAGTTATTGGTAGTAAGTTATTTAATTAGTTAGTTTTATATCGTAAGAGATGATAGTTATTGGTAGTGTTAGTTTTATATCGTAAGAGATGATAGTTATTGGTAGAAGTTATTTAATTAGTTAGTTTTATATCGAAGAGATGATAGTTATTGGTAGTATGTTATTTAATTAGTTAGTTTTATATCGTAAGAGATGATAGTTATTGGTAGTAAGTTATTTAATTAGTTAGTTTTATATCTTAAGTGATGGTAGTTATTGGTAGTAAGTTATTTAACCAGTTAGTTTTATATTGTAAGTGATGGTAGTTATTGGTAGTAAGTTATTTAATCAGTTAGTTCTATATCGTAAGTGATGTTAAGGTATTGGTAATAAGTTATTCAACTTACTACCAAAGCTTAAGATAGGTATTTAGTTAGTAAGATATGGTCATCAGATACTTAAAATTGAATGTTTCTCCGATACCTGAACATGTCGTTTCTTAGTTGGCTCCTGTGCTCCGTTCTTCTTATTCTTCAAACTATCAAACAACACACCAAACTTTTAAAACGAACGAATCGATTCGTTATTGATTTAAAAAACAAATTAAAGTTTCACTTCTTTTTCAAATTATAGAATAATTTAAAATTTAAATGAAAAGTAAAATAGACCACTTCTTTAAGACAATAACTATTTAAAATCACAGTAATTAATTAATGGATCAATTAATAAAATTTATAATTAGTTAAGACACATTAAACTTTTTTAAGAATTTTTTTGTCATTAAATTTGAAGTTTCTAAAGGATATGGACAATTAAGTTATATTATAGCCTTTAAATGGGGAATAAGGGCCTTAAAAAACGAAAAAAGCTGCCAAGGGTAAAATTAGGTTTGTCGAAGGATCGGACCGGATATCGGATTTTTCCCCACCTTTTTACGCGAGGGGGGCAGGAGTTGGTGGCAAAGCTTCGACTAGATGGTCATAGTAGGAGAGCTATACGAATACTGAAGCAAGAAACGGGGTGGGGCATGTAGCCTCTGCCACCCCCGGCAATGTAGAGCACCTTCGAGCACCACCTAGAAATTTTGCCAAATCATTAATTCGCTGTTGGTAATGCTAGTTTGTTTTGCTAACGGAGAGACGGAGCTCTAGGATTTATTCATGATTTTTCTATTTTTTTAATGATTAAAAAAAATAAGACACCAAGTTTTCTTACGTAAAAAAATGTACGTATAAAAACCATAATATATGTAAGAACATATATTTTTGCTATCAGGAAGCCCAACGGAATTGATACTCTTTCCCCCCTCAACTTCCGTCATTAGAACAACCTCATAAGCCTCATTTTCATGACGCTTTCGCTAAAACTGTTTCTACGAGTAAATAACTATAGCACGACGCACGGCTAAAATCAGTTGACAGCGTGGGAAAATAGTGTTGAGGAACCAATAAGGTTGGCCTGATTTGAAATTGAGGGCGTGGTTTAACATCCAGGAATAACCTCATACACACACGCACACACATACAGGCAGACAACTTTGTAAAAACCACTCAGGAGGCCTTTAACCTGAAACGGATTATTCCAGTTTCATCCTGGTTCAGATTTTTTTGCAAACACAATACTTTTCCTAAATACCTACAGTATAAATGAGGAAAAGTAAAAACTTGATCATAAATTTTAATAAAATTATATAATAATAGTTATAACCTTAAACTCAAAAAGAATTTAGATTAAATTCAAAATTTAAAAAGCATGAGCTAAACAAAAAGTAACTTATTTAATTTAATTTTGATTTCTTTATTGGACACTGAACTAGATAATGAAGACTAATTGAAGAAATAATAATATTTAATTTAATTATACATTCTTTTCAACATCAAAACACCAGTAAAATAATCAAGGCGTATAATAATTATTATTTTAGCATCCGATTTCGCAAAGTTTTCTTTGGAAATTTCATTAATGGTTTAAAGAGCTAGATTCATAACTAAGCTTAAAAATTTTAATTAAAATAATTAAAAATAATTGTTAGCGATAACCATAATCGAGACGTTAACCAGTGAGAGATGCAAACCAAATTCGTTTATCGAATCATTGTTTAGATTATATAAACCAGTATTCGTGTCGCGCACAAGCCTTGAGCTTAAGCGACACAAATGGTCAATATATATTATTTTATTTATTTATAATTTGTAATTTAACCTTTGTAAACAGGTATTTATATATAAATAAACGATTTATTATTATTTTATATTATTATTATTATTATTATTATTATATAGGATTTAATCAGATTAAATCTGGTTCTGTGACGTCTGACATTACACATCAAAAAAGTCTGGCAGGGTGGTCCGCATGACGGTGGTCCGTATGACGGGCGAATGCTTTATAACTTAAGTTTATGCTTTATAACTTACCTTGCTTTATGCTTATCTAAACCTTTGAGTTTAGGTTTATGTTTTATAACTTTAGCAGTTACTTAATTATCAAGCGCTACTTGTAAAACATTTTTTCTTTTCCTCATTTATAAAAATTATTGGGTTGGCACAAAACTCCGAAACCGGGATGTCACCGGAATTATCCGTTTCAAATTTTTTCAAGGCCTCCTAAGTAGTTTTCACAAAGTTGTCTGTCTGTATGTGTGTGTGAGTGTGTGTGTCTGTTATCATCGTAGCGCACAGTGTATTTATGCTAGAGAGTTGAAATTTCACTACTAAAATATTCGGAAAATATTTTATATCCCACAAACCTGACTTAGCAAAAATTTTGAAAATCATATAACGCGGAAAAATGATGCGATCCTATTGAGCACGAATGTAACCATGTATAAGTCTAACATATGTGCCAAGTTCACATCATTATCAGCATTAGTTCAATTTTTATCAAATAACTTGTGTACGTTTTTAAAAAAATACAAAATTGGAGAACAATCCAATGGAGTAGAAATTTAGTAATAATATATAACTTTACGTAATAAATCAGTACTCTAAGTTTCGATTCAATACAACAAGTTTATCTATGATTTTTGTTGGATCATAAAAGTTAAGCAGCATTGAGCATACAGCGTGGTCAGTGCTGAATGGGTGACCGTTGAGAATGAAACAGATGCATATACCATTTGAGGATGAGCGAAGCGAGTCATAAGACATGTTGCAGTATAAATTTGGCGAATTGAATATTCTGTTGATGAGTGAAGTGAGTCTGAAGCAGGGAGTATGAGCGTAGCGAATCCGATGTGATGAAGAAAAATTCCGAAATACCCGATGTTTTCAGTATTTTTCAAAGGAAATGCGCTAAGAATTTTAAAGGAACCAACTGAGCATGAAAATAGTGCAAATAATAATTGCACCGCCAAGTTTAGAAACGTGCACGCCAAGTTTAGAAACGAAATAATAATGTGCACCGCCAAGTTTAGAAACGAAATAATAATGTGCACCGCCAAGTTTAGAAACGAAATCAAATATTCCATAGGAAATTCGCCCGACATGCGGACCACCGCGCCAGAATTATTTGTTTTTTAATCATAAATTGCCATGTCTAAGCTAGAAAAATATAGCATTTTTCTTATAGTACTATACACGGCTAAAATCAGCTGACAGCGTGGGAAAATAGTGTTGAAGGACCATTAAGATTGGTCTGATTTGAAATTGAGAGCGTGGTTTAACATTCAGGAATATTCTCATTGGCTCCCTCGCTTTTTTTTCCACGCTGTCAACTGATTTTAGCCGTGTGTCGTACTATAAATATTGTAGAAACAAAATGGCATCACTGCTTTTCTTACCATATCTTCATCCCAGTTTAAGTATACAACGTAGTCGCTAGATCTGCTATTTTAATTAGTACGTTCACACAGTATTCTAAATCCGCGGATCGTATTAAGTATGCTATCTAAATACAGTTGCATACACTGTGCGTACCATAGAGATATTATTACAAGAGGGGCTCTATAAGGCGCGGTCAAATATCCACGGCCTTCTAGAACGTTGGATCACCAACAAACTTTTTATATAACTTTTTTTTCAAAATTTTCATTTTGTGAATTTGGATTTGTGATAAATAAAGCCTATTTCCGTAATCTGCACGCTCTTATGGTTAATCTCAAAGAGTATTTACATTCACTCAACGATTTATTTTTAATCTAACTTGGTACATACATCACTACTGTTAGACGTCCATATTTTGTGTTATATTTTGACATGTCATATTTGTTAACATTGACGTCTAACAGTAGTTATGTATGTACCAAGTTAGATTAAAAATAAATCGTTAAGTGAATGTAAATACTCTTTGAGATTAACCAAAAGAGCGTGCAGATTACGGAAATAGGCTTCATTTATCAAAAATCTGGCTAATTATAGAAAATTTTGGAAAAAAAAAGTTTGTTGGTGATCTAACGTTCTAGAAGGCCGTGGATATTCGACCGCGCCTTATAGGATAAATTTTGAAACATAAAAAAAGTAACCTGACCACCTTCGCTTATAAATATAATTAAATAATCAGTACATCATTCCTACAATAACTTATATAGTAGAACGTTAAAAATACAAATCCAAACACAATTAATGTGCGGGAAGCCAAAATCAAATGATTTATTGTAACCTTAACTCAATCTTAAAGGAAGGTTCAATGAGGTTACACAGATCCCCTGAGAGCCTCAAAATGATGTTAAAGGCTTCCAATGTATTGAGATAGGCTATACCCCTTTAGTATATATCTCTATGGTCAAAACCATGTGGAGGGTAAAGTAAACCAAGTAAAACATGATTTCTGTGAGACATGGCATTTTGTCCACTAGGGAGTTTGCTCAAATTTCCTATGAGGGCAGCCATTTTGTTTTACCCTCATAAATGTAAACAAACTATTTAAGGCACTCGACATTACTGTTATTAATACGTTAACAACACGTTGTTGCTTTTTACTTTTTAGTGTGAAATGTTTATAATTTGTGTAAGAAATATATTTTGTCACATTCAATAGAAGTTTAAGTGATTCTTTAAATAATAGGTTTGTTTAAATTACTTAAAACGAGCGGCTAATTAAACTCTTATTTTTTGTCTGAACTACTCAACTTTTTATATTTTTGGCAAATGATAAGAGTTTTTTCCCTTCATATATTTATTTTTCTTGATAATGTAAGAATAATTAACCTAAAGTTTTTAATATGATCATAGTAATCGTAATTTTAAGTGATATTTAAGGCAATAAACTTTCGTCTATATATTTATCAACACAAAAAAAAACATGTTATTTACCTTTACTATAGTTCCTATTTATCTTTAACTAAACGATTGTTACAATCATTTCACAGGATTTAATACACAACTTTTAAATGAACACGTAAATATTAATCATATAAATGTTCGAAAACACGATCCGAATTAAAACTCACCTTAAATTATCAGTGTTGCCAATAAAATAAAACACAAAAAATAAATTCTAGAAAACATGATATTTAGAGATTTAACCCAGGTTTAAAATCATGCGGGTTTAATCTATTTGCGGTTTGTTTATGAAGAAATGTATTCATTTTATTTTACTTTTTTCTAATTCTACGTTTTTTATCAAAAAGTTATTAAATATTTACTTTATAGTGTCTAATATAAATTATTTCTTATTTTATTTTGAATTTAAAATACTTCTTTCTAAATTTTATTGGATCTTTGTATTTTATTATTCCAAATTGTCTTCTTTTTATTGAGTATTACAACTACTATTGTAAATTGTTATAAATAATAACGTTAAAGATAAGAACATTTGATCAAAGTACTACATGAAACAAGTTGTATACTCGGTGGTAGATCTTATAGAATATAAATAACTTTAATCATAAAGTTATTTCAATTAATTATTTAATTATTATAAGTTCTTGAAGGTACACTAACTTATAACGAGTAATGCGTAGCATCAGGAACTCATATAAGAAATGTGTAAAAAATATAAAATAGTAATTAAAACAAAACTCGCTTGGTTCATTAAATTGCTTGTATGATAATATAAGCAATAATATAAATATAATAATTGAATTATATGCATGAAAATTTAGTTACGTTATAAATCTTATTTAGTTATTTTATGTATGCTATGAATTATTTTATAGTTTAAGAAGTATTTAGAATTGTTTTTGCGTTATGAAGATATTTATTGGAAAAGTATTGCATGCTAAGTTTGTAAGTAACTCTTCCCCCCAAAAGGGGAGCCTCGGCTGTAGGGTGCATTTTCGTTGTCTCCAAAGTTCACTGTCTCCAAAGTTCGTTAGTTCCAACACAAAAATCCCATTGCCTCTAAAGTTGACAGTCCCCAAGGTTCGTTGTCTCCAAAATTCGTTAGACACAATTATTTTAATATAATTTTTGGAACTTACGAATATGTATGACATTAAACATTAATTACTACGTTAACAATAATTTTTTGGATCTAATGCATTTTGGAGGCAACGAACTGATTCGATAGATCCAAAGCTTTTGCCTAGTCTTCCCGTTAGTTCCAAAAAGAGACGACCCATCAATGGTTTTAGTCACCCACGTGACTTTTTGCTTCGTTGCTTCCAAAGACCGTTGTCACCAAAGTTCATTAGTTCCAAAATATTTGTTTTATTATTTTGGATCTAGTAAACTTTTTTTGTCATTAAAAATATGCTTCTAGATTAAACTTTTGAATGCAAAATCTTACGTCACATCTTAAATCTTATGTCACATTATTTCGTTATCTCCAATTGGAACTTATGTACTTTTCTGACTCGTTGGAACTAGTGATCTTTGGAGACAACGAGTTTTGGAGGCAACGTATAGGATCCGGCTGTAGCCGAATAAAATTTGTTAAACCTAATTAATTTATAAATCATTTGTATGTTTGTTAATTTTGCATTCAGTTTTGATATGGAAAGTGAGACGCATGACAATTTGTCTAATGGGAAAGAAGGAAGCAGCAGTCAAAATCGACGATCTAGTCGTCGTTGTAGAACCAAACACGGCCCGGAACACTTGGACCAGAGGAAGAGTCGTCAAGCTGCTACAAGGAAAAGACGGACGCGTAAGAGTAGCGGAAGTTGAGACGGCATCCGGCATCATCCGGCGTCCAGTTGGGCGAGTGGCCGTGTAGAAAGTGACACACATGACTTTTTGTAAATGAACAGGTTGACAGCTGACAGCATGGCAACTTAGATGTCTACCTGCTTAGAATAATACTATATAGAAGGATCACAGGATCGTATAAACACAATGTAATTCCACTTCAAGTTTCTACGATTATTAGAAGTGCCTTAGAATTATGATGAGTGAGTCAGTCAGTCAGTCAGGGTCGAAATTAGTCATTTTCAAAGCGAAATTTCTCGTGTTCTATAATAGATAAAGAATTGAAATTTCACAAGTAATATTGTTTTGATATGATCTTTGCGTCAGTCAAATTGAAAGATTCTAGGTTTATCCAGTCAAAAGATACAAGGGGGTAGAAAATGCTCCGCATTGCTTCGGGAAAAGGGTGTCGTCAGTGCAAGCCTTGGATATAAAACTTGTACCTTTTAATGCAAGACTTGGGCACTGCCGTGCCCCCGATAAAACTCGTCTGCAAAATTCCATTTTGCTGCCTTGTAGAATAATATACTATTTCTTATATGATATATTATATTATTTATAATAATTTCTATTATAGAACCCTAAATAAATAACTACTAGTAAAGAAACATTTAAGATTAAACGACAATAAAAAAATAGGATAAATAAGTGGTTAAATAAATAGAAACACGCATATAAGTAATAGAAATAAAAAACTATCTTCATATCGATAGAAAACATGTGAAATAGTCCTTTCGTGGTTTGACGATGTTTATTTTTTCTTTTTACATCACAATTTTTTTTCTATCGTGTTTTTATTAATAAATATTTTTTACTTTTTTCCTCACCTATCTGTAATATATATTATATATATATATTATATATATATATATATATATATATATTATATATATATATAATATATATATATATATATATATATATATATATATATAATATATATATATATTTAACGTCCAAGAGCCAGACCTGAAAAAATGTGACATTTTGTTCTACTTCAAACCAATTTTTTTGAAAATATATCTTAAATTATAAAGAAAAAACATAGTCTGCCTATCCTTCATATAATTGCACTCAAAATTTTATAAAATCGCACAAATTTCAGTTTTCTTTAAATAAGTGGTTCCCTGTGGGTCGTGAGCAAAACATGAATCAAACATTTTTTAAAGATGATAAAATGTCCAATTACGCGAATGTTCAATCATCAAAATCGGGTAACTACAACCGAAATTATGGCCCTTTTTTAAAAACACCAAAAAAATTGTTAGTTTATGTAAAGTCAGCGAATTTCTTTGGAAAAATATTGGCCTTTTGTGTGCTTTGTAACACTTATCATAACTGTAGTTGTAGTTGTCCAGTTTTGACTAATAAAAAGTTGTCTTAAAGGAAATTTTATGAGCTTTAAAAAATTGTTCTCTTCATGTTTTGCACACGACCTACAGGGACCCACTTATTGCAAGAAAACAGGAATTTGTGCGACTTTCTTATATTTTGAGCGACAGCATTCATATAAAAGGCTCTACTCTAGATAGGTGTCTACCTATCTAGAGTAGATGCTTTTCCTTAAAAAATTAGGGTAGATTTTCAGAAAAGTTTGGTTTGAAGCAGTACATACAGTCTATCGTTTAGTTTGAAAATCCCCAAGGTCATATGTATTTTGGGGATTGACCAATCAGAGAAGCCGCTGCCAATCTCTCTCTTAAAAATAAGAAAAAAATCCCAACCACAATAACCGCTGTAGGGAAAAAACCTTCTTCCCGCCAATCGTTCACTTTGTTTGTGGTTCTTCTTTTCATTACATCCTTTTGAAAACTACTTTCAAAAAAATCTTAAAATGATATTTTAAAATAAAACTACACAAAAGAAAAGTAAAACAAAACATCGCCAAGAAAATACGGGTAAAATAGCCTGATTTGTTTACATAGTTTTTCTCGCTCCCTCCTTGCAGGGATTTTTTTCTTAAGAATCAGTGGTGTCTAAACTGACCTGTCAAGATTTTTAAACTAAACGATAGACTGTAGTGAGTCACATTTTTTAGACCTGGCACTTGGACTATTATTACAGTTATTTTTAAAATAGAGGTTTATTCTTGTTTTACTTTTTTAGCTTGTGGTTACGCGGTAAAGCATGAGTCTCGACTTGCTAGAGACATGCTAGATAAGACAGACATGCTAGTAGGTCTAGAGGTCGATAAGGCCTAGACTTCCGGGGTATTTTATCACGGAAAAGTCGGCCTCGTTTTTTTTCCGTATTTGGTTTTATTATAACAAACCTTTCTTCACTTTGTATCTTTTAGAGTTTTAAAAGCACGCGGAAATACATGGCGGTATAAGAAAACCCTATCATTTTAAATTTGTCTATAAAAGTATGACATAATAATAAAAATAATAATATATTTATCAAATTACATAGGCGATTCCAGCTTGTTTTTTTTTGGGGGGGGGGGGTTCATCCCCTATATCACTTATATTTCTATTCAACTTCTAAATAAAATGAATCTAATGAAAGGAGATTATATTGATTCGTAACATTTGTTTGCTAACTAAACTTATTAAAAGTGGAAAAAATAAAGTCATAATTAATTATTTATTGATAAAGTATAAAAATAAGTCATTACTTATTTTGTTAATACATTTTAAGAAAGAGAAATTCTTAAAATTTATTTTAATAATTTGTATAATAGGAATTTAATAATGTATTAATATTGTTGAATTAATAATGTATTAATATTGTTGAATTAATAATGTATTAATAAGAATCCTATTAATAATCCTATTATTAATAGGATTTAAAGTATGAGCGCTGGAGGAGCTTATCATGATCAAAATAATCCAATTTCCAATCCAAAACCAATTTCTCGTGATCCCCTGATCAATGATGCCCCTGCCACTAAAACGGATTGTGACGCACTCCCGGTATATATGTTATATATATATATATATATATATATATATATATATATATATATATATATATATATATATATATATATAAGAATGAATGCTTATTAAAAACATAAAAATTTATGAAACTTGTAATATGTAATAAAGTCTCTACTCCAGGGTCAAGGAGACCGTTAGAGGAGGCTTACATTATCGTTTTAATTGCTTTCTAATTATTTATTATACTTAATATCTGCATATATATATATATATATATATATATATATATATATATATATATATATATATATTATATATATATATATATATATATATATATATATATATTATTTATTCAATGACTTTTTTTTTAAAAAAGAATTAGTTTTCCTTAAATATTGGAGAACAAGATTTAACTAAACATTTCCTTTGGAGGCGTTTTAAAAACGCTCTGGGTGTTTAACATCATAATAATGCAGCTTGATACGTCAATATCACGCTCATAACTCCCGCAAAAATCAACTTTTAGGGGACATTTCCTAAATGACCGCAAATTTTGCAGCCCGGAAAACAAGTATTTCCAAAACTTGTTTAACCATAGTGCTAAGTTGTCAAAAATTATTTGTATTGCCTTTCGAATAGGCCGTCTAGTGCATTACCATCTATTGATAGGAAGACTGTCAATACTGCTTCAAGTTTCAAGAAAACGTGACTGAGGAAGAACAAAAGTTTTAATGAAAAAAGTTTAGAGACACCTCGAACCCGATTTTTTTAAAATATAATAGTTTCAAAGTTTTTTTTTTAAATTCCAGACGAAGCTTTTTAAAACCCAATAAGAAGCGAGCAGATGTGCTTGGAGTAGCAAAAATAGCACCAGTCCACAGCATGGGTTGACTAGTATGAAAACTTTAACGTTATTAACTTTTAAAATTTTATATTAGTTTTTTTTATAAAACTCTATACGAAGCAACATATTAAATAATTCACAATGAAAAAGTTCTAATGTCAAAAGACCAACTTCATTTTTTTTTAGTTATAAATCAAAATTCTGTTGAGTTCTAGAGCCAGTTTGGGGAAAAGGAAAAGAGGCAAGTTGGCACCCTCTGATTTAGATACGAATTACAGACGTTTAGTGGCATATTTATAGCCCCGCAAGGACCCGCATTACGGGAGGCCCCCGCCAGTTTGGGGCCCCCAAAATGTCGACGTAAAAAATGTTGTAGAGCTATATTATTTTATTTTATTGAATAGAACTCATACCCATATTTTATATGAGTATGGTTAATATATTTTACCTATAAATTAGGTACCTATTAAATTAAAGATAAGTGTAGTCAATCTTATCATCAAATCGCAGGACTTTTAGTCTTAGTTGTGCTGTATCATTTACCTACAAAGTGGGCCCAATTAAAGCATAGAATTAAGTCGACAACATATATATATATATATATATATATATATATATGTATATATATACATACATACATACATACATACATACACATATATATATATATATATATATATATATATATATATATATATATATATATATATATATATATATATATATATATATATACATATATATATATACATGTATGTATTATATATATATATATATATATATATATATATATATAATATATATATATATATATATAATATATATAATATGGGTGGAACAATTCACTTAAACAACATTAAACCATTAAAATCATGGTGAACACATGGTCCTAGACTAACAAAAATGGTCTCTACCCCTAGTAAGTCGACCACCCTGAGTTCAAATTCACCAAAATTTGTTTGGTAATTATTACCCAAATGTGGTAATTTAATTAGCACTTTTCGTTTTTTATTGGTAACTTTAAAAAGTCAAATTGGACCATACCATAATATAAACTAATTTAGAAACTACATTACATCATGAGAAATTGATACCAATATCACAAAATTTCGGTAATTTTTTCACCGAGCTATCAATCGACATACAAGACATAAATTATTACCGGCATTTTTTGGAACAACAAAATGCGCCAACCTAAAAAATGGTTAAAGCATGGTCCTAGACTAACGAAAATGGTCTCTACCCCTAGTAAGTCGACCACCCTGAGTTCAAATTCACCAAAAATTGTTTGGTAATTATTACCCAAATGTGGTAATTTAATTAGCACTTTTCGTTTTTTATTGGTAACATTAAAAAGTCGAATCGAACTATACCATAATATAAACTAATTTAGAAACTACATTATATCATGAGAAATTTGATATCAATATCACAAAATTCCGGTAATTTTCACCGAGCTATCGATCGACATACAGACGTGAATTATTACCGGCATTTTTGGAACAACAAAATGCGCCAACCTAAAAAAATGGTTAAAGCATGGTCCTAGACTAACGAAAATGGTCTCTACCCCTAGTAATCGACCACCTGAGTTCAAATTCACCAAAACATTTTTGGTAATTATTACCAAATGTGGTAATTTAATTAGCACTTTTCGTTTTTATTGGTAACTTAAAAAGTCAAATTGGATCATATCATAATATAAACTAATTTAGAAACTACATTATATCATGAGAAATTTGATACCAATATCACGAAATTCCGGTAATTTTTTACTGAGCTATTGATCGACATACAAGCAAATAACACTATCATTGTTATAGTACTATCACAATGATACCGATAGCTCGGTATCACAAAATTACCGGAATTTTGTGATATTGGTATCAAATTTGTTAGGATAAAATGTAGTTTCTAAATTAGTGTATATCATGGTATAGTCCAATTTGACTTTTTAAAGTTACCAATAAAAAACGAAAAGTGCTAATTAATTACCACATTTGAGTAATAATTACCAAAACATTTTGGTGAATTTAAACTCAGGGTGGTCGACTTACTAGGGTAGAGACCATTTTCGTTAGTCTAGGACCATGCTTTAACCATTTTTTTAGGTTGGCGCATTTTGTTGTTCCAAAAATGCCGGTAATAATTCACGTCTTGTATGTCGATCGATAGCTCGGTGAAAAATTACCGGAATTTTGTGATATTGGTATCAAATTTCTCATGATATAATGTAGTTTCTAAATTAGTTTATATTATGGTATGGTCCAATTTGACTTTTTAAAGTACCAATAAAAACGAAAAGTGCTAATTAAATTACCACATTTGGGTAATAATTACCAAAAATTTTGGTGAATTTGAACTCAGGGTAGTCGACTTACTAGGGGTAGAGACCATTTTTTTAGTCTAGGACCATGTGTTCCCATGATTTTAATGGTTTAATGTTGGTTTAAGTGAATTGTTCACCCTGTATATATATATATATATATATATATATATATATATATATATATATATATATATATATATATATATATATATTATATATATAGACTGTCTGATCATGAGCATTCATCTAGTGATAACAGAGATTCAACTTCTATGAAAAGTTGTAGTTCTTTAGTGCTGAATGACAATTTTAGAGAGGATACTAAGCAAAGTGGACCTGTCACACACACAAATATGTCTTGCGGGGCGAGCCCCAATGCTGTAGCTACCCTCTGGAGACGTCTCATCGTTTCCATCTCAAATTGGTTTGGTGGAAACCAAGGATCTTGAATAAAGGAGATGACGCATTAAGGAACTTTTCTGGCCCCATGGAAGTTGTATGAGATAGAGAATTAGAAGCAAACTTACCCCTTCCCCTTGCTTATAAGGAAAAAAGCGCCAAACGCAGGTTATGTAGCAAGGTTGTCGAGTTTGCTTCTCAACTTTCTTCTGTGCTTCTCGTCATTGTTACATTTGTGGTGCTTGTTAAGTCATTTGTGCTTATTTAATTTTAAATTTTGGAATATACTTTGCCTCTTCAGAGAGTGATAATTTAAGCGTGTTTTGTTATAACCTTCTCAAGCAATAAACAATGGAAACCATTGTGACGTAAGTTTGCCTCTAAATTTTAAGACCTGCGCTGTTTTAAGAATTGTAAGCATGCGCAGTTTGTACCAAGCATGTGCAGTTGGTTTTTGACGTGTGTTTCGTGTTGAATTCTCTCTATTTTCTCGTTTTCGATGGGGTCACTTGTTTGTATGGCAAATCGACTTAGTGCGTCATCCCCTTTATTCAAGATCCTTGGTGGAAACAAACAAATATTCAGGATCGGTTGAACTGTTGGTAAGGTATATCGAATATAGTAACTATTGGTCGAATATCTAATACAGTTATTAAGTACTGCAGTTATCCATTAGATACTCCCTTATATATTCCCATTATTAAAGGGTAAATCAAATCCCCCTGGTGAGTGAAGTGAGAAAACAGAAAAGTAACAGGTAATTTAACTGCTGTTATTGACAAAAATAAATTTCTGATAAATGCACCTCCCTCCTCCATGACCCTAACCTTATAAATTTGTTTTACCTTTGGTAAATTCGCCAATAGAGTATAGCTGCAGCTTTAACAGCTCCGAAATCGTCTATAAGGTACTTAAAATAATACTATATATAGAAGGAGCACACGACCGTAAACACAATGAAATTCCACTGATAACACGAAAGCCGGTTGACTGGTGCACTTAAGTAGTGCTGCCAACCTGACAACAAAACATTATTTTAAATATATGTCATAAATATCTATTAATGAAGAAAGATCGTAAAGAATAAATATAATAACTTAAAACACCTGCTGAGTATTTAATAAAACCGGTCTTAGATGGCAAAAGGGTGGCGGAATACAAGAATCTACATTTAGTTGACGAGGACTACTCTTAATATAATTTTAATAAATACGTTAAACTACAATTTAAAATGCTTAAATTAAAAACTTTTTTTTAGAAAATTGTATATTGTTAGGGTGGCAGCATTACTTAAGTCCACCAGTGAACCGCCTTTCGTGTTATCAGTAATGCTTCTTCTATATATAGTATTATTCTAAGATAAGGTATGAGTTTTCTCAATTAATAAAGCATTTACTCTGTTAAGTTAAACTATAAGTCCGCTAAGCAACTCTTACACACAACTCTTTGAGTAAATAAAAGAAATTATTTGTCGACCCCTTAAAAACTCTTAGCACGCAACATGACTCGTAAAGTGATCTCTCATCGTTGAAGTAGAAATTTATTACAACCTCATCAATAAAAAAATTCTGCTTTTATAATCCCACACCCGTGTAACATAATCTACCATTTCATTATTAAATATTACTAAATAAATTAGATGATCAAGTTTGTTTTTTCTTTGCGTGTGGTGTGATAAGTGGAATATGGATTGTTGTAACTCTTAAGAAGTCATGGTCCTTGTAAAATAAGTTTAAGTAGAAAGAACAAACGTAAGGATTAAAGATGCCCCTTTAAGCATGGAAAACATGTGGAGTGGGATAAAATGTATTCGAAGAGAAAACAAGCTCATGTAGAAAAGGGAATTTTGCCCCTTTAGCAAGAGTTCGCCCTGAAGGGTATCATTTTTGTCTGGGCTATCTATACATAAGGGGAGGGACGTATCATCTCTACCCCCCTCTAAATGAGATTTTGATGTGAGTCCTCGTTTAATACATACAACTAGGATCCTCTCACGGAATCCAACCTCTACTACACCCTCCGTGGTTTCTAATTTCACCTACGTGGTTAAACTTGTATTTGTTTTTTCAAAACCGTAAATCACCTCAATTTATTAAATATTGGGTTTTACAGTCTACTAACTCATATAAATAATATTCAAAATATGGCGCTGCGGTGCCCACAGATAAGGGAAAAAAGTGAATTCTCTCCACTGAATAAATAAATAAATTTCAGAGGATAAATATTTGTGACAAATGGAGGGACAACTCAATTAATTGTTCAATAGACCAAAGGAACAGTACTATTGGAGATCTTTCATTAAACCAATAATTTAATTTATCCATTGAACCATAAATAAAAACCATACGATTATTTTCCATCGGAAATTCGCTTAAAGGGAGCAGTTCAAAAACACAGGATGTCAACTTCATGGAGTAGTTGTGTTAGAGACTTTCAATAAATCCACGGGACTACTCTATTGATCTATCAAATGTTGAATAGATAGATGGAACACTTGTAAAAGTAATACGGTGGGGAGACAACGCCAGACAAATAGGCCCTTCTTGCCAGCCCCGATTCCTTAGCTTACAACACCTCTACCAAGAGTCTCTTGAAAAGGTTGATATAAACAATAATACCTTTCTAACTAATAGATAAAACTCATCTTTATACAAGAGGCCAACTCCAAATATACGAGTATGGAGAAAAGTATAAACCTCACACTCAGCTAGCAGGTGAAAGACTGTCTCCTCACTATCACTACCTGAGGTATTTAACTGGTATACCTGTCATTACACCAACGAAATTCCTAAAGCATGACATGCTGTGGTTATTTTAAAAACCATCCGTGAAAAAAATAGTTCGTACTATGTTTCTTCTATTGTGGATTCAGACCAGTAGGTTCCAGAATATAAGACTATAATATTGTTAATAGAATTTAATCTGCTATCACTATTCCTGGTGATAGCTGCCGCTAATATGGGCAGTTCATCTAAAATAATGTTATTTATTCCAACTAGTTTGCTGATAAATAAATTCTACATTTCAGTACCTCGAAGTCTGATGAAAGTGGTAGCTGCTTCTCTTAATATTACAGAGGTCAATTCAAGTGAACCTAAAAGAACATAAATATCAATTGTTAAGAGAAGTTTTTATGGATCCTGTGATAGCTGGACAAGCTAATCTTTGAACATTGTGCTAAGTTTGCGATCAGTTGGGCCACTAAACCAAAGAACCATAATCCTGTAAATCTTCAAACCACCTAATTTCTTTTGTTTTTGATTCCCTGTGTATTCCCAACTGCAGGACGGAGCTTATATAAGGTTGATATAGCTTTTGCTACGACTTAAGCTATAAGCCCATCACGTGCTCATTCCAATTACCTTACTACGAATTAGACGAAACATCAATAAATTTCTTGATATCATATTTACAAGGGTGGCATCAATACATAGACATAGGTGGCTCATGTTCAACCTTACATAGCATAATACACGGTTAAATCATTAGTTGTTTTGACAGAGATTTTGTGGTATATGTTAAACATGGTTAATATTTAATACACTTGAGTTTAAAAAAAATATATATTTAAATTGTCAAACCACAATACATAAAAAAGAAAACTGACCGGTTTCGACTATTACTTAGTCATCTTCAGAGTACTTTTTATAAACTGAGTTGCTTAAATTGAAGGAGAAGGTCTAAGATGTGTGTGGGGGTGGGGTGTTGTTGGATGAGTGGTGGGAGAGGGTTAATTTCGGATCTGGATTCTAGGGAACCATCAGGTATAAGGGATAACATACTTACTTAAATTATATAATTAAAAGTCCAAAGACAACTCTAATGGTAAATCTAGAGAGAAGGAGAAGACTTATAGGATACTTATAACTACTAATACAATGGTTAAAATTGCACTTAATAACTAATGGTAAAATAAATTTTATAACTTAACTAAAAAAAATAAAATAAAAATAAATAAATAAAATAAATAAATACAATGGTTAAAATTGCACTTAATAACTAATGGTATAATAAATTGTATAACTTAACTAATAGAATAATGAACAAAAAATAAATTATGTATTTATAACTAGGTTAGCGTAACTTTTGAAAGGAGATTAATTACTATAAAACTTACATATCTATTACAATGGTAAATTGTATTTATGACTGCATGGTTATTTGGATTAAGATTGCATTTACTTAACTAGTTATGTTAAAAATAAAGATTTAAAGAAAGTAGTGGGTGTCAAAGAAGAAGTTAATTAATATTAATTAATTATTAATTAGTTATAATTATCATAAGTAGTTAATAATTATGAATAGGTTAGTTTATATTGTTGTTGTGTATAGGCTTGACT
The DNA here is from genome assembly GCA_018340805.1 of Microvelia longipes. Lineage (NCBI taxonomy): Eukaryota > Metazoa > Arthropoda > Insecta > Hemiptera > Veliidae > Microvelia > Microvelia longipes. The sequence continues at coordinate 46,516,460 of JACMZG010001870.1, read as the reverse complement.
AGAACTGAGTTGTTAATATTGATTATTTCGTTAAAGCATGGAATATTAGGGTTTTGTAAGGATCGGAGGATTTCTAAGTTTTCTAGTAGATCAAGTTTTGTCCCTTTGTGACAAGCGTGTAATAATTCGAATTGGTCTAAGTTATATTGGTGTTCGGTATTTAGTACGTGGGTGGCAAAACTTGATTCATAGGTTTCAGGATGACGAATTGCACGGTCATGCTCGGAAATTCTTTTGGATATTTTTCGTCCCGATTGTCCTACGTAAACTCCTTTGCAAGTATCGCATGTTAATTTGTAAACACCACTTTTGTTTCCAATCGGTATTTTTTGTTTGGCTGATCCTATTATTTTTCCTAGGGTGTTATATGGTTTGAAACTTACTTTCTTGTCATCTGTTTCTAATATTTGGGCGATTCGTTCTGAAAGTTTTCCTACATACGGTAAACTGATCCATTTGGTGTTTTGATTTGTATTGGATTCCAGTTTGGTTCCTAATTTAATGGCATTACGGGTTAATTTTTGGTTTAGAAGTTTGTCTATAGTACTATTGGGGTAACCGTTATCTTTTGCTATTGTTTTTATTGTTTTTATTTCATTATTATAATCTATGTCGTTCATGGGTATTGACAATGCACGGTGGATCATACTATGGAATGCTGATAGTTTATGTTTTCTATACGAGTTTGACGAGTTATGGATTGTTATGGCTGAGTACGTTGCTTTCCGGTATACTTTGAAGTTATGTTTATTGTTCTTCTTATAGATAGTTAAATCTAGGAAGTTTATGGAGTTATTTTGTTCTATTTCAACTGTAAATTTTATATTGGGGTGTAGGGAATTAATGAATTTTAAGAATTGGTCAAGTTGTCTATTTGTTCCTAGCCACAGACATATAACATCATCAACATATCTATACCAATATACGATATTTTTTAATAAAATATTTTTGGAATTAAATATAAGTTTTTCGATGAAATCCATAAATAAATCTGCTAAGAGGGGGCTAAGGGGTGAGCCCATTGCTAGTCCTTTATCAGTGGTGTAATATTGGTTATTGAATACCATATAGTTTTGGTCTAAGGTGATTTCGATGAGCTTTTCTAGTTCGTTCTTTTCACAAATATCTAAGTTGGAATTTAAGATTATTTTTCTAAGTAGTTCTTTGCATTCATCGGTGGGTACATTAGTGAAAAGGTTTACTACATCGAACGAGACAAATTTAGCGTTATCAGGAATGCTGATGTCTGATATATGGTCTATAAGTTCTGCTGTATTTTTTACCGTGTGTTCAAAGTTTGGTACTATAGTTTGGAGCGATTTGTTAATTTCTTTAGCTAGTTCATAAGTTGGGGAGTTAATGCTAGGTAAGACGGGTCTTATAGGGGTCGGCGGTGGTTTGTGGATTTTAAGATATCCGACTAATCTGGGTGCGTGGGGGTTCATGGGTTTTAACCTGGCTATCGTCTGGTTGTTAAAAATATTTGTACTATTATTAAGGGTAGAGTAAACGGTATTTTTATATTTTTCAGTGGGATCACTCGATAGTAATACGAAGTTGTTTTGATTTAAAAAGTCCGTAACTTTTTCAATATAATCGTCTTCGTGGATTAAGACAGTGGAGTTCCCTTTATCGGCTTTAATAGCTAATATTTTATTATCTCTTAAAGTTTTCTTCAGGTTTATAAAATCTTTTATGTTATTGGGTTGATTTTTATAACTGTAATTTTCTAATGTTTTGAGAATTTGGAGTCTTTTGAAATTAGTTTCGTTATTATTTTCTTCTTTGCTTAGAGCTAATTCTACATTAATCGCTAATTGTTCTAGATCTTTATTATTTAATTTATAATGAGGACTATTTTTTAAACCTAATTCTAATAGTTTTTCTTCATTTTCCCTTAAAACTAAGTCTCCCACCACTCATCCAACAACACCCCACCCCCACACACATCTTAGACCTTCTCCTTCAATTTAAGCAACTCAGTTTATAAAAAGTACTCTGAAGATGACTAAGTAATAGTCGAAACCGGTCAGTTTTTCTTTTTTATGTATTGTGGTTTGACAATTTAAATATATATATTTTTTTAAACTCAAGTGTATTAAATATTAACCATGTTTATAATACACGGTGTTAGACAGGGGCCTGTATTAGGTCCTATCTTATTTCTTATTTATATGAACGACTTGCCCTACGTCATGCGTTAATTAGTACCTGCTGCTTTTCTTTTCGCTGATGATTATTGGGTAATTATTGTTAGGACAGGAGTTAGAAGGTTTGCTAGAAATAGCAACTATGTGTAGCTCCCTCCTGTCCTGACACTTAAACCAAGTTTTGAGAAATATTGTTGTTATATGTATAGTTGTAACGAAGGAGTTCAAATGAAGCAGTGATAGATCAGTAACCGATCAGTCGTAAATCAGTCGTAAAAAAGTAATCGAGTAGTCTAATCAGGTAGACATCCGCGTCAGTAAATACTTAAGAGTGATCCAGTGCTAGTCCAGTAACATGCTCCCTTTTGCATGATCTTAGCGACTTGTAAGTAATACTTTGTCCTATAGTAGTGGATTTACTTTCCGTATATGCATAGTAATATTATTGATAAACTTGAGCACTGACTGATCTTACCTACCCTGTTAAGAATTACTAATACTATTGTTTTAATAATAATTATACATATATAACCTATACAACTTATATTTAGTTTCACTAAATATAATCATAAACACTAAATTCTACTTATGTTTTCTGATTAACACCCTGATATCTTTCAGATACAACCAGGCCAGGAATCCTAGTCAAAGGAATCCCCTTTTTCTGTGAAGTTCCGGACTGGTCACCCGGAGATTTAACCCAAAGCCCCACGGTTAAAGCCTTGTAACCTCCCCAACATCTCGCGATGTGCAAAGTTTCCTTTCGATTTGAGAAAGCCTTTAAGAGTTATTGTTCATCATACCAAAAAGTAGATCTTGTACATATATTTTTGATATCAGGGAGCCTATCTGAATTGCCCCCCCCCTCCCTCAAATTCCGTCATCCGAACAACCTCATAAGCGTCATTTTCATTATGAAAATTCGCTAAAATGAGCAAAATAAACCATTTTCAGAGAATTTGAAAGAGGGAGCTTAAAACTTTCTTGAAGCCTCCATCGTTTTAAGTTTTGTTCAATAGTTGAGTCCCAGATTGACGTTTGTATTGATTCAGTAAGTAGTTGTACAACTGCATTATCTACATCTGTCGCTGTTTTTAGTGGTATGGTTAGGTCAAGTTTTTATTCAAGTAAAGTTTTGAAAGCTGTGCCAACTAATGTGTCATTAGTTTAGGGTTTGAAGGTACAGAGAAAACAAAATAATCTAGGAGATCTAGTAATCGGTTGGAAAGTAGGCGTATTCGCTAGGAGAGTGGATTTGAAAGTTTGTGGAGGAAATGACGTTACGGATATCGATGCCTGGAGGATTAATATTATTAGATTTTGAGGGTTGGTATAAAACCCAAAAACCCATGCACTGCTACCTTAAATCTTTTGTACAACGAAGGTTACTAGCACGACACCCAAACATTTGGTTTTTTACATTGCAATCCCGACCAACGATTGGAATAAGGTAATGAAATCTTGATTGGAAACTCGAGGACAATAGACAGAAGAAAAAGTATAGCTAAAAGGAACCAAGTTGAGTGAAATGGACGCACACTGAATAGCTTCCGTACAGTAGAGGGAATGACATAGTGGGATATAGAATTTCGTATTAGGATCCCACTGCCCCCGGGTGCAGTGTCATCTGGATGACCTGTTCTGCATGCAGTGTTAAAAATGATAAAATGTGAACGTGTTTCTGTGATGAGGGCAATGTCGATTCTTCTGTCTTGAAGAATGAGGTCTAGTTCCTGACGATGTTGCGTTGCACCGTTACCGTTCCAGAGTAGGATGACAACAGACTGAGACGTTGGAGAGATCATGGCGTTTCCTTGGCGGGAATGACCGAACTTAAAAGAGTAGTTTAGATCTATATAGGTGTACAAAGAGGTTATAAAATAAGGCGGAGATCATTCAAGAAAGTTTGAAAGTATGAGGTGAAGTCAGTAGTGGAATTTGGAAGGATGTAAGCGGGTTCTTTTGGGAAGAGCACCAGAAGTAACAGCGGCATGACTATTTAAATTAGGGTTTAAATTTAATTTATTGAGCAGTATTATTAGGTACTTTCAGTAAATCCATGGTACTACTTTATTGATCTATGGATTGTTGAATAGATAAATGGAGCAGTATTCTTAGGTATTTTCAAAAAAAATGATGGGACTAATCCATTGATCTATCAAATGTTGAATAGAAAATTAGAGGAATCCAATTAAACAGCTTTGATAAACCAATTTTAAAAATCCATTAGTTTCATATAAAAATGAAGAAGTAAACTGCGTGGACTTCCGTGGTTATTGTCATGAAGGTTTAGGTCTTCCTGTGGTGACCCGGTCAATGTAGATGAAGAATCCGACGTTTCGCTTCCACTGTGGGAGGCATCTTCGGGAACGTAGGGCATCATGGATAAAAACAAAATGCTCTACAAAACTGAAGTGAAGAAGGAGACGAGGATGGCCGTATTATACCTGTCTCTAATATGGCTATCATCGTCTCCTTCAGTTCGGTCTTTTATAGCATTAAGATTTTATCCATGATGTCCTACATTCCTCAAGAAGACTTCCACAGTGGAAGCGAAATGTCAGATTCTTCATCTACATTGACTGTGTCACCACCAGAATACCTAAAGCTTCAAATGAAGAAGTCCTATTAAATTTGCAATAAGCCTATTGTTTTGAAATTCCACATTGAATTTTCATTTGATAAATTTCCTTCTCTTTGGTCCAATTATTCTTTTATATGTAACTTCTCTATCAATTTATTTTTTAAATTGACACATTGCATGAGAAGCCCTTTGATTAGCACTATAAATGGTTTATCAACTATTATGAACTTGAAGTTCTTAATAACAACAATAACAATGGAACAGTCATATCGCCTCAAGATGAAGTCTCTAAAACTGTTTCTCCTCAAAACTCCATGCATAAATAATCGTTTATTTTCTGATAAACAAATTAAGGTAGTTTAAAAACAACACATAGGTTGTCCTTTTAAATGTTTTTTTAATCTTTTATAATTATTGTTTTAAGTAAAAATATATATAATTTTTATACACACTAGGATGCAATTTTCATTACACACTATATACGCATTTTTAATGTTGATAGCCCAAGTTATATGAATTATTGCGGCAAAGTTTTGGCCAAGCTGGCCATAATCGTGCTTAAAAAAGAAATACATTTAATTATCAAACATACAACCAAAAAATATATATTTAAATAATTAGAACTGCTCAACCAAGCAAAATAAATCTAAAAAACAATAGTTACCTTAAAGGAAAACACAAAATCCACCCTGCAGCAAATATAGGGTTTTATCAAAAAATAATACAAAATTAAATAAGGCATATAATTAAAAGTCCTTTTATATAACTAAAAAATAATAATAGGTTGTTTTAGATAATAATTAGATTACATAATTAATAATTATATAATTACTAGATTATATAATTATAATTTATATTTAGATTTGTTTTGTTAGATTTATTTTGCTTAGTTGAGTGGTTCTAATTCTTTAAATATATATTTTTTTGGTTGTATTTTTGTTATTTAAATATATATATATTTTTAGGCATGATTAAAAATAATTTTAAAGCATATCCATAATTTGTGTTGGGTCATAAAATTAAGTAGCATTGAGCGTGGTCAGTGCTGGGCCACAGTCACTTTCAGGCCGAAATTGACTTTCGGCAAACTTGGCCCAAAAGTCACCACAATATCTCATTTTTTCTTATCCCGTTCTTGGACTATCGACATTAAAAATCAGAAAAAGGGGTACCGTACCACTTCTTGGTCAATATATATATATATGTATAAATAATTTATAAAATAATAATAAATAAAAAAAAAATTTATGTTAAATTCATTTATTAAAACCGTCTATTAAAGTATAAATAACAGACGATTTTAAAATTAATTGTGGAAATAAACCTTAAAGTGTGTGTTTGGTATAAATTGATTCAATCAGGAGATTTGTACTCAAATAATGAAATGACAGAATATGCAAGATTAAAGTTATGGCTGTATGACCTAAAGATGAACAATGCCATGTTGCCACTGTACTCAAAAATTGTACTTCAAGACAATACATTTTTTATTTCTTATTTAAAAATGCCAAAAAAATAATGACTGAGGATGACCTTAATTTGGTTGAAAACCAGTTTCCCTTTCATTAAATACTTTTAACTATATTTGTGGGTAGACCTTTATTTTGAATCCTAATAATATGGAATCCACTGGCTCAAACGTCTCTCATATTGATTTTTGAATTTTCAAACACACGTTCATTTAATCTTCTCACAGTTTCAGGACGAATGACATACAGTAAAACGTAAACATCTAGCAGTGAAAATTCTGTAGCCACTAAAAATTCAGCTTTTAAATTATTGGTGAACATATATATTTACTGGTGCAACACTTATCATTATATGAAAAAATTTGTTTACATCTGTCAAAATTATTATGTTTATTGTATAACACACGGCTGAAGTCAGTTGACTGCCTGCCAAAATCTCAATGCTTTCAACCCTCTTTTTTTAACAAAAAATCCCTTCTTTTAAGTAACAAAAATCCTTACTCTGACAACACTGTAAGTTAGGTTATGTTTTAAATTTAATAATTTGTTTTTATTTTGATACTGTATTTTTTAAAAATTATTTATTTATTTTTTAAGTAGGAATATTGTTGTATCTTTTATATTTACCTACTAAGTGTTGTTTTAACTTTGTTCAGAACTATGAATTAAGTGGAGTTAAGGTTGTTAATTACGTAATGCAATGGATCATAATAGTTCTATGATGAAAGTTCATTTAAATCGTCAGCTATAATTACTTATTTATTATAGATAGATTTCACTTATGTTTACTGCAATATTAACGGCATACTTTGTTTAAATAAATGACGTTTTAATGTTGCATGATGTATTTATATATCATTTAAAGATGTATTTAAATATGTAATTATATTTTACTTCTTTCCAAAATCAACTACTTTTTTCTATAATATGAATGCGTATTGTTTCATATTATAGAAATAATATGACACAATACACAGATTGAAATGAAACGAAACAAACTCAAACAAATCACAATGCGCAACGAGGGAAATAAAAGTGATGCGAGGTTACAAATGATTACAACCAGTGTTGCCTTTTTATGATTTTATTTACAAAAAAAGTATTTTTTGAACCGAGGTTGGCATGAAGTGGAGGGGGAAGGGGCGCGGTCGGTCTAAACCAATAGAATTCTTTCCCTCCCTCATTTTTTGGCGCGCTGTCAACTGACTTTAGCCGTGTGTTATATTATAACTGCAATCAAAAATTAACAAAACATGTAATACAATAATGAAATATATTGCTTTCAAAATGAATATGAACTAGGCTGCTAAGTATGACCACTGGCATTTTTAAGGCTTTTGTGAACATTGAAACTTAGTTTTATTATTTCATGATTAAATAATTAGTTTTAAAAACAAATTAGAGAATGTTTTACATTGAAAATTAGTGAGTGGACATTTTTATCCAGTTTTGACAATCTAACTCCACATATCTAAGACATATTTACTTTAGACTCTACCTGTTAATATCAGGGGTATAGAAAGTTTATATAACTTAGCACAAAATATCAGAATGCACCTTCTAATTTAACATTATTTCCTAAACCATACATGTTCCAATTATGATCAAAATATGACGATAAAAATTATTAATGAGGTTCGTCTTTAGAGGAACTTAAATTACATGATCTAAAAAAAAGAAAGCTTATTTTAAAATATTAATAGTACAGTTCAGTTAGAAAAAGGGCTCAAATTTATGAAATCATCAACTTTAATTATTACTTAGAGCACATTGAATGCCGTCTACTTGAGGTGGTTCCTGTGGGTGAATACCCTATGGGCGGAAAATTCTTTAAATAAAATTGTTTATTTATTTTACAATGATGCTAGCTTCTTATAATAATTATTTTCAATGGAATTATTATTAATTTGTTTCTTAACAACAATATCGATGTCAGTCCACTAATTATTTAACAATGAATTGATAATTAATTTTTTACCTCTTTGTACTGCTTTCTCTTAACACTTTCTATCTGATTGATTGTTGCATTGTATGCACATCTAGACAATGGCAGACTGAGCCAAAAAGGGCTTCAAAAGAGTTAGGCTTTAAAGGACCCAAACCTACATCTAAAGAGACCCAATAAAGAGAGGGGGCTACACTGCATCACAAGTAATAGGGCCCAAATTTAACTAGAATAGTATTAATGATTATAACAAGCAATATTAAATTTTTATTTTATTATTTTTAACTGTTTATAATACTACAATTTATTTTATTTTTTAAATAATTTTTATCTATATATTTTAATATTTAATAAAATTATTTTATTTGAATAAAATAAAACTTATGTTTATTATTTTAAAAGTAATATTTACTTAAAATATTATGTTTTTTTTAACAATAATTACAAAAGGTACAAAACATATAAAAACCATGTCAAATAAAAAAAATATAATTGATCTTAATGTATCTATCAAATAGTCTACCCAATGGGGCACCTAAAGGACCAGGTATAAAGAACAGGGGCCTTAAAAATCCTAGATTTAGGTCTTTTGTTTTGTCTAGATTTAGGCTTAAAAGCATTAATCTCTATATCCCTTTTTAGCTGGTTTAGACCCCAGGCCAAATATTTTAATGGCCTCTTTTGGCTCTAGTTTACCACATTGGGCCCTTACAAACTTCTTCGATCCACAAATAAAGAACAGGGACGTTAAAGCTTATAGATTCAGTTGAAAATTTGAGAACATTTTTAAGTACTTTAAAAAATGAATCTCTCAGACGCATTTATACTGCTTTAGGGCCTTGATCAAGCATGCTAAGGGCCCCTTTTGGCTCTAGTCTATTACATAGTTATAATAAATATATAAATATTGAATATGTTCATCAAAAGTTTTAAACATTATCATTAGTTACATTATAATAAGTTTATTGCTGGCTTAGTGGAACAAGCAGGGCTGCCACTCTTGCTTTAACTGGTCAGTCTGTCCCTGCATCGACACTTACACCCCGATTGCTAGGCCGTAGTATTTATAGTCTTCAGCCTATAATCTTATAGTCTCTGTCAAAAGACAGGCAGGTGATAAGTCTGTAACCACTTCAAATATTATTGTGAAGCGAAGTTTCTTTAATAGTGTACTTTTTTGGTACAAGGCTCATGATCCAAATTTTTTATTCCAATAAATGTTCATTTTAAAATGAGTAAACAATTTTATGAAGAGTAACTTTTTAATGAAAAATGAAATTAATTATCATTTACAAGTAAGTAAAGTAGTACTTACTTACTTACTAAGTATGTGCAACGCAATGCATGGACATACTGTATGAAATTTTTTGTCATTTACACATATGCGCAACTCAATGCGTGGACATACTGTATGAAATTTTTTGTCATTTACACGTATGTGCAACCCAATGCATGAACATACTGTATGAAATTTTTTGTCGTTTACACATATGCGCAACCCAATGCGTAGACATACTGTATGAAATTTTTTGTCATTTACACGTATGTGCAACCCAATGCATGAACATACTGTATGAAATTTTTTGTCGTTTACACATATGCGCAACCCAATGCGTAGACATACTGTATGAAATTTTTTGTCATTTACACGTATGTGCAACGCAATGCATGGACATACTGTATGAAATTTTTTGTCATTTACACATATGCGCAACTCAATGCGTGGACATACTGTATGAAATTTTTTGTCATTTACACATGTGTGCAACCCAATGCATGGACATACTGTATGAAATTTTTTGTCATTTACACGTATGTGCAACCCAATGCATGAACATACTGTATGAAATTTTTTGTCGTTTACACATATGCGCAACCCAATGCGTAGACATACTGTATGAAATTTTTTGTCATTTAACGTATGTGCAACCCAATGCATGAACATACTGTATGAAATTTTTTTCATTACACATATGCGCAACTCAATGCGTGGACATACTGTATGAAATTTTTTGTCGTTTACACATATGGGCAACCCAATGCGTAGACATACTGTATGAAATTTTTTGTCGTTTACACATATGCGCAACCCAATGCGTAGACATACTGTATGAAATTTTTTGTCATTTACACATATGCGCAACTCAATGCGTGGACATATTGTATGAAATTTTTTGTCATTTACACATATGCGCAACCCAATGCGTGGACATACTGTAGGAAGTTTTTTGTCATTTACACATATGCGCAACCCAATGCGTGGACATACTGTATGAAGTTTTTTGTCATTTACACATATGCGCAACCCAATGCGTGGACATACTGTATGTCAACACCCTTGTTATTTTTAACAGGTTATTTTAGTTATTTCATAAATTCAATGATTTCATGGCTTAAGTTTATGAAATGATTCTATTTAATCGTAACAAACATAAATAAGGAAAAATGAGTTGTGGAGTTTCAAGTAATGAACTAAAACAGAGTTTCTCCACTAATGATATATATTTGACATAGTCAGCTTTCAATCTTAACAGATCATCATCAGTGCCGGCAAGCAACAAAGAAAAGAGTCAGGAGACAGCGGTTACAGTTTTGTCTAGAGGTTTGTAGCTTACTCAGTTGACTAGCTGACTGGTTTAAGTCAGCTACCAACCTTTAGACGAAACTGTAACCGCTATCTCCTGACTCTTTTTTTCGCTGCTCGCCGGCACTGATGATGATCTGTTAAGACTGAAAGCTGGCTATGTCAAATATATATCATTAGTGAAGAGACTCTGTTTTATTTCAAACATAAATAGTTACCATGGTAACAGAAAATTACAATTTTAATAATATATAACTATATTTAACTAAAAAAAAAATAATTTATAAAATTATATACAAACAACATATATTATGCTACTAGGTAGTGAATTGAGTTTCTTCTTAACCCTGAAATATATATTCAATTTTGAGTAAAGCAAGACAGTAAATATAGACAAGGTTAAGAGAAAACACTTGACACACATGTAGCATATGCTATATTTTCAGAGGTAGACAACTTTTTTAAAACTTTAAAAGCTTAAAACTCTTTAAAAACAATCCTTTGTTGTTCAAGTGATAAGCAGGGAGGTAATTATTGCAAAGAAAAAATAGCATTTGACTCCCAAGGTGCATACAAGATTTTTATCTCCAGACTTTGACTTCATTTAACTATTGTTGTATTTTTATTTTCATACTTTTTTATGTATTTTCTTCCCTCATAAATTTAGGGGTGCCGCCCAAAAAAAAAATCTTTTTCTTGCTCTAAACAACCTTTTTTTTACTGAAACTGATTTTGAGCCAGTATTTTTTTTGGGTCCCCTTTACACAATAAGCCAAAAAAACACCCTTATATTAAGATTTAAGAGTTCTAACCCCAATTATAGGAAGCAATTTTTACTCCCAAGGGAGTGAAAAGTAAATTTTCTTCATTGGGAGTAAAAATTGCTTCTTTAATCCCTTAAAACCAGTCAATAAACTGTACATTATATACAGTCTGGAGATAAACATTTTTTCTAAAGGTAGTTAAAAGATAACTTTGCTTTTTAGGCTCTAAAGTTACTAATTCACAGGCTACCTCCGAAAAAAAAAATATTTAAAATAAATATAAAAATTTCAATAAACAAAAAAAACTTTCAACTATATATTAAATTTAAAATATAAATTTTAATAGATAAATAATAAAGGCGTGTAACATATTAAAATATAAACTTGGTAGCATAAGATGGTAAAATTTTAATATTTTGTTCTAAAAATTAGTTTATTCCGAAAATCATAAAATGAATTTTCTTTTCTTTTTTTCTGGGGGGGGGAATCAACAGTAATCATAATTGCAACAAGTATTATCGTTAACACAGTTATAAAGATCCGATTGGCTTAATAGAGAAACAATCCAGTGATTGTACTCTGAAGAGGAACTAAAACTTTCAAATCCCACAAATGAAAATAACAATATTTAGTACAAAAATTCATTTTTGAAAATAACTTTTCTCAAATAATCTTAAAAAAGTAAATAAAATGTTTAATTTGAAACAGTCATATGTCAAAATTGATCTACATTAAGATTATAATAATAATTGTTTTTTTAAAAAAAAAGTTTTAATATTCAATGAATTTAAAAAAAAAATCAATATTCAAATAATCAATGAAAAGTGTATTTCTCATGAAAATATTCCGCACCTAATGATTCCATCTTGGACCAAGCTAAAAAAGAAATATTTTAGTAACATTGATACTTTTTATGTATACAATATGGAACAAAATTAATCCTAAATTTTTTAAAATCAAATTTTTAACAAAAAAAATTATTTTAAAAAACTAATTTTGAAATACCATACAAAGTTAATAAAATTTTGAGAACAAATATTAGTCAAAATTAATCTAAATTTTAAAAAAATCATGTCCTGTGAAATCAAGACTGACTTCAGATTTATTCTTTACATCTGCAGATTAAATATACCAAACTAAAAACAGTTGCAAACTGTTTTTTTTTATTTTATTTTAAAATAATCAATTTAGTTAAATAAAGTTTTACTTTCCAAAAATATTTTGGAATATTTAAAGAAATCAATAATAAATATGTTCATAAATAAACGTACATAATCATTTCTCAAATCATTATATTTGTTACTAACCTATTAACAGTACTCATAAACAATCTTAAATCAGGTAAATAATTGAATGATAAGTCTCTCCATAGAAACTTAATTGGCAAAGCGCTTTCAACCTAGTTAGAGGCCATCATTAGTGCAAAACTGTTGAAGAAATAAAAGGAAGAAAAGTGAGTCGATGATTCACCTTTAGATATTAGTATCAATTAAATTAATGAAGACTTTAGTCCTTATAAAAATTTATTGAAAATAAATTGTTGAAGAGCTTTCGCCAAGGGATCCTGAGCTTCTTCAGTTCTTAAAAATGACAAAAATGAAAAAGTTGGAAAATAATAAAATTTTGAATGTTTTTTTATGTCATGTGTCTAACTAAGTAAATTTAAAATGAAATTACAAAAAGGTAAAGGAAAATTATGATTTTAAGATAATTTTCCTTTACCTTTTTGTAATTTCATTTTAAATTTACTTAGTTAGACACATGACATAAAAAAAAACATTCAAAATTTTATTATTTTCCAACTTTTTCATTTTTGTCATTTTTTAAGAACTGAAGAAGCTCAGGATCCCTGGGCGAAAGCTCTTCAACAATTTATTTTCAATAAATTTTTATAAGGACTAAGTCTTCATTAATTTAATTGATATTAAATTTGTAATAGTCCAAAAAGCTCTAAAGTTATTTAGATATTAGATTCAGATTTCTGAAAAGAAAGGAACACCAACCACATCCCTTGCTAGCAAAGTTCTAAAAAAAACTTCATGGTTGTATAAAAGGATATACACCATATTGAGTCTGAATCTAATCTCACTTTTCTTTCTTTTATTTCTTCAATGGTTTTGCACCGATGATGGCCCCTATCTGGATTAAAAGCACTTTGCCAATAAAGTTTTATTTTGTGGAGAGACTTTTAATTTACTTATTTGGTTATTTATGATGAGCTCCATTCACACTAATTATATCGTGTATTTCAAAGAAAGTGGAAATAAGGAAGTGGACAGCCTCCAAATATAGCATATTTAACATTTATCCAGGCAAATGTCCGCAATAAAATCAGGAGTTTTCTAACTAAAAATGAGGACAAAAACAAGTTAAATAAATTTATCTCTTGACTTGCAGAAAAGAAATATCAGGAATCTTCCATGTTCGGCTTGATTTTCATCCTGTCAATTTCACAGAATGATGTTAATAATCACTGCCGAACTATAGGTACCAGTTATATAATGCAAGATCGGGGAGCCATTAAAGACTTGAAATGTGTTCGAGAAGTTCACTGAATCATTATTGTTCCGTCTAAAAAGAGAAAATAGCTTTTCTATGCAATATGATTGTTTCCATCTTCAGTAAAACACAGTAATGGGACTGTAATGGCCTCATCCAAGGTAAAAACCTATTTGTTAATTAATACTTTTTCCACAAAGACTCTTTTTCATCCCGTGTACTAATACATTTCAACTCACAAACGATCAAAAGACTTTTCAAAGCCATTTAAGTATTCAAACTAACGATTGACAAATGTTGATGTCAATTTTTACATACAATAAATGAACTTTAATTCCCAAATGAAGGCTTTATTTCAGGATCCGTAGAGTCATAACACATCTGAAATGGTGCAGTACTGAAATTACAAAATTCAGCCAACAATTGTTAATAATTCGCTTAAAACTGAATCGGATTTTACCTTCACTTTTAGTACAAGAACCTTAAGACTGTATTAACAAAATATATTAAGAAAGAAGACACAAACAACTGTCTCTTTTATCTGAAATGTTGAAGGGAGTGACACTGGTCAGTGATTTCAAGCTTCAAAGGATTATCATAAGGCTATCTCACGTTGCCTCCTCTATTTCTGTTTCTAAACTTCCATTTCCTAACAAATTGGAACATTTCCATAGAAGGGAGTGATAGAGTTGTTAAAGGTTACAATGATTCTGTAAAAGGTATTAATAGAGTTGCTTTAGGTTGCTAACATTCTACAGAAGGCAGAGGTAGAGTTGATGAAAGTCGCAACAATTCCACAAAGGGCAGCGATCGAAAAGGTGGTAAGAGACGAACAGAAGAGCTGATGTCATCATTAAAGTCCATTCCTTTTACAAAAAAGTATAATTTGTAAATGTTTAATTTTTTTGTTGTAAATAAACATTTATTTATCGAGTTGTAGAATTTTGCCAGACATTTGCAACAAGAAAGATGCTTGCGACACATGCTAAGATTTGTCTCAAGTTTCCATGTCTCTCTCTGTTTCCGAATCTTCAACTACTATGGTCTCGGGTTGTAACGGAGCAACAGGTTGTGAAACAGTTGTAGGAGGTGCAGGTGTGGTTAAATCTTGCCCTAGATTAGTTTCTATATCGACTCGACAAATAGGACACCTCTTATTCCATCCCAACCATTCGTCGACACAATCCACATGAAATAGATGCATACAAGGAAGTCGTCTGCAATCAAGAAAATTAATAAACAGGTTATTCATTACTAATCATACTGGTGCTCAAAAAAGATCTTAAATATGTAAACAAATGTTAAGCAAACTTAGACAACCCTTTAGCTTTCACTAAAGTAATAAATAAACCAAGTAGGGAAACTCCTATACTAACCTGTGTAAAAAAGATCAGACATGTGTGATCAGCTGATAGCTGGCTCAAAAATAAAAAAGCAGCATACATCAATAAAATATTTTTTGTGAAGTGTTTACCAAAGTTAAACTATTTTTGTTTCGATTACCATTGATTGAAGCCATAGACAAATATGGCTATAATTATGTATTCAACATAGATGTGTAGTTGTACCAAACACGAAGATAGAATAAAATGGCACACTAGCTGAAATTGGAATAACTGTGCATGAGCCTTTTAGGATTTATGTTTTTTTACTTATTTTTATTGGCAACCCTGATAACATAAGGTAAGTTTTACTTTTCATCATGTTTTGGTACTTAATATGTACTTATAGTTTAATGATTTTGTATTAAATTCTGTGAAATAATTGTTACAATAATTTAGTTAAAGAAAAATAAAAACTATAGTAAAGGTAAACTACACGTTTTTTTTTTCAAAGATTTTGAAGAACATACTGACGACAATGTATTGCCTTAAATATAACTTAAAATTAAGATTGCTTTTATTATATTCAGAAGTTTTAGGTTTAAGTTGTTAAATTACTGATTAAAATTAACATTTGAAGGGAAAAAACAAATATCACTCGTAAAAATGTACCAAGAAAAGTAGTGCACACAAAAAAAAAGTTAATCAGACGCTCAAATTATTAACATTTTATTTTAAAATGTACAAATAAATGCAATAAAAAAAATTCTGAGTACCGTAAATAGTTTGTTTACATTTGCTAGGGTACAACAAAATGGTCAAAATAAACAATAGTAAAAAAAATACAATAAATAATATAATAAAAAATAAACAATAGGAAAATTTGAGCCAACTCCCTGGTGGACAAAATGTGAACTACATTCCAGGTCTGACAGAAATTGTGTTTGTTTCTCTACTTGGTTTATATATTACTTTAGTTCCACACAGCTCAGATCTAACAGCATCATTTTTATTTAGTAATGTCAGGTGTATTAATGAAATGGTTTAAGAAACCAACAAAAGTAATCCTGCAGTCTATCGTTTAGTTTAAAAATCTTGACAGGTCAGTTTAGGCACCACTAATTCTAAATAAAAAAAAAATCCCTGCAAGAAGGGAGAAGGAAAAAACTATATAAACAAATCAGGTTATTTTACCCGTATTTTCTTGGCCCCCGTATGTTTTTTTTACATTTCTTCTGTGCAGTTAAGATTAATTTGAAAGTAATTTTCAAAACGATGTAATCAAAAGAAGAACCACAAACAAAGTGAACGATTGCCGGGAAGAAGATTATTTCCCTACAGCGGTTAAGGTGGTAAAGATTTTTTTTTCTCTTTTTAAATGAGGGGTTGGCAGCGGCTTCTCTGATTGGCCAATACCCAAAATACTTATGACCTTGGGATTTTTAAACTTAACGATAGACAGTAGTGTTCAGTACAACTACACACCTAAGCATTGGATACATGATTAAAGTCATATTAGTCCATTGTTGTTAGCCATATGCTATTATTTCCCTGATCAGTTAGTTGGTTCCTAAGGTGTAAGCCAAGGAAACCAGAGCATTTAACTCCCAAGGCAAAGCCGAGGGATTTATGTGTTTAACTCCCCAGGCAAAGCCGTGGTGGAAGTTATGACTATTAACTCCTGAGGCGAAGCCAAGGGGAAAAATAGCATTTTACTCCCAAGGTACAAAACAAGATTTTACCTCCAGACGTTGATGTCATTTAGTTATTGTTTTATTCTTATTTTTATACATTTTGTTGTATTTTATTACAATTTTTTTTATCGGACACCCACTAATAAATTTTGGTGGTGCTGCCCCCCCCCCAAAAATCAACATTTTTTTTATAGATCCAAACGTCTTTTGACTTTTTCACTCCCAAGGGAGTGAAAAGAGTTTCTTTACTCCCTAAAAGCTAGTAAATAAACTTCACATTATACACCGTCTGGAGATAAAAACAGTTTATTTTTGCCTAGATTTGCAGCCATATGAAGATAAAACAAATCAAGATATAATAAAATGCAATACCTGACAAGCTCATCTTCTACATAATCAGATAAACATATAGTACATCTATCTGGATGTGCCGTCGATTTATATTTGTGTGGTAGAGTATTTCTTTCTATCGTAGCTCTTGATGCACCTCTACTAAGAGCTCCGTTAAGTATAAAGGGACTAACATCTATCCGTGGAACCAATCCATGGAGCGGTGGTACATGTATAGGTGGAACGTATAGTGGTTGAACAGACCCATGTAACCATGGTGGTACATGATGTGGTCCGTGAGTGGGTGGAACTGGTCCATGTAGGGGTGACACAGGTCCATGGGGAGGAGGTACAGCTCCGTGTAGTGGAGGTACTGTACCTTGCAGAGGTGGTACACCATAGAAAGGATGGTGGGGTACTGGCTCATAGGGTGAGGGTGTTGAGATTAATTCACTACGACAACCCTACACAAATATATTAAAGACATTTAGACAGTGTTACACTTATTATGCTATAATATAGCAGAGGGCAATGGGGACCACTAAAAAAAGTAACCTAACTCTGAGATCTTAGCAACTGACACCTTTTTAGGCCCCCATACACACACAGTTTTTGACCCCAGTCAGCCTTAGCAAACCCGTGTTTGCACAGTATGGCCTGTGCAAACCGGACTGTGTGTGCACCACAGACCAAAGAGTGTCCAACCAAAGTGTGTGTGGACCCATGAGGCCGATTGGGCAGTCCTCTACCTGGCTTGTGCAGCTTGATCAGAGTGTATGTGGACCCAAGAGGCCAACTGTGCACTCCATTTTGTGTTTATGTTTTAATAATGAGTTTACATAATAATAAAATTTAAAAAAAGTCCGGTTAAGAGCCGAGTTTACATAATAATAAAATTTAAAAAAAAAATCCTGTTAAGAGCCTTTTGGCTAAACAAGGAGACTCCTGCAGGAACAACCTAGAGTGGGAGGTACTTACTTGGGAGGGTAAATACTTGTGCTCAAAGTATTTACTGAAGTTTGTTAAAAAGGGACTTCACAATGTAAAGCGAAAAATTAAGATTTAGCACGGAGGGCAGGTTTGCGCAAACTGACCTACACAGGCTGGACAAAGTTAAAAACTGAGTTTGTTTGGGGGACTTTACAGTAATAAGAACAGTGATAGCTTAATATGTCCTACTAAAGCAAGTAAAACTAATAGTCCTGAGCAAGACTAAATCTATCCTAATATGGGTTATTTTATTGGACACTTCTATAGTATATTTAGTAGTTGAGAAAATATAGTTGTGCGAAAGACACCTAGGAAATGAAACAAGCAAAATGCAATGCTACATCTGGGAACTCTTCCATAATTCGACCTTACCCATCATTAATGGCTCGACATCAAGTCATGTCCCACTCTGTTTCGTTACATCTAACTCATCAGGGCACCAACAGAGCCTGAACTCACTCTGACCTTCAATTAAAATTTTGAAGAATATAATGTGAAGTATTTACAAGGGATGAGTGCTCTCTTAAACATCTTCATGCTTGGCAAGCATGATAACAGTATAGCATGATATTGTGTCAACTATTCATGTTTTGCAAAACTCGGTAGTATCAAATGATATATATTGAGTAGTTATCATTGCCTGCCGCCGTATTTGATTTTTAAAAATGGTAGGGTTGCCTACCATTTTTGCTAACTTTTTACAAACAAAAAGTTCTCAAGTCGGTTTTGTTTGAATATATGAAGGTGACATTAATCTCTAGAGGTTTGTTAAATCATTATTAATGCTTAACTTTATCATTAAAAGGTAACGCCTCATAACGTTTATAGAGCAATTCATTTTTACTTAGTTGGTAGCAGTGCATTTCTGTCATAAATTATAGGCAAGAGCCAATTAGATCCCTGATGCCTTCTGTAATCCACACATTGAAAACGAATAGACACACCATAGACGTCAAGCAACCAACCCAAACCCAGGTAGTCCTTCATCAAGGGATGAGTTTCTAGCCATCAATTTTATGAGGTACAAAGGTTTTATGATTTTACCATTCAAAAAGATAGTCCTCAGGTTGGCAATACTAATGACAGGAAAACTAAAGGGTGATCAATATGTATCATATAATTACCATGGGAACAGATCAAAATTATTCATTCATTTCTTTATTGTTACTTAATTTGTGATAAATGAGTTCAAAATTAATAGAATGACCATCGGTGCTATTTAATTAACTCAAAAAGTAAAATTAATGAACAATAAATAAAATAAAACACTATATTGTGATTTTCACTTTCTTGTCAGTTTATTTAATAACTTGTGAAAACCCATTGAATAGGTTCTTTCCAAAACCCATGACATATTATAACGTTGATCACCCTATTGTTATCAATTTCTTATCAGCTATGGTGGTGCTTAAAGTGATGGACAAATTTCTAAAGTAGGGGTGGGGGCAGGGGACACAGTGTTTTAGATGGAATAAGCTGTTTTAGATGGGCCTGTTTTTTTAGTTTGCTGTTTCTCCACTACAGCAGGTTAGTTCATTTCCTCCATCCCACATATATAAAATAATTATTTCTTTATTTTGAAGATTAAAATTTGTTTAAGAGATTTTAAATAAGCCTTGAGTCCAAGATTTGCTGATGAAACTACATATGCAGTTAATGGGAAGAACCTTGATGAAATAGTTAATAAAATAGATGATATTGTAAAGCTAAGACTGGTTTATAGTAAATAAGTTTACTTTAAATGAGTAAAAAAAAGCAGATTTTAACTCAAACTCTTAAATATAATAACAATAATATAAACATTTCACCCATTAAACTACTTGGAGTGTCCCTTGACAGCACACTTAACTGGAAAGCTCATGTTAATGAGTTAGGAAGTAAACTTTCATCTATTTTATTTCTGCTACGTAAACTTAATTAACTAGATATTGATACCATGAAGCTTGCTTACTATGCACAGTTTCATTCACGTATGCTATATTGTATTAAAGAATGGGGAGCAGCCCCCTTAGCCAACAGTATTTTTATTTTTTTTAAAAAAAGCGATTCGTATCCAAGAATAATGCTAAACATGACTCTAAGTGCAAACAATATTTTTATTGAAAATAAAATTTTAACTTTTCATTCAGCCTATATTTTTTCATTGTTGTTGTATGTTAAAGCAAAGTATGATGAGGGGGAGTTCAATTATATTAAGAACCACAATTACAGCACTAGATATATTGCTAACATCAATATTCCCACTTGTAGGCTCAACAAATCACATCAGTCCCCAAATTATAATGGAATAAGGTGCTTTCATCAATTACCCGCTTCAATAGTTGAACTTCCACCCAAAAACTTTCAAAAAAAGCATTATAAACAATTTTGCTTGAGAAAGACTACTTACTATAATGTTAACGAGTTTTTAGCTGATGACTTAGTATTCCCACTCTAAATGTTTAGTGTTTGTCATGTAATGTTGTTTTTTTGTTTTTTATTTTTAATCAAATTTGTTATTCAAGTTTTGCTGTCAATTTTTCAATCAATTTTTTTTGTCATTTCATTGTAAAATGTTGACAATTGAGAAACTTTGTAACAAAGCAAACTCAATTATTTAAATAAATAAATGATCTCTTTAAATCTCTTCATTTTTAACAATGCGACAAATCTTAAAAATGTCCATAAAATATAATAAAAATATAAATGATGTGTTATTTTTAACTAGACCTGATATCATGATAACCACGAGGTACAGAAATATAAATTTGTATGTTTTTATTTGTCCTTTTAATGGAAAAATTAAAATGTAATTCTTTTTTCTAAACAAATAATATTAAAAACAACTAAAAAGAATAAAAAATGTTCATAAATAAGTTAACAATTTATTGTTTATATTCTGCATAAACATAAATAGATGTCTCCATGTAAAACTGATAGAATATTGTTGAAGACGTCACAAGGTGAAAACTAGTGCTCGGTGCGGTAGTTCACGCAAGTAGCTCTTGTTTTAGGATCACTTCAAATCAGGGAGTTGGAACACTGTGTCCCCCGCCGCCCTCACCCCTACTTTATTAATTTTTACATTACTATAGTGGCACTACTACGGATTTTGAATCACAAATAAACAAAAATTATAATACTTACAAGAGCAGGGGATATCTGTACATGTAGTTGATGAGGTCTCCATACACTACGTAATCCACTAAAATCTTGTCTAATACAATTAGAAATCCTGCTATCACTATAAAAGAAAACAATAAATACAGAAAAACTCAGCAACTTTCTCAGCTCAGATCTTAACCAGTGACCTCTTCATTCTCAGTCAGGTTTGTGGTCCGGGGGGCCACAAAATTAAAAATGTTTTGAGACCACATAACATTTTTAGAGTTTTAATAATTATAATAGAAATTTATAGAGAATTGGGGTTCTCAAACTAAATACAGGGTGTTTCATATAAAGTGTCCACCAAAGAAGGAGGCGATAGTACTCCTCAAAGGGAACAAAAAGTGTTCTATAATATAAACCCCGATCTCCAACAGTTTTCCCACAAGGTCAAATTTGATATTTTTAAACAATGTTTGACTCCACATCATAAAATTGATAATAGCGTTTAAACTGTTCAAGGTAGAAAGGTGAAATTGGTCTCAGAAAGCTAAGTAAATTTCCTATAGGACAAACTATTAACTATGTCAAATATTTTGGAACTACTGCCCAAAATATAGCATTAAAAATGTTTTTTTTTTTGCAAAAATTGATTTTTTTTGGAATTTTTATAGTAGGGCATTAGAGGAAGTAAGAAATGAGAAAAAGTTTAGCCAAGAACGGAAAAAACTTATTATTACCCTTTAAGAAAACCCAAACTTCATCATACATTCAATAGTCATCATTTTAATATATTTTTCCTAGAAGTTAAAAAACTAATAATTTTTGGCATTTTAGCATAACTCTACAATGTTAATTAAATGGTACATAAAATAATTAAAAATGGTGGTTTTAGAGAAAAATGTGTAAGTAGAAAATATGTTTATTTTACCCCCTAGAGTCTAAAAATCTTATTATTAGTTCACTTTAAAAAAAAAATATTTTCCTAAAATAACACATTGTTTTCACTATTATATGACAAAAATTATCAGTTTTTGCAACTTCTAGCAACAATAGCTTACATTTTTGACTATTGAATGCATAAAAATATTTGGATTTTCTTAAAGGACAATAATAAGAGAAGTTTTTTCCGTTCTTGACTAAAATTTTGCTCATCTCTTACTTCCTCTAATGCCCTACCGTAAAAATTCCATAAAATTCAATTTTTTCAAAAAAATCATTTTTCATGCAAATTTTTGGGCAGCGATTCTAAAATATTTGACATAGCTAATAGTTTGTCTGTCCTATAGGAAATTTACTTACAATTCTATGATGTGGGGTCAAACATTTTTTAAAAAATATTGAATTTGACCTTGTGAAAAAACGGTTGGAGATCGGGGTTTATATTATTACGTCCCGGTTACAGATTTTTTTGAAAACATAATACTTTTCAAATATATCTACTGTATTAATGAGGAAAAGTAAAAACAAATACATTTTAAAAATGCTTATGAAGAAGATTATAAAAAATATTTATCTCAATTAAGAATAAAGATAAACATTTCTGTTCAATAACTCCCTCTACTCCTTCCCAGCTCTGTCTAACAGAGATGGAACAGCACAAATAATTAAGTGAAGAGCTTAATGGACTGTGCATGATAACTTTAATTAGAGCTCTCTCTGCAAAATGTTTAGTTTGCAAATGTTTTAAATAAAACATTTTTATTTACTACTATCCAATTATTAAATCCAAAGTATTAAAACATTATTTAAATACTATCCAACTGGCAGACAAGTTTCAGGAACAATAGACACGAAGAAATTATGCTGACCCGCCTACGTATTGGGCATAACAAAACAAGATAAACCTCAATGTTCAAGATGCGGCCAACTTCTCACCGTCTATCATATTTCATGCAACTGTCACCAGTTAGAACCACTACGTAAGCAAAATTCGCTACCAGCTAAAATGCCAGAAATTCTTAAGGACGACAAACAAAACGTGCAAATACTACTGCAATACCTCCATCAAGCTGAACTAATTACTGACCTTTAAACTAAATTATTATTTACCTCTCATCTAACTATCCTTATTATTTTATACCTTAAAAACATCTATATTTACTTAAACCTATATATTATTATTCTATAACCAAAAATATCAAATAATTTTCTTAGACCTTATTTAATTAAACTACCATGGAGGAACATAACCCTGCAGTTGATCTCCAAAAAAAAAAAAAAAAAAAAAAATTTTTTAAGGACTGCAGTCTTCAAAATTTTTTTTTTACAATTAAAAGTACAAACTATGTTTAGAACAGCCCTTCCCAACCCTTGGGTCGCGACCCAGATTGGGTCGCGAATGAAATGTTTTGGGTCGCCAAATTTTTTTATTATTAACAATCCAAAAAATGACAAAGATTTATGTGAAAACATTATTATAAGCAAATAACAGATTTGCTTAAACATATATTATTTTTAGAAATTGATAATACTTTAAACATGCGATAATGTTTAAATCGATAATGTTTGTGTCGCACCACGACACAAATCCGTTTCACGAGACTTTAACGATGTCAGTAGGGTCATAACTAGTTCGGCAATAAATAAAAACGCCTGCAATTTTCAGGTTATGCAAAATAAATGCATTTGGGTCGCCAAACTTTAGAAAAGCAAATTATAGGGTCGCGGTACTGAAAAGGTTGGGAAACGCTGGTTTAGAATATATCAGTTAAGATTAGAATTAGAAAAAGGGCTTACTGATTATGCTGATGATATGGGTGCTGGGGTGTAGGCTGGACCAGAGTGTGACACCTTGCATCGTTTCTATTGTAACAGGGTGGAGGACCGGACTGTTGAGTACCAGGCCAGAGTCTACGGTGCATTTCTTGCATCCTCTGTTGCGCAGCCCACAAACGTCTGTGTATCGGGTGAACTCTCCTACTTTCACACTACAAAAGTCATGAATAGCATTAAAAGATGTGTCAAATGAAAACTATTTCTTCAGTCACAAGGAGAGTCAGTCAGAGGGAGAGTAAAAACTAGCTGACAAATATAGAATTGAACTTAGCTATCACAGAAAAACATTGGCTCCTCTAGAGTAGCATTTCTCATTGGCTCCTCTAGAGTAGCATTTCTCATTGGCTCCTCTAGAGTAGCATTTCTCATTGGCTCCTCTAGAGTAGCATTTCTCATTGGCTCCTCTAGAGTAGCATTTCTCATTAGCTCCTCTAGAGTAGCAATTCTCATTGGCTCCTCTAGAGTAGCATTTCTCATTGGCTCCTCTAGAGTAGCAATTCTCATTGGCTCCTCTAGAGTAGCATTTCTCATTAGCTCCTCTAGAGTAGCATTTCTCATTAGAGAGTAGCATTTCTCATTGGCTCTCTAGAGTAGCATTTCTCATTTGCTCCTCTAGAGTAGCATTTTCTCATTGGCTCCTCTAGAGTAGCATTTCTCATTGGCTCCTCTAGAGTAGCATTTCTCATTGGCTCCTCTAGAGAGTAGCAATTCTCATCTCTCTAGAGTAGCATTTCTCAGCTCTCTAGAGTAGCATTTTCATTGGCTCTCTATTTTTCTCATTGGCTCCTCTAGAGTAGCATTTCTCATTGCTCCTCTAGAGTAGCATTTCTCATTGGCTCCTCTAGAGTAGCATTTCTTATTGGCTCTCTAGAGTAGCATTTCTCATTGGCTCCTCTAGAGTAGCATTTCTCATTAGCTCCTCTTTTCTCATTGGCTCCTCTAGAGTAGCATTTCTCATTGGCTCCTCTAGAGTAGCATTTCTCATTGGCTCCTCAGGCTCCTCTAGAGTAGCATTTCTCATTGGCTCCTCTAGAGTAATAGCATTTCTCATTGCTCCTCTAGAGTAGCATTTCTCATTGGCTTCCTCTAGAGTAGCATTTCTCATTGGCTCCTCTAGAGTAGCATTTCATCTCCATTTCTCATTGGCTCCTAGAGTAAAATTTCTCATTGGCTCCTCTAAGAGTAGCATTTCTCATTGGCTCCTCTAGAGTAGCATTTCTCATTGGCTCCTCTAGAGTAGCATTTCTCATTGGCTCTCTAGAGTAGCAATTCTCATTGGCTCCTCTAGAGTAGCATTTCTCATTGGCTCCTCTAGAGTAGCATTTCTCATTGGCTCCTCTAGAGTAGCATTTCTCATTGGCTCCTCTAGAGTAGCATTTCTTATTGGCTCCTCTAGAGTAGCTAGAGTAGCATTTCTCATTGGCTCCTCTAGAGTAGCATTTCTCATTGGCTCCTCTAGAGTAGCATTTCTCATTAGCTCCTCTAGAGTAGCATTTCTCATTGGCTCCTCTAGAGTAGCATTTCTCATTGGCTCCTCTAGAGTAGCATTTCTCATTGGCTCTCTAGAGTTTTCTCATTGCTCCTCTAGAGTAGCATTTCTCATTGGCTCCTCTAGAGTAGCATTTCTCATTAGCTCCTCAAAAGCAGTGTTTCTCATTGGTTCCTCAAGACCAGTGTTTCTCATTGGCTCGGCTCCTTTAGAGCGATGTTTCTTATTGGCCAAAATAACCCAAAATCAGAATCATCTGTTTTACGTGTTTTAAGACCTCCTGAGTGGTTTTCACAAAGTTGCCTGTCTGTATATGTGAGTGTCTATGTGTGTAAATATCAGTTATCATCGTAGCTAGAGAGTTGAAACTTTGTACAAAAATTAGCCTATAGGTGTATTTGTGCTATTCGGAAATTAATTTTTTATGAGGTCACTTACCCACTCACTTAGCAAACATATTGAAAAATCATAATACGCGGAAATATGTTAGGGTCCATTGGAGCTCTGGTAAGCAAGTTTCATTTCATTATCAGCATTAGTTCAATTTTAATCAAATGACTTATGTACATTTTTTTTAATTTAAAAAATCAGAGATTTATCCAATTGATTTAAAATTTGGTACAAGTGTAAACGTTTACGTAATAAATAAGTACATTAAGTTTCATTTTAATATGACAAGTATATCCATGATTTTTGGTGAATCATAAAAGTTAAGCAACATAGAGCATGGTCAATGTTTGGATGGGTGACTAATTACTATCTAAGACAAGCAATGTAAGATTAAAGTAGGGAGGATGAGCGTAGAGAATCTCATGTGCTGAGGAAAAATTCCCATGTACCCCCGTACCTGATTTTTTATACAAGCGATTTTGTGTAAATTTTTTATTATTAAGCTGTTTATACCTTGTCCGATCTGCCTCCGTAGCCACCGGAGGTCCAGGGTTCACAGCCCGGGCTATGCTCTCAGTTTATTATGAATAGAATGTGTTGTAAAAAAATTTCGTCAACTTTAGCTTCACTTATAGCATAGTATATGTGACCCACCTGAGGTTGTTCCCGCAGGGTGAATACCCTGAAGGGCCGAAAGGCCCTAAAACGGACATTATTATTATTATTATGTTCTTAAACTCGATTTTCATCGGTGAACCTGAAAGCCGGGTTAAACCAAGGTATTTCAGGTTTTAATTATTATTATTATTATATATTGTCCGATCTATTAGATATGGGTGATAATAATAACTACAAAAGTAAAAATGGTCAAATTATAACTTACCCTAGAAGGGTTTTTGTGAGGAGGATGGAACCTGCAGATAGGTCTCGGATGAACAGTATTACTAGTATGACTATCAGGCTGCACCTGTGTAGTGTGTAGACTGTCATCACTGTCTATACTAGAACTATCCCAGTCTAACTGCAGATCTGGTTCATCCATCATCGAATTATCTGAAAACATTAACACTTAACAAATAATGGACCAAATGTGAACAATTTTTATCATCCAGCCACTTTTAATGCCGAATGTCTCTTCTTTAATTAAATCAATTTTTATTTTTAGAGAGAAAAATTAAAGAGTTTCAATAGAAAAAAGGGACTGAAACACTGGACAAATGTTAAAAAGTCATAAAAACCAACCTTATATATTTGCGTCATGTTGTGAAAATGTTAAGTCATGACTCATATCGATGGATCAAGTAATCCTTTATAAACTAATTTATTATCATTAGAGAGTAAAATTAAAGAGTTTTAAAATCCAGAAGAAACAACAAAAATTCCTCTGCAAGAATACCCTGAATGGGTAATAAAATTAAATAATAGTTATTTATGCCATAAGGCTGAGAAGTGTGTCTTTATGTCACGGCAATTAGATTGGGAAAAATTGCCAAGACATAAAGACATTCTCAGCCGGATGGCATACACTATTTTTTTTGAGGTAGCACTCATTAAATAAAGCACTCATTAAAAAAAATCAAAAAATAGCACTCATTAAACTGTGCTATATACTTAATTGAAAAAAAAACAAACGTCCAATTAACTCCATATTATCGTCGTCATTAAATTCATCCATAGCTTCACACTTTTACTCAAAAATGTAAAAGCTTTACAAATAAACACACAAAAATTGTCAATTAGAACACCTTTTAAAAACGAAAAAAAAATTAGTCTATGAACAAAAACAGAAACAAAATGAACGTTTTTAAAGAAAACTCATGAAGGTTTAACACAGATTGTTTTTTGAACACGCTACATTACAGTAATGGCGGCAACATATGAATTACTTTTACGTCCTAGGAGTTTTTTTACATTCATTATTGTCCTCGGAGGTGAAAAGTACTAAATAACCTCCTATAACAATAATGTTTGGCTTCTCATCCTAAACACGGTCCAATAACGTGCTCAATTACGTACTACCTCAAAAAATATAAATTATAATATTAAATAATATAAATGAGATTTTCTCTATTTATCCAATCCATTAAATATTTCTACTTTGATTATGGATCCATAATCACCATAATCTACTTTGATTATGGATCCATTTAACAACTGGTTCAAAAACAATGGTCTGCATTTAAATGAGGGGAAAACTAACTTCGTTGTGTTTTCTCTAAAAAAAAAACAATCTCTAAGTCATAACACCGAAATTGAAAAAGACTATAATGAAGTAAACAGTGCTAAGTACTACTTAGTTACTTACAGTGTTGTGTAAACAGTAAAGTGTTGGGTCTAGTGATTGATTCCAAATTGACTTGGGCTGATCATGCTGGTTATTTAAGAAATAAATTAGTTACTGCAACGTATATGATATTAAGATTAAGAGACGTAGTGTCTGAGAAGATTTTATTTAATGTGTATTATGCCACATTCGAAAGTAGATTAAGGTATGGCATCAGACTGTGGGGAGCCTCATCACATGTCAATCAAGTTTTTTTAATACAGAAAAGAGTGATGAGGATAATATGCAGATCCGGATATCAAGATCATTGCACTCCTTTGTTTCGTAAACATAAAATCTTGACAGTATTTGGACTGTATGTGCTGGAAACACTCAAATTTGTGAAGAGAAATCAAGATTCGTACTCTACTAGGGATACTCTTCATAAATAAAACACTAGAAACAAGTCTCAAATAATTGCCAAGTAGGAGACTCCAGAAATCGCTAAATAGCCCTTGTTCCATGGAAATCAAGTTATTTAACAGATTACCTTATGAAATAAGAGTCTTGCTTTTCCAAAATTTGCGAAGAAACACAGAAATTGTCTTATAGAGAAACCTATGTATAATATTAGTGAATTTTTATCTTTTGATTTTACTTAAGTATTGTTTTTTGCTATGTGACATATACCTTAAGATGTATTTACTTTTTGGTTGTAAATAAACTATTATTATTATTATGATTCTTTTTGGTGCCAAAAATTAAAAACAGAAGTGAAATTTGGACAGAAATGAAACCTTAAAGGTGAACAAGGTACAAACCAGTGGAACTAGTTTGAGGTAGATGGGTTGAGGTAGAAGGCAGGGGATGAGATGTAGAGGCATTGACTTGAACCCATGCCGATACTTCCTCGCCTTCAGCAAACAATCTTCCTTCCTCTCCTAGCATTGACAAACAAATACAACCATCACTTGTCAGCATCAAACAAAAAAAGATAAAACTCAATTTATCTCACAAACTGATAAAATTAGCACAACAACCAAGTCTGTTAGAGAGGTTTTATCCCCTCCCCCCACTTATACTACACGTGTCACAGACATGGCACATTAAACAGATGTGTCAATTCCTAAAAAAACTGATATTTCAGTCATCTGTAGGGTTTCAACCAATCGAGCGGGACATATCTGGTAATCGGTGGAGAGGGGAAGGAGGTGTCAGTCCATTTATACAACTCAGCTGTAAAGAATAATTTCACTCCAGTAGAAACTTATTAACGAGCAAAATGAGCCAATGATAAATTGCTTAAGCAATAAGTATCATATATCATTAGATTCTAACAAGTTTTAAAAAACATATTGCAAATATGTTCTTATTGATACATATTATACTGTGTAAATAAATATCACCCTTACAGCCATGTTGCATATTCAAAACATTTTTTTTTTCATTTTCCTCCAGTATATAACAGGTATATAACAGAAGACTTGGTGGGTGGACAGAAATAGTTTGAATTTATATAAATATACATAGATAAATTAATATGAGCTGAAAATACATAAAATATGACAACTGTTTTATGTACTCTGTACTAAAATATGACAACTGTTTTATGTACTCTGTACTAAAATATGACAACTGTTTTATGTACTCTGTACTAAAATATGACAACTGTTTTATGTACTCTGTACTAAAATATGACAACTGTTTTATGTACCTGTACTAAAATATGGCAACTGTTTTATGTACTAAAATATGACAACTGTTTTATGTACTCTGTAATTAAAATATGACAACTGTTTTATTGTACTCTGTACTAAAATATGACAACTGTTTATGTACTCTGTACTAAAATATGACAACTGTTTATGTACTGTTGTGTACTCGACAACTGTACTAAAATATGACATGTTTTATGTACTCTGTACTAATATGACAACTGTTTTATGTACTTGTACTAAAATATGACAACTGTTTTATGTACTCTGTACTAAAATATGACAACTGTTTTATGTACTCTGTACTAAAATATGACAACTGTTTTATGTACTCTGTACTAAAATATGACAACTGTTTTATGTACTCTGTACTAAAATATGACAACTGTTTTATGTACTCTGTACTAAAATAGACAACTGTTTTATGTACTCTGTACTAAAATATGACAACTGTTTTATGTACTCTGTACTAAAATATGCAACTGTTTTATGTACTCTGTACTAATATGACAACTGTTTTATGTACTCTGTACTAAAATATGACATGTTTTTATGTACTCTGTACTAAAATATGACAACTGTTTTTATCTCTTACTAAATATGACAACTGTTTTATGTACTCTGTACTAAAAATATGACAACTGTTTTATGTATCTGTACTAAAATATGACAACTGTTTTATGTACTCTGTACTAAAATATGAACAACTGTTTTATGTACTCTGTACTAAAATTGACAACGTTTTATGTACTCTTAAAATATGTGTTTTATGTACTCTGTACTAATATGACACTGTTTTATGTACTGTACTAAAATATGACAACCTGTTTTATGTACTCTGTACTAAAATATGACAACTGTTTTATGTACTCTGTAAAAATATGACAACTGTTTATGTACTCTGTACTAAAATATGACAACTGTTTTATGTACTCTGTATAAAATATGACAACTGTATGACTGTGTTTATGTACTGTGACAACTGTTTTATGTACTCTGTACTAAAATATGACAACTGTTTTATGTACTCTGTACTAAAATATGACAACTGTTTTAATGTACTCTGTACTAAAATATGAAACTGTCAACTGTAATGGTGCTGGAAAAATATAAATAAAATAAATAGGTTTTAAGACGTTCATATTTTGAAGACAAATATAATTTCTATAATTCCTGAGTAAGTATATATAAATTTTAAAGCATAAGCAAATCCACTTCTTTATAATATCAACACTCCGACTCTACAAAAACTTTGCTCACAAAACCAAACATAAATTAAAAATATTTTAAATGATTGAGAGAGTATTCGGTTTTTAAAAATATAAATTTCTTCATTTGCTGTTTCTTTAATAATATAATATTACAGACAAAAAATGTTTTCACACTTTGAATTAAAAAAAAAATAATTAAAAATAGGTTGTATTAAGTTTTTTTTTAGTTTTAGTGGGATTTCGTCATAATAATATTATTTTCTAAATAGCACAACTACAGCGGTAGATTGATTTGTCTACAGAGTTTCAATTCTCTAGCATAAATACATTAAGATCTACGATGAGAACAGACACTCAAACATACAGACAGACAACTTTACGAAAACCACTCAGGAGGCCTTTAAAACACCTGAAACAAATAAATCAATGACACCCCGGTTTCGGATTTTTTTGCAAACACAATACTTTTCCTATATACCTACAATATGAATGAGGAAAAGTAAAAACAAAGACATTTTAAACAATTCTTGTGAAGAATATCACATTTTACTACAAACACAGGCTCTGTAGTCCTGGATCTCATTTTCAGTTCTTAAAAATATTAAATCCCCTAGAAGAGCGTTTCAAAACCTTTTAGACCAGCAACCCTAAAAATTTGATGGTAACTACCTGGCGGCCCAATGTTAACTATTCCACAACCCAATGGTAACTACCCCGAGACCCGATGGTAACTACTCCGTGACACAACTACCCCTCAGCCCAATTCTTATATTTCATACATATACGAGTAAGTTTTACAGGCTTAGTATTTTGTTAGACTTTGCATTATGGCCAAATTAATGAACAGAACAGGTACTTACAGAATACTGTATTCCTAGAATAGTAAATGATTATTTGCTAACAACGTTTAATATAAGTATCCACAGTGGCTTATTTCCATGAGCCAAAAATGCTTGCAGTATTATGCTTTTCTCTTGTACTTTGGAGAAGGCTCTTGCTTGAACTTGGGTCCAGGACAGGACTGGTTTTAGTTCTATTCTAATTTTGTTTTCAAAACAGGCAACAAGCATTAAGGGGGGACTGACCAAACTTATCATCCATGTTTATTCAAGTTGAATAAACCTCTAAGTATTAAATTAGAAAATAAAGCTAATAGAATATTTTTTTATAAATTTTTTTGAAAGTATATCCACCTATACAACTTTTTAAATTTTATTTAAAGGAAATGTACTTTTACCAATCATTTTCTTGCAACCCTAAAATAATTGTATGCAACCCAATATTGGGTCGCGTCCCAACATTAAGGCACGGGTTGAAAAACCGCTGCCCGGGAAAACTGAGAAAAAGTCTATGCAACCACCACGTTTTTTGGAACCAACCACCTTTTTCTTTATTGCTGTTTGTAACACTCTGTTTATTAATATTTGTAATACCTTGAGAGACTGTGTCATGTTGAGGTCTGTCTACTTCAGACGTAAAAGCAGTGTCTAAAATTTCAGCAAGGGATACATTAGGCGGAGGGCCTCCTTGGGATCCATTCATCTTGGCAACCTTCACACTTTCCATACCTACACATCCAAAACACCTAATTCACAATCAAATATCATAAAAGTCCAAGATAGCAATGACTAGTTTTGGATTAAATTAGTTGACAGCCTGCCAATTAATTGAAAGCTGAGAAGAAAATAATTCTTATGGATTAATAATTCTTTTTTAGGGCTGTGAATTCACTCCTTTTAAATATTTTGGCAAATAGCTGCTGACTTGGCATAAATAGAATAAGAGATAAATATTAAGAGTCAGAATAGTCATTTATGCCATAAGGCTGAGAAGTGTGTCTTTATGTCACGGCAATTAGATTTACCGACGAGCGAAGCGAGTCGGGAAAAATTGCCAAGACATAAAGACATTATCAGCCGGATGGCATACACTATTTTTTTTGAGGTAGCACTCATTAAATAAACTGCGCTATATGCTTCATTGAAAAAAAAACAAACGTCCAATTAACTCCATATTATCGTCGTCATTGAATTCATCCATAGCTTCACACTTTTACTCAAAAATGTAAAAGCTTTACAAATAAACACACAAAAATTGTCAATTAGAACACCTTTTAAAAACGAAAAAAAATTAGTCTACGAACAAAAACAGAAACAAAATGAACGTTTTTAAAGAAACCTCATGAATGTTTTACACAGATCGTTTTTTTTTAACACGCTACATTACAGTAATGGCGGCAATATATGAATTACTTTTACGTCCTAGGAGTTTTTTTTTACATTCATTATTGTCCTCGGAGGTGAAAAGTACTAAGTAACCTTCTATAACAATAATGATTGGCTTCTCATCCTAAAAACGGTCCAATAAAGTGCTCAATTACATACTACCTCAAAAAATAATATTAACTAATGTTAGATTTTAGGCATGTTAATCCAACAAGGTGAACAAAATATAAAAAAAACTAGTGACACATAATATGAGTTTAGGTGTTTAACACTACTGTACAGCAACGCGTTAGAACATTCTAGCTACATCAAGAAAGAGTATTAATGGGTTTGGTCATTCACGCTAAGGTCATCTCCGTGACTGTACACCTAAGCTACAAAAATATGCTGCGAATAAGACCTTTTAAGACTTTTTGATATTTGACGCTAGAATGCATTCAACGCATTTCTGCTACTTCTTAATGGACATATAAAAAAAAACAAATTGTCATAACAAATATCTAATAATCAAGTAAACATTGAGTACTCGAGTTTTCTGTCACCCCGGAAATACACAAGTCAAACCAACTATAACTGCCAAGCTTACTATTTTCTCTGCTACCAAATCACGGAAACTGTTAAAGTGTTTAAGAAACTTAATAACATTAATACAACAATAAGAAATGAAAATAATAAGTTAAACAATAAGTTATATAGAATAGATAAAAGGTCACTGATAAGTAAGCTGTGGTATGAAGCATATCGACCACATACTCGATTTCACTGTGTGTTTAGCTCGAACAATAGGATTCCGGCCTTAAATCCAGAATCCTAGGGGCTATTTTGCTGCACAGTAGCTTTATATTAGAAAGTATTGTCCTAAGCTACAATAACTCCATGCTCTAAAGCACCCCTAGTGGCCAAAAATTATTCTTTCGACAGTCCAAAATACATGAGTAAAGTCACTTGTTGAATTTATTCAATTATAAATTTACATAAAACCAAAAAAAGTTTAGCCTGTAACACTAATGTAGCCTTAGTAACCTGATCTACAGTTCAAGGTTTTAAGCATTTTGTGATTACATTGTTTTGAAAACTAATTTCTAATAATTCATGATAATGATATAAAATAAAACTTCACAAATGAAATGTTTTGTTTACAAAGATTTTTCCCTCTCTCTTCTTGTAGGTATTTTTTTTAGAATCGGCGGTGCCTAAACTGATCTGTCAAGATTTTTAAAGTTGTCGATAGACTGTAATGAGTTTAAAGTCAAATGTTTTTCTTTTTGAGAGAGGCTCACGGAGAAAGAGAATACCAAATTTACGGACTTTGGTTTGGCTCTAGAGGAACCATTCCACTAAAAACTAAATTATTTTTCTACAAAATCTGCATCAATCAAAATTTTCTTAGACACCAGATGGAAATATAATTTTAGACTCACTAGGTATTATAAATAACCATATTTACTTATGATAGTAGTTTTATTTAGATGTAGATTTGTAAAATTTTAAAACTATAATGTAATTATTTACATTATGTAATATAATTATAAATTAATAATTTGATAAAAAATTGTCTTTAAGATAGATTAAGTATGCTGTGTGTTTCAGCAATCCTTTAAAGAAGGACAGCTCCCTTTATAATGTAAATTTTTATAAATAAAGTGTTTCTCTCTAGAATGGATAGAATTCAATGTCTGATTAACATTTTTTCCCAACCAAATGATTTGACAGACCAATATAATAAGTTATATAGGAAGAACTTAATTTAATACAACGTAAGAAATTATCTCTACTTTATATCAAAACTGAAAAAAGTAGATCATACACGAAAATAAAACCAGAAAAAAATAATTCAGTCCTAATGAAGAAAACCTAAAACATTAAAAAATTAATTTAACAAAATTTCCATCTCACAATAAAATTCCAAATCAAGAGTAAAAACTGCCCAAACATTCATTCGACTTGGAAACAAATTATCTATGTTCGTTAATCGTCGACTCATTATCAATCAGGAAAATCCTTCTAAAACAAATTCACTAATCAGCACGTCATAAAACAAAACAAATAATCAGACAAAATTACAACAAAAAACCTATAGAAGCATATGCGTAAAACTCGAAAAAAATATTCAATGGGCGTTCAATTAAAACGCGAACATGAGAAGATTTAAATAAAAATAAATGTAAATTATAGCTTACCTGACATGAACTGTGAGAAATTATAAAGAAATTGCAAGGAATTTACGAGATATGTTGAAATTTACCAGGAGAAAACTGACGGGCAATTTCCCGTTCCATCTTACTCGACTTTTCACTGCTTGTTTTGACTTGACTTGATAAATAAAAATTAAAATAAAAATCAGTGTTACCAATAAGAAATCAAAAACGATAAAGAAAATGGAGAAATATTTTAGAATAAAAATCCTCAACTCTTCAAAATGTTATCAAGATAAATTTTATCATTTCTATTAATTAAATGACATCTAACATTTACATATCTTAAATATACAAAATAATTTAATTTAAAGCAAAATTTAAAAATTTTATCTAGCCTTTTTACATTGAGATACAAGAGGAGCATGGCCAATCTCAATACATCGTTTAGGGGCTCTCAAGGGCTTTGTGTAACCTCATTAAAACCTTCTTCAAAAGTGAGTTAAGGTTATTATAAATCAATTGTTTTCGGCTTTCCGCGCATTGTTTGTGTTTTGATTTGTATTTTTAATGTTTTTCTATATAAGTTGCTGTAATTTTGTACTGATTATTTTATTATATTTTTAGCAAAGGTGATCAGGTTACTTTTTCGATGTTTCAAAATTTAACCCATAGGGCCTCCTCTAGTAAATGTATCTCTATGCTTTTTTTAACTTTATGAATCAGTTTAGCCCCTAATAATAACTATTTTTAAAAGCACTTTAACAAAAGCGCAACATTTCTGTGACGATTACTAAGTGTAGCTGTAAAAATGTATTTACTTGTTGAATGTATTATTGATAACGATAGTAAGACACAATAATGATAAATAATAGATTTCTGTCATTTAAGCAGATAATATTCATGATATATTTTGAAAATAGGTATGGATTGTAGTGTTGTGTTTGTAACTGTTGGAACAACTAGATTTGATAAACTTATATCAGCTGTAACCAGTCAAAACGTCACTAAGGTATTGTATATTATTAGTTGGATTGCACTTTCAGTAAGAAGGAAACTGCATGGTGGCAGAACACTTTTTAAAACATAATTTTTTGCTGAAACGAGTGAAACTGATACTGTCCAGATTGGGATTAAAAATACCACGAGAATAGGTCACTACTTACTTGCAACTAAAGGTTTTTTACAGGTGATTGTATATGCAAAGAGTCGTATACATAGATTCTTGCGCCGTATTACTTCAGTCCAGGTCTGTAGTCAGCAAGAACTTTTAGGGGTAGGGAGGCGAAACCGATTCCAGAGGAGGCAATGTACACACATCTATAAGGGTCCTCCACTGAAAACTACTTATTATAGTGAGCCCCTACCTGGTTCAGTTGATCAAGTAGTATGATCTCATTACAAAACCCACCAAAACATAGCGTCTATTATGAGGAAGTTACAAAATAAAATTTTGTTTTCTTTGCATGATCATAAGTTAGGTAAAAAATTATTAGAGAAAAGAAGTTTTATTTAAGGGAAATAATAGTTTGTTAAAAATGTTATCACGTCAAATATGATTGCCCCTTAAGGTTCTTACAGAATATTAGCAGAGTGAACCAGATTCCATCTTCCTTGTTCTAGCACCTTTTACTGGATTACCTTAGCATAGTTACATCGTATTTAACTAGTGTGCTTTATATTATCCTAGGGTTTTATAGGCCACTGAGAGTTTGCTGGTAGAAGTACCCAAGATAACTTTGGCTATCTACTACCATTGTAGTTCTACAATTTATTTGTTATTGTAACTTTAAACTAAAATAGCATAAAGGCCTTCCATGTTGGGGGCCACTTTGCAATGCCTTTGCCTGCTTTTCAACTACATGTTTGTTGCATTTTATCAGTTTGTCATATTACTAGTTTATGCATGTAGCATACTGCCACTAAACAAGAGAATTTTTAAATTTATTACTAAAGAAACATGATTTGTAAACATAATTTAATAATAAAGTTGCTGTGTATTTAAGTTCAATTGTTTCTTATATAACTTTAAAAACAATGTATACAGTGAAGTAGCTTTGTAACAAATAAACTAAGGCATAGCTCGGGGCAAAAAGCACAAGTCATTGTGAAAATTAAGCCAAAACACAGCCCCACGAGATAAACCCTGGCTTGGGGACAGGAGGTGATATCTGGTGGATATTAATCTGCAGGTCAGGAAATTAATTTTTTATAACAGGTTTTTGGCAAAATCCACCTTGGATCTACCTAAAAGGGATGAATATGACATTCATCTCGTTAAGAATTTGACACTTCAAAATAATACAAGAGAGTAACTAAAGTCTTAAATCCTGTATAATAATATACTGTAGCATATTATTAGCTTTGAATCAATTTAGAATAATAAATTTGTTCCACCATTAGGCATAATGAACATCTCATAGTGAAATGGATATTAGGGAAGAAATATCTGTCAATTTATTTCTTTGGTCAATAAATCTACTTTTTTTACAATTCCTTTATTCACAAGTATACAAAGATAAAAAAGAATACAAAAACAAATTTACATAATATTATACAAGTAACCCACAAGGCAAAGCCTGAGTGTGGGGGCGTTTCAAACTTAAAATAATGAAATAATTAAACTTAAATAACAAGAAGATAAAAAATAAATTCAAATGTTCAAGAAAACTTAAATTAGAAAAAAAGATAAATCAAAATATATATAAATAAGATCATATACACATAATTTAAAGAAAAAATGTAAATAAAAAAAATAATAAATGTTTAGTTGAGACTAAATGATGAAATAAAAAATATATAATGATGAGAAAATAAATAAATAAGTATAAACTATTAAAAACATACAGAGCAAAAATATAAATTAGTATAACTATAAAAACAAATACACATAAATAAATAAATAATGAAAGATAATGATGAGTGTAATAAAAGTACTGAAAAATATATACTTAAATAAAATTACTAGTTACTTTACTAACTTGTATACAAATTATCTGGTACTTTTGACTAAATTAGGATTTGGTAACTGGAGAAGTGACTGGTGTAGTTCTTACTTAAATTTCAGTCCCATCTCATCATGCTATAATTAGAGCTGAGGCTTTATTAATTTTATAAAACTTAAAATAATTGATTCCAGATACTTGAAGAAAGAGGATGCCAAGAATTAATCATACAATACGGAGCAGGCAATGAACCTTCTGGGCTTAAAACAAAACTTGCAATTGAGAAGTATAAATTTAAACCAAATTTATCACAAGATATATCTAAAGCTGACCTAGTTATAGCTCATGCTGGAGCTGGTACCTGTCTGGAAGTGCTAACTGCAAAAAAGCCTCTTATAGTTGTTGCAAATGATACTCTAATGGACTCGCACCAAGATGAATTAGCGAGTAAATTGAACTCGCTGAATTATCTCTGTTATACAAAACCAGAAAAATTGGACGAAACCATTTCGAAATTAGATGTTAACAAGTTTAATGAATACAAACCTGGAGATGCCACTGTATTTGCATCATTTATCAATAAGATAGTAGGTCTAGAGGTTTAATTTTCATGGAAGGCTGTGATTTTTGTTTATTTATTTATTTTATCTTTAGTACCATTTCTGTACTCTAAGGGCTAAGAACCCAGCAAAATCCTTACAGAAAATGGCTCTGGGACAAATTTGCTGGAATGCCAAAAGATAGTGTATTGCATGCTATTCAAATCAAAAGTATTAATAGGTGTAGCCCCATATCTTTATTCCCAGGGCCCCTACAGCTCCCTTTAATCCCCTCATGGTATTTAATTCTTAGAAAAATGGCTCTCCATCAAATTTGCTAAAACTTAGTCAAAAGATAGTATTTTGCAAGCTGATAAAATCTTAATGAGCACAAACTTTTATCATTACTTGCGGCAGATTAATCAGATTTTTACATGATTTAGCACTATGGGGGAGGGGGCAAAGATAAAGATAAGGGATTGCTCTCATTAAGACTTTTAATCAGGTAGACAAGCACAATTTTTTTTCAAAATTTTGGCAAATTCAACCGAGAGCTATTTTTATAAATATTATGAGGGGGTATTGAGGCCCTGGTAATAAAGATAAGAGGTTTTGTTCGTTAAGACTTTTAATCAGCTAGCCAAATACTATATTTTTGCTAAATTTCAACTAATTTAATGGAGTCATTTCCCATAAGGATTACAATAATCATAAACTATTGTAAAACAGATACAAAACAACATCCATTTGGATTTACATATTTTTTATGTTAGATGGATAAAATTATATTAGTTTTAATCATACTATTTCTTTTAGTTTTTCTTTATAACAAACTTTCATCATGAAAATGAGACATAATGGTGTTTGCATGACAGAAAGGGAAGGAATGGGGGATCGATTCAGTTTAATTCCTGATACCAAAAATAGAAGTCTAAACAATATATATATATATAATATATATATATATATATATATATATATATATATATATATATATATATATATATATATATTATATTTATTGTGTGTGTTAATGGTTAACTAAACCTGGGAATTGTTTATTGTTTGTTTACGTGATTATTTATAATAATGGTCAGTGTAGGTCTAAAATACCTTTTAGAAAGAGTTAATTATTCTTTGTTCTCCTTTTTGATCAGTTTAATTCAATATCATAAGTTTCAATAATTCAGTAAGAATACCAACTTTTAGTGAAAGTGGAGTAACAACTTTCATATAAGGTCAAATTATAATTACATTGTATCGACGACTTTAAAAATCTTGACAGCTCAGTTTAGGCACCACCGATTCTAAAAAAAAAAATCCCTACAAAAAGGCAGCGGGGAAAAACTTTGTAAACAAATCAGGTTATGTTACCCGTGTTTTCTTGGCGATGTTTCTACATTTCTTTTGTGTAGTTTTATTATTTAGGAAGTATGCAAATGTGAAAAAAAATGAATTGTGAAGGGAAATAATAAGTGTACTCATATGTTTTTATATTAAAAAAGAATTGTATGTTTACTAGTTTTGACAGCTCTTAAAAATTGCTGCATAAAAGGCGCAGCCTTGAAATAAAAGTTTCAGTTATGCTTTTATTTACTTAAGTTATAAAAAAGAATATTTGAGTGCAATAATAATGTTAACAGTCCAACACAACACAATTCACAGAACACACACAACACAAAAACTCACTAAACGATGTAAACACAAAAAAACCACAAACGAAGTGAACGAATGCCGGGAAGAGGTTATTTCCCTACAGGGGTTATGGAGTAGGGAATTTTTTTTCTCTTTCAAGAGAGGGTTGGCAGCGGCTTCTCTGATTGGTCGATCCCCAAAATGCTTATGACCTTGGGGATTTTTAAACTTAACGATACACTGTAATTGATTTAACTTATATAGATAGATTTAAGTAGAAGTATTAATGTAAATTAAATGGGTTAAGTTTCTCTTACAGTCTATTGTTTAGTTTAAAAATCCCCAGCATCATAAGTATTTTGGGGATTGACCAATCAGAGAAGCCGCAGCTAACCTCTCACTTAAAAAGAGAAAAAAATCCCTATCACAATACCGCTGTAGGGAAAAAACCTTCTTCCCGGCAATCGTTCACTTTGTTTGTGGTTCTTCTTTTGATTATATCGTTTTAAAAACTACTTTCAAATGAATCTTAAAATGATATTTTAATATAACACTACACAAAAGAAATGTAAAAAAACATCGCCAAAAAAATATGGGTAAAATAACCTGATTTGTTTACATAGTTTTTTCCCGCTCCCTTCTTGCAGGGATTTTTTTTTTCTTAAGAATCAGTGGTGTCTATAAACTGACCTGTCAAGATTTTTAAACTAAACGATAGACTGTAATTATTAACTTTCTGTTAGTGAGAGATTACTATTTTGAAATATCTCAAATCAACAATGAATGTTTCTATTATTTAATGTATAAATAAAAACAAGGCAAACCCAAATAATCATTTTTATTTTATTTTGTCTCTTATTAAAATAAATGAAAACAAAATAAGTTAAAACCCGGAAAAGCAGTATAGATGAGCTTATCTCTCAAGTAGGTGTATCTAAAGAGAAAGTAGAGAATGAAGCTGAATGCTGTACACTGGCATCTTGTTCAGGCTCCTTAGAGGACAGACTCAGCAGAGAGCAGACTTTGAGCAAAACTTCATTAGTCCTAAAATTGAGCAAATATTTTAAAATTCATCACGCACAGTACATTTATTGAAAAAAAAGTGTATAGGAACTCATATTTACACACACACACAGGTGTATTTATATATATATTATATATTATATATATATATATATATATTATATATATATATATATATATATATATTGTGTGTGTGTGTGTGTGTGTGTGTGGTGTTGTGTATATATAACAATATTATAATAATAATAATAACTTACAGGAGGTGAAACGATGAGGTTTGATGGATTGAAAATTTTCGACCTATGTCTTTGTCAGTCAGAATAGGCAGGGAAGTCCCGAGTGAAGCTAATGAGTCACCCTGCCTATTCTGACTGACGAAGACATACGTTGAAAATTTTCATCGTTTCACCTCCTGGAAGTTATTATTATTATACTGCTATATTATACTTCTAGTGTATTTTTTCCCCTTTAAATATGTATACATTTTTGCTGAGTCATTATTGTGGGTTAATAGTGTCACACATATTTCATAAAAAATTGGGTTCAGAAGATTTTTGTATCAAGTTTCTATTATGATCTGAGAAAGAGCTTGAAAGTTGTTATGTCCCATTTTTTGGCACAATTACAATTGCTATCTTTTGTCCTCTTGTTATGTCCCATAGGAACAAATCTTGACATACAATAATATATATATATATAATATATATAATATATATTATATATAATATATATATATGTATATAATATATTATATATATATATATATATATATATGTATATATATAATATATATATATATATATATATATATATTATATATATATATATATATATATATATATATAATTATATATATATATATATATATATATATATATATATATATATATTATATATATATATATATTATATATATATATATATATATATATATATATATATTATATATATATAATATATATATATATATATATATATATATATAATATATTATTATATATATAATCGTATTTAACTTAAGTGTGAAGTAATAATAAGAAATGAAAAATTTCTAAAAATAATTCATTAGTAATCCACATGAAGGAGAAAATAAATTAATAGGAAAGAGAAATACTATAATAAGAAAAAAAATCATTTATGTAATGATTGCCTACTCTATTTTGACTCTTTTCATTTTATTATCTCCTCCTGCCAGCCTGATCATAATACCTAGAAAGAACAACATACACTTTCTCTTCTTCTTTGAAATCTCAACAATAATTTCTTGTAAATGATTGTAATTCTTGTTTTTTGCCTTCTTTATTTATGTTTGTATTTAACTATTTTTTTTTACTTTTAAATATTTTGTTTTATTTAATCTATTGAAACTAGTTTGTTAGGTTTTGCATTGATGATGGCATTTAGTTAGTTTTTTTGGCATTGGTCTACTAGGACCATACAGGCATGAAATATCTAGTTAGTTAGATTGCCAATAAAGATTTTGTTGAGATTTCTTTACTTAGCCCATTTTTTACTTAGCCCCCCCCCCCCTCCCCTGCAAAAATTAGATTGTATGATTTTGTTAGCAATGATAAAATAAAGGGAACATACTCAACCCCTCTTTCATGTCTCTTATTAAGAAGCTTTCTTAGTGACTGATGAGTTTTCTCTTTGAACAAATCTTTTTCTCCTATGATACTTCCAGCATCTCCAGCCTCTGCTTTTCTGAAAAAATAAAATACAAATAAATATTAATCCTTCAATGCAATTAACGCAAATTAGTCCAATAAAAAGCATACAATCTCTAGGTACTTACGTACCATTTATGATGTCATCATAACTTAGATGTTTGGCCATTGCGCCACTCAGAATGGTCTGATTGGGCTGAAACAGTTATCTGTTCAGGTGCCTAGGTGACCCTCCACTTTTTTCAAGGGCCTTCCGCTTTGCGAGACAGCTTGGCTCGCTGGGGTTTCTTATGGAGCCATTTGCATCATTACATTACATACAGACTACTTTCCCATTACATCTGGCAAAGTAGGCTAACCAGGGATGGAACAAGAGGTAGATATATATATATATATATATATATATATATATATATATATATATATATTATATATAATGATTATGATATTTTAGAAAAATTAAACATATGTTAAATTAAATTGATTGAGACCAGTTTTAGACCATCGTAAGTGGGAAAAATAGTGAATACATATATACATAAGCAGAATAATTTTATCAATGAAGAGAAAATTTTTTAAAGCTGATAACATTTACTATAAAACCAGATTTCTTTCGTCAAAATCAGATAACTACAACTTAAGTTATTGACATTTGTTCAATGACCAAAAAAATCACAACAAGCCAATATTTTTTCAAAGAAATTCGCTGACCTTGCATTAAT